>CM044546.2:40484716-40852216 GCA_024416835.2 Perccottus glenii
TTTATTTCAAAAACCTTAATAAAAAATCTAATAAAATAAAAAGATGTAAGCTCCAGTCAAATAAGTCCTGGTCCCAATTTAAGAGGTGGGGGTATTCCCTTGTGTTCCCTCACAAAGTAAGCCCTGTGTAAAATAACAAAAAGAGGTGCAAGTGAAGGCTCTCACATATAAAAGGGAAGTATGAAACAAAAGCACTCAATCTAAGAGTAAGCCTAGCACACACATACAAAATATCAAATTACCATAAGCACTTGGAACACGTCTTTGGTGGAGCAGAAATCATTGCAAGCTCTTGATTAAGAGCACTGTGCAGATCAAATGCAGTGTCTCATTAGATAAAATTAAATCAAGTATAAATATGTATGAGCCAGTGATGAGTAACATCATCTCCTGATCACTTTTAGGGGTCGACCTTTTGCTCCCTTTACAGGTGCTGCAAAGCTGTGTCATGCCAGGTGTTTCCCAAATAGAACAAGTGTGATTAAAAATTCAAGAATGCAGTGGAGAAAAACACGCCCCACTGTTCAACGCAAATCTAATTGCTCTGCCTGCTTCCTCTACTCTCATATTACCTGTTGGTAGGATGACGGATCGCTGAGCCTAAACAATGCTATTATGAAAGGATAGCTCACACTCAAATCCCAGGTTCGGTTCTAGCAAGTAAACAACATTATTCTGATAGAGCATGATTAATTATGATTACACAATAATGTTTATAAAGCAGGCTATGCTATGCAAGCCCCTCAGAGAAGCATCCTACACACATAATGATGAATTGTTCACTTTTTTGTGCACTCATTTATTTTCAGCGCTTATTTCAAAGACAACGGTTGTGACAGATTGTACTCTACCAGAAATAAACTATTAATCAATTCACTGTTTATTTTTACAAGTCACACAGGACTGGAGCCTCTTCCAGCTGCTTGGGGTGTAAGGGGGGGAACACCCTGAAGATAACTAATCCCAAGGCTTGAAAGCAATAATGTTTGATTGGACTCTTTTTGGCCAAGGCTTTAACCCCTTCACCACCAGCTCGTTAACATAAGAAAGTAACTAAACCATATTTAACAAAGTATAAGACCCCTTTACATTTTAACAGAGCATTGACGCTAGAAGGAGTGGACAGAGCAAGCCCGCTTCTGGGTTTGAAGCTCATTCGGAAGTAGGCGTAGGCTCCATCAAGCCTGGCTCTAATTAAATAAAACATTACACCTGCAATGCTCACCAACCTCTGAGACTTTTTAGTCTAGAAAAGACTTTCCTTACTCTACAGTCATACATCACTTAAACATTACTGTAGCTAGAGTGCATGTGTTAGTTTTATATTTCTACATTTGTCATCTGTCAATCATGCCAGGTTTTCAACATGACGGACATCACCTCTTACCTAGTACAGTGTACATTACTAAAGAATTATATTTAGGGAAATGTAAGTTCAAATCAAAGTTTACTATTTTATAAACACAAACCTTACACACACAGTAACAGAGTAAGTTGGTGAATAAAAGACCAAGATAAGAGTTGTAATTTTTTTCTGTGATTAACAATAAATCTCATGTACAGCAGTGACAGGTCCCAACATCAAGACTTGTTTTAAACATTAGTTTTTACTTTGTTTGCTGTCTTTGCAGAGCCCCTCTACAGTTACCTGTCTACTGCTGCTTCTCTATTGGCCCTCCCCAGTCCAGTACTGTCCAGTACAGTCCTCTCTGCTTCTGCACAGCTGACATAGCCCAGCCTTGTCTTCCTCAGCTTCATCTGACATCACATCCTGATCCATCTACAACTTCTAATTTAATGTAGGCGACTCCACAGCAGTAATGTTTGTCTATTTTGAATAAAGAGTTCTGTAAAAACACTAAAGATGTCATTGAAAGTATTACAACACACAACAGCACAGAGTGGGTGCATGTAGCCTATTCAATATAGAGAAAAGACCCACTGACTAACATTTCCAACAGCTGTAATCCACCCATAGTCCTGGTCTGGCCAAATAATCCACCAAAGCCACGTACTTTCCATTTATTAATTAGCATTAGTTAATGACACATAGTGAATGCTGTTGTGGATTTATGCAAATGAGCCACTCGACTTAGGTTTTGTTTCTCACAAATGTAAACAAATGTGCAGAGTTTTACTGCAGCAAACATCAACAGTAAACATATCAGTATACATATCAGTTATAAGGTCTGTGGCTTTAGAGCATTGTCTTTTATAAACTTTTAAACAATGCAGATATTTATAGAAGAGTGTAATGGTTGATGTAGAGTCACAACAAACTCATCACATGGAGATCGTCTTTAGTCGGCTTTCGGAAAGCTTTGGGAGAGTTGCGCAATAAATTGTGGGATGCCGTTAAGATCCTAGGCTGTGTCCAAATCAACAAACTAATCACTATATAGTGCACTATGGGCAGTACTATGGGCAGTACAAGCAGGTACACATAAATGAAAATAAATATGCCAAATACAATACAATAATGCCAGGGGGATTACAAAGAAGAAAATTACATAAATAAAGAAAATTTGGGCTCACATAACTTTATTTCCTAAGAAATAAAGTTAGGTGCACCAGTGCAACCAGTGCAAAAAGTTAGTCTAGAGAACCTGATATTTCTATACAACATACAGTTAATAATTACGGGGATAATTATTTCACAGTATATTCTTCATGTTGGAATAGTTTTATTATAAGGAAAATCAGGTTATTACATGCATTACATTAAGATTAACTGATTATTATTCTCTGTAATAATGTCTTTAACGAAGCAACTAGTAGACTTTACACTTCTGGTTGTTGGCCTTTACTTGGTGTGGATGTGCCATTCATTCAGTCTACGGAGCGGTTCGCTTTGCATCATAAATTAAAATGTAATCATTGCAGAAAAGTTCTAGTAATGACAAACTAAAGCCTTACATTAACCACTTAAATTTATGCACAGACTGACTGTCTGTCGAGTCCCTGTTTATATCAACAAAAATTTCTTTCGTAGTAGTTTGATTTTAGTTTTTGATAGGATTGTAACAACAACTTTCATTTATTAACAGTGGTTTCAGATTACAGTAAGAATTGTATCAGTTCACTTTTCTATGAACACTCTTTAAAATGCAAACGGGCGGCATAGTAAATATATTTCTATGGTGTACTGTGGAAAGCTGTTTGTTTTGAGCTTCTTTTTGCCAGGCAGATGGAGTCAGGCTCAAAGTGACAAGGCTATAAAGCAACACCTGGAGGACATGGGCTGGTCACACCTACATCTGTGCCCGTCAGGACGCCGAATGTGTGGGTGTGTGATATGTGTCTGTGCTGATATTACCTTGTGGGAACAGTGTTGGGACTGCATTGATTCCTCTGTAAAGTTCAAAATACATGTACCCATTACAAATATCATATGTTGGATATGGCAAATAAATTAATATATATCATTTGAATCATTTGATCATCATCAAACAAATATCATGTTTTCTGCAGGCTTGTGAACCAATGACTGACAGTGGAGTGGGGTGATTAGAATATTTATACATATGATTGTTTTGCCAAACATCTCGTGTGATAGAGATATCAGTAAAAACTCAGAAAGTACTGTCCAGCGATGCCTGTTAACCCCAACACTAGATGGGGTCATAGGCTAATCCTGAGTCAGATGACTTAGACGCTACGCTCTATATTAGAACATCCTTTCATTTCATTGTTGTGACAAGAGATTTTATGGGGGAAAAATTGTTTAAAGATAAATTAACCAATCAATTTTCTTGGATTTAACAACAACAGACGCATCTAAAGCTGATTGTAACAGGAATTATTCATTCATTCATTCATTTATTCATAGATGAGTGTGATCAGCACACACGCTTTAGCCAATCACATGCTCACTATTAGTCAACAAGGAAGAAAAGGCAATCTATTCCAGCGCAGGATAAGTCTGCTCACACAGAGAAACAGCACAAAAACAAAACTAGAAATATTGAAAAGGTAAGCAAAAAAAATCTGGCATTTCATTTATGCAATGCTTAACGAAGTGGATAAGTGCAAGATTGCATCTATTTGACAATGAAACTATAAACGTTAGTTTGATTCTGAAATGGTCCAGTTTCACTTCTTTCTTTAAATAAAAGTAGCAACGGTCGCTGTGCTGTTGTTGGGGGTGAAGGTGCAAAGAATATATTGTGAAATGCATCTTTGATGCTTTATGTACATACATTCTCGAACAATACTGCCATCTGGTGTTGGTTAATTTGATCATGTTATAACACATTATACACTAAAAATCACCAGGTCTGCTCTTATTGGTGTATTCATAGAAAAGTTGCCTATTTGTCAAGGTGTATGTTTCCATAACGGGACTTTATTCGCCCCACTCCACAGTCAGCCACTCAGAGGCTGCTGATGTCCCAGCAGCCCACAGTCCAGCCAGTCAGAAGTCATTACACCCACTATTAACTTCTGCTCGGCTTCATTAGGCATGCAAATTGAGGAGGGACAGTGACTTGAAAAAACTTTACTCTGTCTGACACCTTCCCCCTCTCGT
The DNA here is from genome assembly GCA_024416835.2 of Perccottus glenii. NCBI lineage: Eukaryota > Metazoa > Chordata > Actinopteri > Gobiiformes > Odontobutidae > Perccottus > Perccottus glenii. The sequence goes on from CM044546.2 coordinate 40,489,245, forward strand.
TCTTTCTCTCACACACATTTCATATTGCCTCACTCCCATCTGTGTTCAATTAAGACTGGCTCTCTGTTCAACTCTAACTTTAGTTACTTTGATTTGACTTTGACTTTGACTGACAATTTTTAATCTAGTATTGTTTTCAACAATTGGAAAAGTCTAAAAGGTCAATTACAACATTTACGGTCTATCTGCTCTGATATGTAATCCAACTGTCTTCAAACATGCCTTGTTGAATGTGTGGGAGCTCCATTGGTATCTTCTGCCAGGGGCCACCGGACTCTGTTGAAACGCCTCCTGCCCCACCCCATTGACTGCAGCCTTTATCAAACCGGTGAAAACTAAGAGTGTATTTAACATGCAATCAGCAGATGTGGTCCCCTCTGTTTAAAGTAGTCAATGTTATGTTCTGTTTGTGGTTCTGGGTTGGACTAAACAGAGATTCCTGGAATATTAATGTACTGGCTAGTCATCATTTTCAACACAATCTTTTCTGACCTCGATCTCTCTTTAGTAACCCCCTCTTTGTCCTTACTGTCGAAAGCCACCAACATCAGAGGCGAGGCCAACACAGGTCAGGGCCAATCCCTTGCTCTGACAGAGCATAAATATATTACCAGCAGCTTGAATTACCATGGGATAACATGGTGTGTTGCGCCACGCCACCTTGCATCACACTATAGCTTCAAGCAGGTAGAAAATATATTCAGGAAAGAGAGGAAAACACAGTTGGTCTATACAAGACAGATACCTTTAACATATTCTCAAACGGCAAATGTCAATGACACTTGAGACAAGTAATTTTCAAGGTGGTCACAGTCACTAAATGAGTCAATGTCAGTGTTTCATATGATGATTCTTACAAAGCACTTCCACTGTTCAGCAGGTCAGGGGCTGTTTCTATTGAAGAGGATTAGGGCTACTGTTTGAAAAACATTGAGGTATGAGTTCTAAGATTAAGGACCAAAGTTTGAAATTAAAGTCAGAATTCTGAGCAAAAATGTAGAATCCTGACTTTAATTTCAGTTTACCTTAAAAATGTCATGTCAAGTGGTTCCACGTAACTGCTTTAAGTAATTGCTAAGCTACTTGAACCATACTTAATATGGACTCAAGGAAGTTGATTTATTTATGTTCAATATAGATTACTCAACTTCATTATGTAATATTTATTCAATCGAGTGGTGTTTTAAGTGTTAGAAACCTGCCTTAAACAAATCTGAGTAAGTGAGTGGATCTGAAACCATGAGTGACAGTCATGGAGACAAGACAGAGATGTACTCTGACTCAACGTCGGTCATGGTCCGTAGTGATGGGATTTATGGCTCTTTGAGGGGATCCGGATCTTCGCGATCCGTTCCTTTCAAAAAGCCGTTCAAAAGAACGGTTCTTTGGCTCTTTTTAAATATTTAGTCAGTTTTAATAATAATAATAATAATAATAATTGTTATATTTATATAGCGCCTTTCCAGAGCTCAAGGACGCTTTACATATCAATTATTCATTCACTCCACAGTCACACACTGGTGGTAGTAAGCTACATCTGTAGCCACAGCTGCCCTGGGGCAGACTGACAGAGACGTGGCAGTCCATTCCGCGCCTTCACGGCCTCTCGACCAACACCTTCAACATTCTTACACATTCATACGAGGCAAGGTGGGTTAAGTGTCTTGCCCAAGGACACAACGACAGTATGAACTGTGGGGAGAGCGGGAATCGAACCTACTACCTTCCGGTTGAAGGACGCCGCTCTACCACTGAGCTACTGCCGCGCCTCAGCTTATCCTGGAAATAATCACTGGGAGGAATGATGAGGTGAGATTTGTAGTAAAATAATTAAAACTCAGATATCACACACCAATATCTGAGTTTGAATTATTCTGAAATATTGATTATTACCTCATTTGTCATGTGTGGACTATATTCCATAGGGTTGCACAAATCCCTCTGCTTAGACAGTGACATCACTATTTTGGATTTACATTTAGTACAAAGTGTGTGTGTGTGTGTGTGTGTGTGTGTGTGTGTGTGTGTGTGTGTGTGTGTGTGTGTGTGTGTGTGTGTGTGTGTGTGTGTGTGTGTGTGTGTGTGTGTGTGTGTGTGTGTGTGTAAAGCTACGTTGACTTATGTTATTCATACAATACCTACTCACAAATAAACATCCAAAAACAAAGCCAGCTGCAATGAATTTCTGTGCAAAACATCTTTTACTACAAACACTTCCACACAAGAACATTTTGATAGGAAACAAAAAATATTTAAAGTAGATAAAATTAGAATAAATGTCTACATACTACATACTATTACTACTGTAAACTTTGCAAATAGGACATCAGCCCCTTCAAGTCAATGAACGATAACAAAGTGGGCTGCAATGAAATACTCACGTGAAGGATGCGTGCACAACTAATAACCCTATAACTGTTCTGTCTCGCGGAGGAGCTCATTTGTGTGCATCTGTGTGAGACACGCATAGGAAAAAAGAACGACAGAAAGAACGGCTCCCCTCCAGCCGCGACTCGGCTCCCGTCGTTCATGTTTGTGAGCCGTTCAAAAGAATCGGTTCGTTCGCGAACGTCACAACTCTAATGGTCTGACCATGACTCAGAGGAACAGCAGCACCCATCATCTTTACTCAGTTTTGGTTAAAAAAGACTTTTGACTATTATTGTTCTGGGGAATGGGAGGAACTAAATCATTTCAAGCAACAACAATAACTAATCCTTTGTAATCACAGATGTTAACTCACAACACTTACTCATTAAGTTGTTGCTAAAACAAGTCATTTAGCTGACGCTTTTATCCAAGTGTTACAGCTGGAACACCACTGTAGGCAAGGTGGGTTAAGTGTCTTGCCCAAGGACACAACGACAGTATGAACTGTGGGGAGAGCAGGAATCGAACTGCCTACCTTCCGGTTGAAGGACGACCGCTCTACCACTGAGCCACTGCACTCCTATAATAATCCAATATCATCTAATTCTAAAACATCTTGTAGTTTACACATTTTTGGTTGGAGGTCAAAAAAGTGCTATCCAGGATGCTCAGTCTCCATGTGCCTTTTAAGTGACCACCACTTTCACTAACTATTCAGCCTAATAGCTTTAACTGTTGAAAATAAATCTACTCAAATAAAAACCAATCAACTATTGAATGCACTTGTGAACAGATCATTAATCTCTAATCTCTATCTCTGATCTCTTCCGTGTCACTTGGTTCTCCTTCCTATTCACTCATTTCAACTTAAATCTCCCCAAAATCGTATTATTTTTTTATCTAAAACACTGTAGTGATATCACAGCAGGTATTCAACAAACAGTGCCTTCCATAGATTCAAAAAGGAAGAAGCCAAAAATACACCGTAAAAGTAAAACTATTTCAAGCGTTGTTTTGATTCATTGTTTCCATACGCCTTACAGTGATGGAGCATGTCTCAGTGAAAACCCTGCCAGTGCTAAATGGTGCCATGACGCTGGCGGCCCAGAGGCCAAGGGCCAGCCGGAGGACAGGTGGCGAGCTAATCATGTGGAAAATGAAAGTCTGGAAGGCAAGTGTAGAAACGGCGGCTCAGGCTGATGCGGAGTGGACACCTTGCACCCACAGGTCCTGGCCTGACTGGGAACAGGACCAGCGCCACCGTGCTCCAAACTGTTTGCCAGCAAGCCCCTTCCCACCCAAATTCCCACAACTCTATTTCATACCACCTCCTGAAGTCTGACCTGTTGCTCCAAAAGCCTTTTTATCTTGGTTAAAAATAATCTAATCCTTACAATCAAATAAAGAGGATTGATGATCCTTTCCCAACCCCTTTTCTCATTGAGCTTTTCACTTTGTTTATTAAATAAAATAACACAGCAATTAAAAAAAACAGTCACATTAACTGCACTGATAATGAATTTCCATTATTCAGCTAATATCCTTTGAATGGAATTTGTTTGAAAGAAAAGTGAAAAGTGAAAATATACATTTTTACTGTATTCTACAGAGGAGCACCCCAGCTGCTTGCATGAACTGGTATTTGACAGAGATGTGTTCTTTAATATAACATTATTGAGAAACCCCACTAAGGTGTTTCTGTCAAACACATAACTGACATTATATACACAATTCACTATTTACTAAAGATGTACTTTCCTGATAGCAGCCCTGCGTAACTTTAAAGCCTAAAAATGTATATTCTTGTAATCATTTAATGTTTCTCATGAGATTGGTAGAATCATGGCTATCTCACTGACACAGTACCCTCAGCTTGACAGAAACCTCCAAGATAGATAATAAAAGTCCTGTCACCATGTCCCTCACATTACATGAGTGACATGCTTTACGGCTCAAACGGAGGGAGCAGAAATAGGCCAGTACCCTGGACCCTAGCAGAGTTGTATTTGTACAAAATACCCCTACTGTTTCAGAAGACATGTTTTTTTCTTCCAAACTTGCCGCTTGGATAGTTTCCTCTAGAAAACAAGAGTATCTGTGGAGGGATCTGCGCCCTCTGCTGGCAAAAGGTTACGCAGTGCCACCTTAAATAAAAGCAAAGTTATAAAGTTGCTGGAACATTATTAAGGTAAACCTAATCACAAACTCTTACAGAAAAAGAGTAACACAATGTCCATTATATTAGTCAAAAGCAAAAAAAAAACTTTAAATGAGCTAACTGCTTTTAAACCCCTTGCTTAGAACAAATTGACATGTGGTGGGTGTTTTGGGCTGCATAACAAGTTTTCTTTTTCAATACATTTTTTCATTAACACAAATATCAGCAAGATAACAATGCTTTTACAGCCCCCGCCTTACACCCCCCACAGCTATGTTCACACAATTTAACATAAGTTCAGGCAAAATAGCAAGTTGCAAGACATACAAACAAGTTTAATATAGATACCATCACCACACAATCGAGTATGAAAAAGGTTTGAATTTGAACCTTGAATGACAAAGTGCACCTGGTTTTTCTTTAGGTTCCCTTGGTGATATCTTATGGTATTGGTGATGAAGGTAGCCAACTCATATGGCTTTCAGAACAGACAATACTCTGTGTGTCTGTTTATTTGTTAGTAAAAAAAATACCATCTGCTGCTTACTATCATTCAAATCACAAATCTTAAGCTAATCTGCAAAGTGCACGTGTTTCCATAAGTCTTGAAGGCATCTGAGTACACAACCAGCTACAAACAAACAAACCCTCGTAAACACCTCCAAATAGAGCTGTTTGCTTTTATTTCAAACTCTCTCAAATGTCAACTCCACCCAAAGCAATTGCAGTAAAAAGTGAAAATGCTTTGAAGAAACTGTGACAAAGCCGTGGTGTTACAGCCATAAAAGCTAGAAAACCTGCCTGAGTCTAGGGCCACAACAATGTCTGTCCCCTGGGTTAACAATTCTTTGAGTAAATAAGCAGGACTGCAGGGTTGGAAAAACAGGTCAATATCAGAGTGTTTTTGAGGGAAGAATATTGCTGTATGTGTGTTTGAATAACATCCTGAGGGGGATTATTGATCAACACTACAGCATGAAAGAGAAAGGGCCCTCAATGGCGTCAGATTGTTCCTAAATTGCTGTCAAATGAATGCCACTCACATTAGTTTGCCAGAATTTTCGAGGAGAGCAGAAAGTATTGGCAGAGACTCTTTGTGTTATGTTTGCAAATAACTATTTAGGTCAATTTTTATTTATAGCTGGTGTAAAGTTTTTATATGACTCCATGTACTCAAGGCACAAAACTTTAAAAATGTCCACTTCAACCTCTCACTCCCAAACCCCTCTTTCACAGTGCAGTTTTTGAAATTGATCATGACATGTCACACGGCGAATGCGTTGGCTACGATTAACTACGGCCGACAGTCAGCTTGAGTGGCTTGTGGTTTTGAAAAGTTATTGCTAGTGAACAGTGCAAATAAAGCTTGGGGCAAGTAAGAAAATGTTGCAACAAAGGCATCTAGATGTAGGTTGAAGTTATTTTGTCCCTCATCCAAGGGACTTTGTCAATCCTCACAGAATAGCCCCACAATTGTAGTAAAGACAACTGAAATTGTCTTTTAATGTTTTTTATTCTATATTTTACTTATGTTTCTTATTCTAAATCTTGTCTGTGTACTTTAAATGTGTCTTTTATTTCTGTAAAGCACTTTAAATTACCCGTGTATGAATTGTGCTATACGTCTAAATAAAATTGACTGTGATATTGGTTGAATGTGACTGCACAAGAACAGATTATGATGCTCATTGGCAATGACTAATATCAAACAGCGAGGAGTTTAAAACCTTACAAACACTAGACTGTGCGAGTGTGTAAAAGATGGGGCAAGCAGATGCTGACACTGTTTAGATTCAGTTACTGTGATCAATGCACTCTCACATACAATGACAGCTAGACAGAGATCTCAATAAAACTTTCCTGCTACCAGCATATGGCTAGAGATTATGTGAGTGAGGGCTTTTACCAAACTGCACATATAATAAAGAAAATAGGCCAATACACTGGACCCAAGCAGAGTCTTCTTTGTACAAAATACACTAAAATGACCCTGCCCTTTCATAAGAAATGTTCTTTCTACCAAACTTGCCATCTTAAACGTCTCTTACTTGTAAATAAAGATGGCGCTGATGCACAGAGAGAGATGTGCGCCCTCTGCTGGCTAAAAGGTATGCAGGGTTGCTTTAATTTATCATCCATTGGTTCCAAATATGCATTAATAGAAATACATACTGTAGAAAGAAACAGACTATGAATCCATTAGGACTAAGACAGTTTGAGAAAAAGTGTCTAGGTTCAGATTATCCACCCATCACAACCGGGAAACTGAAAAGAAGAAGAAGAAGAAGAAGAAGAAGAAGCTCCTCTTGTTACCACTATTATATTAAGAGGGATGCAGCTGTTAAATAGCACATTCTTTTTTCTTAATACCATTTCCATTAATCCCAGCTAAAATGAGTGTTTGGCCGTTACTCTAAGCAGCTCAGTGATAGTTCAAGAGAGATGAGCGGATGAGACAAGAGAGAAATAACACAGGAAACACAAGAAGAGAAAGAAAAGCCATTTTGTCCCTGTCGGCCGATTAATTTGAGGAGAACTAGGAAATGCCAACCGGATTAAATGTGTTAGTCCCACAGCTCCCCCCCCACGCCGTTCTATTCTCTCTCTGATTTCAAATTAAAGGATGGAGAGGGGGGCTGGGTGGGGCAGCAAAAGAGAAGAAAGGTGTTAATTGCTTGCCAATCGATAATTCTATAATTACTTTGTGACAAATGGCTGGCTTGCGGTGCTAGAGTAGGTTCAGAGCGGATTGGGGGTTGGAGGGGGGTGGTCAGTGGGTGGGGATGTTAAAAGGGATTGTCCATAATCAGGAACGGAAATATTTGCTTTTGTGCCTACATGCTTGGCCGCTCTGGGGATTTGTGACAGGGAATTTATGTCAGGTTTAAATGTGGAGCTGTACTCTCCCCAGAGGGAGGGGTGAGGTGTCAATGGGAACATGTACACACATGCACGTAATGACCCGAGCACAGCACAAAGTGGCTTTAGGTTAAATGAGACACTTTATTCTGGGGCACGAGACAATGGCCATGCAAAGTAAAGTATATTAAAGATAGGACTGGCAGATTAGCTTTTTTGGTCCATTAAATTGTCAGAGCTCTTCAAGAGATGCAGCCCATGAAAGGAAACCTGGAGCGCAGTGTTTTCACGAAAAGAAACATGCAGCGTAGTGGTAGACTTTCACCACTACCGTCTGTCACAGTTCACTATCTCCCAATCACAGTTTCATTATGCCAGCCGAGCCGAGTCTCTTCTGGCTGTGGGGCTAGCTTTAGGGCCGCAGCAGGTGGGCTATCTGAAGACCTGCACAGGTCACACACCGTGACACCTGGCGCCCCCTAGTGGCTACATCAGGAAGGGGGGTCAGAGGGGGTCAAGAGGAGATTGATGGCCCACCTTCACTCATGTCAAATCACCCGTCAGCCTGCCCATGGCACTGAATCCATTTTGTTCCGAGCTACCATTAACCTTGGACCAGTTGGATTCATTCCCCCTCTCCGTGGACCAGGCCTTCGCAACCTTTGTCTAATACAGCTGCCAAACTAGTTAGTGGGCTCAACTTTTGTCCTGTTCACTGAACGTCCATCATCACAGCAGCATTCTAAACAGAAAACAAAAAGCGACTTGGGACTAAGTTGGGCACCTTCTTGCCATCAAATCAAATGGGATTGCAGGAGTGGATGTGATTAGAACAAGAAACTCTCTCATCACATGGGACGTTTTTTAAACAGATCTAAAAATAACATTTGGGAGATATACTGTATTCCTGTTGTGTTGGAAACATTAGAAGTTGACAAATCCATGTAAACCCCTTTTGGAGTTTAATTTGGTGACTTCCTGATATTTTGAACACTTCTCATATACTCATTATTTTGAATTCATGTAGACTAAATGGTAAAATATTACATTTAAGTAAAATAAAAATATCTCCCTTGAGATTTTGTGAGTTCAGAAACTCACATAAACTTGTCACTCAAAGCTGTATGACTTCCAAAAAAACATAGTGGGTTGGTTTGGACCAATGGTGTGGCAATACTGCGTTTGATGAGGAAGCAACCATTATGCCATACATTGAAAACAAAATATTGCTCTGATTTGATAAAACTATGGATGTCACATCAAGTCTGCAATATTTGACCATTTGTTAGAAACAGTACGTTGGAAGATTTACATCCTAACTTATCCAAAAAACTCATCATACAAACCCAACACCCCACGGTGATAAAAGTAGTCCACTGTCACTGCTACACCCTGTTGTAGAAGGCCATATTTTTGTTGCATTTGAAATTATATGTATGATCCATCACAATATAAGAAGCATGGTTATGAGCAGATGTTTGATCATTTCACAGACCTATAAAAGGACGATTGGGCTGCCAGTGGCTGCTGTAATATTGATTGATGTTGGGCTGGTGGGGGCCACAGAGCTGCCCTCAAACAGACTCTGTTTATTTATACAGTCTGCCGTCTGCCCACCTTTCCCACCACCGGGCTGCATTCACTGAATTTACAGTTGTCAGGGGGGGAAATATGCTAATGGGGGTCTGTGGCCCTGAGGAAGAACAAAACATTTTCAATCCAAACTTTCCAAAGTGGTATCAGTTATATATTGAGCTAGATCTTCATTCAAGCTGTGTTATATTGAGCATACTGTATCCCGTCTCACCCCAGCACAGAGCAGGAGTTTGTTATGTGCTTGTCTTGTTCCCTGCAGCATACATAAATTGGATCGAATAATGAGAGGCAGTAATGATTGTCTTTGCATATTTGGTCTTGATTTTCAATTATATATAGCTGATATTATTGTTTCGGATGCCATGTGTGGTGGTATTAAATTGAGCTTCTCTGTGGGAATGGACTGGCTGTTTTATGTTTTATTGAACGTGCATATAAAGTTTATCATATATATATATATATATTTATATATTTATATATATATATATATATATATATATATATATATATATATATATATATATATATGATAAACTTTTGAAAAATTTACTTATTAAAATTATAATTTAATGTTGTGTTTGACTTCCAATGTCCAATAATAATAATAATAATAATAATAATAATAAATGGAATTTATTAACGTATAACGTTTTTCTAAGGATGCAAAAATGCTTCACAATACATAAACAAAACAAATAACAAAAACAAAACAAATATTGCAAAGGATGTTATGAGAGGTTGTAAAATTTCTTGAAAAGTTTAACTGCATTTAACTGTGGTAAAAAAAAAAATTAGCATTTTTAAAAACTTGCAGGGCAATTCTATGTCAGACAACAGTCAAGCCGCTCTGCATCTTTATGGACGTTGAATAGTGAAGCATTAGAGTCATTCAAATTGTCATTGCTCTAAAAAGAGTCCGTGGTTGAACATGGCTTGCCTCACAGAGCATGTCCTGTGTTCCTCAGAGCCCACAGTAGCTCAGGGATTAGCCCTAGTCTCTGACAGGACTGTGTCACACTGTTGGACTGTCCACTGCACAGAGCTGTGAGCCTCAGATCAGTGACGTTGGCTAGCCCACGGCTTGTTCTTTATGGTTGTGTGTCGCTGAGTGGCTGGCGCTTCACTGTGCACACGGCAGCCCTCCAGATGGATGCTGGGACAGCGGAGGCCACGGGGCTGAAAATCCCATCAAGCAGGAGTTCCAGGCCCTTGCACTGAGAAGATGAAGCGCACCGTCTCGCCAGGGGACATGGGCCAAACTCTCACACACCTCCTTCACCCCCTCCTCTGAACCCCAATCCCTTTATGCCCCTTTTGCTTTCCTCACTTCATCCTTCTCTTCCCCCTTTTTCTTGCCTTTACAGGGGAAGACTGCGAGTCCAACCAGCCAGAATATGGAGTGTGGCCCTTGGGGGTCTGTGGCCCTCGCTTGTTAAATAAAGGAGCTGACTGGCTGATTGATAGACCCTCACCAGTCCCTGCACCTCACATGTTTCCCGGTTCACTGCCTTATATAAGAATCCTTTGTTGGGCTGGCCTGTGTTAGCGTTTGTTAAATGCAATGTTTGATGGATGGCACCAATTTTCCTCCAAAACCCAGATGAGCCACCTAAGCACCTTTTTTCCTCCCCTGGTTTGTCCCCAGGTAAACCCCCATGAGCACAAGGGGACAGAAGTGTTCTAAAACGGTATCAATCAAACAACCTTGTACATGGCCAACGCCCCGACGCAATGTTTCAATTATGCATCTGTTCCCTCACTCCTGACATTACGCTCCACCTCCAAAACCCTACCAAAAGTGCCCCCCTGAAACCTATGTCCTTCAAAGCTCATCAACCGCCTCATGCTACTAAGCCATCTCCACACATCGCACAGATATTTAAATTATTATTGAATAGATAACACTAATATCATCATCACAAAGAATTCAGTCAGACCAACAGTTAAAGCATTATAAAACATAAAAGTACTTACTTTGTTCGACAGACAATAACAATTTAACAATCTAAATGTGACCAAATACACAGTGATGAAAATAAGTTATACGTTCAGTGCCATAGTCTTCTACTGCTGTCATTACTGTTTCTTAACACACAATGTCTGCTTATGGAAAAAGGGAAAAGATTTTCTCTCATTATTTTTATTTCAAATATAATTAATATCTTTAAAAAAAAATGCAAGAAAATCAATTTTTAAGTTTAATATGTGAAATAAATGTACAGTTTAAAAATACTGTGTGAGCTGCATTAAACTGCACTATCAGGACATCATTTAATACCAAGTCCCAAAGTTAACAAATGCTGCTACCGGCCATCTCCGACTATCTCTGGACCGGTAGTGCCAGAGGCTAGTTGTGAAATCCACAAAAGCTGCAGAAGAGTGTCAGCCCAATGCGGTGGAGTGAACAGACAGGTGAAAAAGATAAACAGATGTGAGACCAGTCTCTGGGGTGTTGGGTTCATTTGTTACCTAGCGAGGACAGACATATTCCTGTCAGACAAGCCGCGCCAGCACCAGATGCGAGGTCATTCTTGTTACGGAGTGAAAATCTTGGGTTAAGGACAAATATTCTCACTTCACACAAGATGGCCATGAGCTTTTATTTCCCTTGTGGTCTTATAATAAACGCCTGCCACACTTAGATCCAAGAATAAGACTTAACTTTTTATATTTTCTTTTGTATTTTCTTTTTCTGTCTTTATCAATTTGGCTTGTAACTGTGATGCTACAATTAAATTTGTCATTTTACAGTAAGCTTTACAGGAGCATGATTTCTGGTCCATATTTTGCAAACAACTCGATTACCAACACCATGTGAAATGAAAAGCTTAACATGTGATTTTAGATGTGTTCAATGTATTCCATTTATTGCCATTGAAATGGGTAAATGAGCTCATGTAAATTTCAGTTCACAAGCTACGTCAGGGATGTATAAAAGTAATAATGAAAGTACACATGAATAATGTCATGGTGAAAATTGAGAACATTAATGTTTTAACAAGAATCCCTGTAGACCAGATATGTGTGGAACTGTTAATGTAGACCCAATCTGTTGCTGAACAGAAATATCATTGCCAGACAGATACATTAAAAAAAGATTGTTTTTAAATAGGTTCAGTTAATGAATGACTGTCACCTTTTGTTTATGTAAAAAACAAAAACCATTGCTCCTTTAGCCAGTTTTCTATAATAGCATATAACAGCTAACTATATTGGTATTCGGTTTCTTTTCACACATTCCTGTCTGAGAACTGTCTCATATTGTCACTGCTGAATACATAAATAAACATAGCTCAGTTGTTAAGACTATTGTTCTATTTCCGCGGTCCACTTCTATTCCTGCTTTATAGAATATGCCTTGCTGGTAAGGACAGAGAGCCGACAGGCTTGTGGATGGAGGATTTGCGATGGTACTTGAAACTCTCTGGCTCCTTCCCAGAACAACTGGCATCTCCACTCTGCAGATGGACACACAGGTGGGCTCACAGGTGGGGAAGGAAGAGGGGAGCGCTCTGCCAGTTTTGTGTCCTGCTCGATGTCTGTGTGCGTGTCTGGATGTGTGTGTCTGCACATAACATCTGGCCCGTGGTCCACTGATGTCAAAAGAGGACTTTATGACTGAAGCTACACTGCACCCTCCTGGATCACAGTGGTACAGCATGGTTAACAGCATTACAGTTATAGTAAGCAAGTCAAATTAAAGACTAATGGGCCTACAAATCCTCACTTTTATTTTTCATAAGCACAAAATGTATCTATTTTTATGTATTTGCTGTTAAATACACTTATTTGATTTTCCTCTATGAATGCATATGTATTAGATTATTAAAGCAATAATGGCATTTAAGAGTGGTTTCATTATTTTCTCCTATTCACTTCAGACTTCTTACATAAACTCTTTTCAAGTCTATAAAAAAGGAGCACACCAAACAATATGATTGCAGAAAGCAAACCGACAAATAATATTGATCAGTGCAACACACAGACAGCTAATCAATGAATGTATGTCCTCCCCGCACAGACTGCGAGTCCAGATCAATTTCGAAGAAAAGATGAGGCCTTGGCAAATAAAGTAGAGCTTTTCAGAAGCATATCCCGCTGTTGTGAAATGGAATAAATTCCCCAAACATATGAAAGATTGACCACTGCTTTAGGAAACGGTCCAAGCAGCCTATTTGAACCCAAAAACAACAATCATGCGAAATGCTGTAATTCTAATCCTGTAGCTTTTATCATCATGAAGGCTTCTTGTGACAGTGCTGTCTGGTCATATACTTTATCACGGCTGCTCTCTGCCCTAACATCATGAACCAGCAGATGATTTATTGATCTAAACACAGCTCCCAAACAACCTGCACAATTGTTTCATCACCCTGTCATTATGGTCAGTGATAAGCAGGCATCAGAAACTTGGAAAAGTCCCTTAAGGGTTATTTTTCACAACTCGAATGATAGGACATTAGCTTTCACATATTGCAGAGGTCACAAGTTATTATCTCAATGATTGCATGCTCAGCCAATTGTCCAGTATGTCATGCTGGCCTTTTTTCCAGTGATTTAATACTATGTTTTATTACTTGTTCTCTGATATCTACAGGGTATGTAAGAGAATGTAAAAGTCTTTCTCTGGTTTATCAATCTACAAAAAAACATAGACACAGTAATAGTTATGTCTTTTAATACATTCAAACTTTGAATGTGATGCAGCACTTCAGTCATTTAAGGCACACACTGAGGTAAAGACAGCTGAAAACATCCAGGGACACTGAGTTCATAAAGCACAGTGTGTGTCTTGCCAGGAGGCCTGTCTGGGACAGAAATAGCCTCAGAGGCTGGACGGCCCATAAATAGGTGGTGTTGTTAGGATGAAACTATGTCAGATGACACAAACCAAAACCGAGTAAGGTCAATGTGTAAACCACATATGTTACTACACCAAGAAAGTACAAAGGGTTTCACAGAAAGGGCAAGTCCTCAGAAGTGAACAAAAAGAATTGCACAAATAACTTTGCATATTTTAACATTTTTTCATAATATTTGGTTCAAACATAATACACTCCGTACTTGATTTGTAAAAACAGATTTGAATGTTTGTGGCTAAACAGTTGGCAATAAAAGGTATAACATGATATTTTAATATATTACAGGAAATTAATCTGGAAAAAATTTCATTTACTCCAATGTTAGAATAAAAGAAAATCCATATTGAAATAACAAAGGCCATATCATTTCACATGCATCACTTCATTCACAAAATATTCACAAAAATAACATTAATTCACCTTGTTATTTGAAAAGCAATTGAATTGCTTGTTTGAACATGAATTCTGCATAGTATTAATCAGGACGACTAATCCAGAAACACACAGGATTAGATTTTTCCACAGGCTTGTTGTGGGTGATGTGGCTCATGAATTATATACTGCTTTAACAAACCATTAGGCTGCATTCAAAAGTAGCAAAGCATAAAATTATTGAGAAAGACTTAAAGCACAAAGCCTGAGAGATGAATTACCTGAGGAACAATTTAAGTACACAGTGCATCACAAGGACTGCACTAAGCATGATCACATGACACACACATACTTTGCACTGGTTTTACTTCAAGCATTCATCCTGGTGAGTGGAGCAGAACGCCTGACTTCCTGACATGAAAAAGTATCTCACAGCTAATGAGCGGAAGAGTCATTAGTGCTAAAGTAGGGTCGGATTGCACATTGTCACATTTGCATTGTACATTTCATTATGAAACCTTTTCCAAATAAAAACACAATACTAATGATTCTCTTCCCTTTAAAATCCCCAATCATTTTTTAGAAAAACTACCACCTAAACCTACAAACTTTTCTGTCAAAGATAAAAGAAATTGGAGAAGTGCTTAACGAACCCTGTTCATCTTTGCAATCCCCCTGTCTACACCCAAACAAAGTAAGCAATTTCATCCAGGTCTACAGGGTAGTCTGTGAGATGTAGCGGCTCCTTGATATCAAATCTCTCTCCCTTGTAACTTCTCCAGCGTCCAGCAGGGAGATAAATGTCACGCTCCTGCTTCCCGGGCTCTAAAACAGGTGCTACCATGAGGTCATCTCCAATCAAAAACTGGGAGTCAATTTTATAAGCCGTCTCATCACCTGTGGCAATCCACCACAAGGGACGTATGATTGGGTCCCCAGTGTCCAGCACCTCACCGGCCAGCTCTAACACTCGTGGTGCCACAATACTCTCGTGGAGGGCTGTGTATTTCCGAGCTATTTCCACAACCTCATCGTCGTACTCCCATGGCGGAATGGAAAACTGCATGGAGGGCATGAAGGCCGACAGCTCCAGCCAACGGATATAGAGCTCTCGATCGGGTAATACGTGATTACCGTCTGTGCGATTCTGATAGGCATTTCCACCGATCATGTCTGGCAGAATGAACTGATAACCGAGAATGCTGATGGTGAGCACTGTGGGAATAAGAGATTTAAGTCCCAACTCATAGCCCCACACAGAGTCTCGGTCAATAGGTCTAAAGAAGCATGATATGTTCTGGGACTGGTAGCCACTGCGCAGCTCAGCCCTATCATTGTAGGGAATTGCCATCTCGGTGTAACGTCTCGTGAAAAAGCTTGGGTCCCGGATAGGTGTCCTGGTGCTGAATTGCCATGGTAAGTAATTTGTCTCGCCTGCATCAAATTTAAAAGATGAAACCCCGTACCTGGAGCGCAGCGAGCGTAGCTGAAGGGAAAACCATTCACGAGCTTCTTGGTTGGTGAAATCCAGAATGCTACCAATTCCATTCCACCAGCGCACCAAGGCAGGGAGTCGGCCCGTAGGCTCCCGAACAAATAGCCCTTTCTCAACACAAGAGTGGAAATTACTTGATTCGTAGTTTACAAATGGATGAGTCCACAATGAGACAAGAAACCCATCAGCTTTTAACTTCTGGAACATGGCAGTGGCATTAGGAAATTTTTCCGGGTCAAATTCAAAATCCCCATAGTGTTTGGTGTAGTGATCGTCCAGCTCCAGATGGCTACAGTTAAAGTTATGCTTTCGGATGTTGGCTGCAAAGGTCAATAATTTTTCCTGGTTGATGTTAGTCTTGTGTAGGGCCCATGTGGACCAAATGGGATGGCGGAACATTGCTTTTGCAGGCACTTTGTAGGGTTTGTTGAAGTATCTACGGACCATGTACTTGTGTATTGACGTGACATCTAGACCCACACACACTCTGTAGCTAAGTTCAGCGCACGGAGCCTCTCCTTGGTTTGGTTTGAAGGGACTGTCATTGTATCTTGCCTGGAAATACATCGTCTTCTCTGTGTCATTCCAGCCAAGGTGAAACGGCACAGAGCCATTGATCTTTATGGCGGTCGCATTTGAAGAAAGCCAATAACTCTCCAAAATCCCTCCAAAATTATTCCGGTTGGAGATGATGTCGCTGGTCACAAAGGGTTTTGGAGACTGCTGGCCAGAGATGGAATTGGGCCAGTGCTGAGTTGCTGACAATGCACCACCATACCAGTGAGCAAACTTGTACGTCATTGCATGCTCAACAGGAATGTCCGGGACGAGTTCTTCCCATCGCACACGGTAGCACTGCACGGTATCTTTCGGCCGTACAGTCTCAATAAAGAAGTTGAGTTTTCGATCAGTTGTTCGCACACAGCTGAGAATCTCTCCTTCTTTAGAGCAGGAATCCAGATCTAGTGTCCCAGATCTAAATTGAGAAAAAAAAAAACATAATCGGCATATTTATTTCTAATTAAAGTGATATGATGAGTTTTTCTTCTGTTTTGAAAATGCAGCAAAGGGGTATGGAAATAATAAGTCTTGACTTCAGCCTACACCCTTTTGGTCTATGTGTATGAAAGAGTTGTATTGTTTTTTTGTTTTTTATTTGTTTTTGTTTTTTCAAACTAAAACTAAAGTGTTTTTTTAATATAAGTAGGAGATCAAACTGCCAACCTGAAGTCCATCCTGAAAACAATGGCCCCGACCTGGTTCCTGATAATGTATCCATCTTTATTCAAGTCGAGCAGCTGAGTCTTGAGCAGTTCGGCTTTGCGTAGAGAGGCAATATAATAGCACCATGCAGTAACCGCTGCTATCACCAGCATCACCGCGATAACTCCTGCTCCAACTAAGGGCCTGGTATCTCTACTGTGCTTCTGCTTGGGGAGGACATCAGTATCGGTGCCCCCTGCTCCTCCTGGTACAACTTGGTACATGATTTGTGTTGTTCACCAAACCAGTCTTTGTGCTTTTATTCTGTAAATCATAAAAGTGTTTTTTTTTCCAGGCAGGGAACCACTTGGACTCTGGCCTTGCAGTGGTCTTGTTTACCCAACTGTCAGGGGAGAGACATAAGAGTATGTTGTTATACAAGCTCAACAACTTTCATTAGGACATGCAGTTATAAAAACTAGAGCGATACCATGCATGTAGGATTGTACTGTACATTATTGAATTATTAATATAAATTTATTCTGACAAACAGCAAATGCAAAAAGAAAACAGCAGACTTGTTTATTTGTCTTTTCTCAGCCTCACTTTTCTACAATTGTCAATGCTACTTTTAAAGCATTGCCTTTTTTAACTTTAATTTATTTTCTGTCCCGTTTGTGTCAATAAACATTTCCCAAACAAGATGTGATTCTGATCTAAGGTTTATTTGAGATTTAAACAAACGGATTGGCTGCCAATTATCCATGAGTGTGGAAAATTGGATGCTCTTAGAGGTAATTCTAACATATGAGCTCAATTGCCTCATTTGTATGGAGAGGTAGAGAAGCTGAAAAGGGGGATTTAAGCTTCAGAGTTCTGCCAATTCAGGAAAGAGGGGACCACATACTAAATTCTTTGCACAAAGCGGACTCAGAAAAACTGAAAGCCACCAAGCATTTTTTTTTGTTATTTAAAGAAAAAAGGAGAGACATTAGTATTGCACTCAGGCTCTAATGTTCTTCTGAGCAGATTTACAAACTACACTTTGGGGTAATTAACTGCCTGATGTTAGTTATAGAGACTGGAGCTAATCAGAATAGATTAGATTAGAATGCATAGCACACAGGAGGATTTTGTGCCCTCTAAAGCTTCCCTGTTTGCTGACTGGACCTGACAGCAATTGACCCTGATGCTCTGGTCTGGCAGCCAGGGGTCGATAATAAAAAATGCTTGCTATTAATTAGCAATCTAATTGACTAATTCTGTGTTCAACCAGCCTTAATATGGATTTTCACCTACAACAGGCGATAACATTAGACTTTTATTAATTAACTTTAGACAAACAGCTTGGTCCGACCAAGCCCTTGAGCAAAGTGAGGATAACTGTTCATTGTATTGTATCCAGAGAAAAGGGCATATATTAAGTGTTGAGTTTGTATTTTAGTGACAAATAAACTAAAAAGAATCAACAGTGGGGAAAGTCTAACACAGAAATAATTGATTGTTTTGGACCCTCTGGCTGTATTTCATCATTTCACTGGCTTGTTTCCATGGGACAATCACACAAAAATTTGAACTCTTTTTTTTTATTATTGGTATACAGCAGTTCTTCCGTGGCCAATTTAGTGAAGTATTACAGGCGCCATTTAGATTTAGTGTGTGTCATTGCAGAAGAGAGAATCGTTTCCAACTTGGGTTTAACTTAACTCAGTCTGGCTTGAAAACTTGCTCTTGACACGATTTCGTAATGGAATATAATTGTTGATGGTGTGAAACAATAGATTAATATCTGCAATATCAGCCGATTCTCTAGCTACTGAGAAACGGTGATAAAAAACCACGTGTGCCGAGTCAGGAAAAAGAAAGTCTGAGAAAGTTTTAGCCTACTACCCCTCAGTTAGTCGTATGTGCGCCAGCTTTTTCCCCGTTTACCGTTTCTTTACACAGGTTTTATAAATAAGCGTCAAAAATATGCACAGAAACTAGCTTTACTTCTACTTACTTCTACATTTGGTCCGTTACTGTGAAGAACTCTTTGTTGTTGTTGAGCGCTCTGTGTTTGGAGAAAGTCCCACAGAGCCAGACAGCTGTGGGGTGACGCCTTGTTCCTGCCAACTACTTCTCACCAGCCGATTATTAAAAAAAAAAAAAAAAAAGCAGGGGAAAGATCTAATTATTATACAATCTATGGGAAAGATACGTCCTTGAAATACGCATTCGAGCGCAACTTGTTTGCAGAGTTTACAGAAAGAAGCGGGGTCGAGGCGGGTAGTGCAAGTTGCCTACGCCCACAAAGCCATGGGTAATGTAGTCCATAAAGGGAGACGTCCTTTGAGTCAGTTTTTATCAGAGTCTACCATCAACCGCAAGAGTAAAGACAGTATATTCCATTCATTCATTTGTTTATTTGAGCAGTTATATAAGTATATAATACATACACTGATTATGCATTGTAGATATACAAAGTCTAAAAGGAGTAGGCAGAAGTAAAGAACTTATAAACGCCTAGCCCCTTTCTCGGTTTTCATTCTTATTGACAACTGTTAACCATTACATGTTGTCAGAAGGAAATAAGCTTCATATTTTATTTGTGTACTCTCATATATACAATACCAATACACATATAGATACACATAAGTAGGCTACACATCAGACATCTACATACCAGTACTCAAATATGTGTGTATGTGTACATGTAGCCTTCCATACAGTGGCTCATACACACCCCATGTGCATGTCCCCATGTATGCATGCATTCAGCACTTTTTGCAGTAATTATGATGAAAAAATCATATGACACCAAGAAAATCTTTAATATTATATTATTTGACATTGACAGACAAAACTAGTGGCCCGTTTGATTTGTCTGTACTCTATATGACTGTGTGGTATTGTAATGCTGTGTCCAATGAGTGCGAGATAAAAATAGCGAGGGAGTACTCTACATTATTCATCCTTACATCCTGCCTCTGTGGGTTAATTAGATGAGAATTAAACAATAGTGGAGTTAACAATGACTTGTTTTCAGGGTGCAGCCCTGGGGCCTCCTCTGGGCCCCCTACAGTTTTCCCGGACCACACTTGAAAAGCTGTAATAGTCTTTAATGAAGGCATTCAGATGCAAACTCGGGGTGTATGATGTAGTGCCCTGCTTGGAAAGGCTTTACCACATGAAAGCAACTGCAGCAACCACTGTCAAGAAACAATATGAACACATAAGACATTGTATTTTTTGCTTGTTTTATATGCCAAAATAGTTTTGTTAAGTATCTATGTACCTATAATCCAATGTACTGTTAGAAAGAGTCCTCGGGCGTTGTATTGTTGTGTGGGGTCTACCATAAAGTCCAGTGTCTGAGAGGCTCCTGGAAGAAACATATAAAATACATGGAGAAAACCTTTTTTCATATACATTCAATTAAGAAATATTCCCATCTGCTTGTTAGGTTTTAGAGGTCAGAGGTCACTTGACTAAGATCAATGATTGCAATACTAATAAACCGTTTAAATCTACACTAAATCAATAAAAAAACAGTAGCCTACTTTGACATGTTTTTAGCACTCTAGATTAAACTGGTCAATATACCTTGAAGGCTTCTTTGCAGATGTATGAGCCTGATTACCAGTACAAACAGGAGCCTGTGGTAGTTTGGGCCATGGGTCAACAGAGGGCAGATGCTTGGATATGTTGTCAGGCGGCATGTTGAGCTGTGTGCATTTGTCCACTGTGTTAATGCCACTGTTTGTGAAGGTTGCAATGGGGTCCTGGAATGACAAGCGTTTGATGGGAGGAAAAAGGGGACGGCCAGGGTCCACAAGGGGAGGGTGCTGTGTTACCGGGATGGACTGAGGTTTGTAGTTAGACTTGAGGCTTAGAGGGAACAGGAAATCCTGGTAAGACAGAAGAAGGACAAGAAGTTGAAATTTAAGAAAAAGAAAAGAAGGAAAAACATTTAGCTGACGCTTTTATCCAAAGCAACATTACACTTCCATTCACCAGTGTTACAGCTGGAACACCACTGGAGGCAAGGTGGGTTAAGTGTCTCGCCCAAGGACACAACAACAGTATGAACTGTGAGAATCGAATGGTCAACCTTACAGTTAAAGGACGACCGCTCTACCACTGAGCCACATGGTTTTACTGTTACAGATAACCATCTGTTGGAGTTCCTGTCGCTATAAAGAGCACAATGCCGTTCTATGTAGCTTCTAATGTAATATATAAATATTACACTAATAAGGTTTTTATAATACCTTTTAACCCTTTTCCTTATTCTTGCCAAATAAGTCCTTTTTGCTTTACTTTTATATATTGTCACTTCTCTCACAAATCCACCAGGTTTCTTAACACGGTGCTGTGGGTGTTAAACTGCTCTTAGCTCTGTTTACTCCGCGTCTGGATAAATAAACAGGCATGGAGGATGTCATAAATAATAAATGCAGTACAGCTTTCACTGAGCTCAGGAAAATGTAAACAACATAGCACCAATTAAATGAAGCACAACAAAGAGACCACTGCCAACAATACGTCGCCCATGCACTTCTGCTTTTACTTAAATATGAATGAATTAATAAATGCTTTACAAGAAGAAAATGTTTTGTCATTTTTGCATTATACAGTATATTTCATCAATATATCATCATTATTTGTGATTGCCATGTGGTTCCAAACTATGCATCCGTATTTTTCTAAGAGCTGTGCATCTTACCGCATGAGGCTGGGGGTTGTTTCTGCGATGGGCTGAAGTGGGTCGAAGTTGTGTCCTCGTCACTCTCCCCGGAGAGGAAAACTGTTCTTTGTACATGGTGATATAGAGCTGAGGAGTCATATTTACTTACAGTTATTGCATGACGCTCTGCTGTGCTGTGTTTTAAGCTCACCATCTCCTCCCCCTTCACCTGCTAGCTCCTCCCTTTTGCTCACCTGTGTGTCTCTAGTGTTCTTCATTTTCCACTCTATTTCTTTACTTTTAAACATATGTGAAGGGATTTCAGTTTACTTTGCATCTATCATTGTCCCTTATAGTGCCCTTCTTATGCATACACTGTACATTATCTGTGGATCCTTTACAGTAAGCATTAACCAGTTTATAACTTTGAGAACAAACTGTCATAGTCATGTGGAAGTGAGCAAAGAGTGCATTCAAAAGCATCCTCAATCAGCCAGAACAACCTATGCTACCTGAGCACCCAGCCATTAATCCGACAAATCCCAGGCCCCCTGCAGAGACATAAATATGTGGGGTCACTGTTCATGACCTACTTACCCCCTGGGGCCCTCACACACTAACCAGCACTGATCTAACACATGAGGCTGAGCTGCTTTGTGTTGAACCACTGCAGAGTAAAAAAAAAAACACTTATCACATGTGCACAAGTGGAGTTAACAAGAAGAGGGGTGGGCTCTCCACAAGAATCTCCCATCACCATCTCAACCACCATTCAGGGTCACCTCTATACGCTGTCAGAATGTCACATGAGCATCAATAATTCACCAAGCCCTGTAGGGTGCCTTTGTGCCTCCAATGGTGCATGTGAGTTATCTGTGACAGGAACTGACTGTTCATCTCCCTGAAATGTTTGGGACTTGCTTGACAGCCATGTAAGGCACCAGTCAAATCCATGTCAACAGATGTAGAGCAAGGACATGGGAAATCTAAGCAACAGTGTAGAGAGGGTGTCCTTCACGAGGGTTTAAATCAATTCAAAACCCCAGTTGGCTTTGTTCACCACTACTTCCATGAACTTTGACACGAGAGCACTTCCAAATGTGTACTTTATTTAGCATTATATATGAAATATCCTAGTTCACAGTTTACCCATGAGTTTCATGTTTCATTGTATATAATCATAATATATAATAATAGCATACAGTGAGTACCCAGGCAAATGCACAGTATGTATAATCAGTCTTATTACTTTCATCTTCTGAGCAGCCAGTGAAGCAGACCCTATGTGCACTTCAAAGGCCTTGTCGTCAGCTCAGCACTCAGTCTCCTTCACTGGTTCTTGGATTTCACTGCCGCTTTCAGTTTTGTGTAGAGAGAGCCAAAATTCTATAAAGAGAATACAGTAGCTGTGAGAGCCTCATATAATGTCTTTCAGCCTGGGTCCCAAGAGATTGACAAAGCACAATGTATTATGCTGTTTGTAATGCAGTCTTGTAGTGCAATACAAGAGGAGAGTACATGAACAAACCTGAATGGCATAATAAACAATTCCCAGATAAGCAGCAATGCAGCCGCCGAGGAAGAGATCAAAGGCTGCTGGCTTCACTCTGAAAGAAACGCATTAATGTTCAAATGCTTTTCCAAATGCCCACAAACACAATTTCGAGAGAAGAGATAGACACCTGTACATAACAACGGGTTGGTTCATCTGATCAAAAAAGGTCATATCAGGCTCCCTGTGTGCAAAGAGGAAAGGGTTAAAGTTCAAATCAGAATCACAAAGCAATGCCAGGGGTCTGTGTCTCTATGTACAACCTCCTGTCCTGTTTGAAGTTGTGACGGTGGACTTGCTTTAAGTAGCGTTTAAACTCATGCTCTAGGGAGTTGACCAGCAGAATTTGGCTGGGTTCTTTGTCCAACAGCTGAGTGGCCCGAGAAATTGAAGTCAGGACGGACATCAGGCTGGTAATGCGGCTGTCCTGGAAGTCCTGGAGAATGAACATGGCAACATTTGTAATTAAGTCCATATGGGATATATCTTGCCCTAATTTAGAATTATGGGTGACATTTATTATGTTTACATATTATAATTAAGTGGCATATGTTGTCCTAAATAGACTAATACATCATTGTAACAAGCTAAACTAAGTCTTTGAAACGCTTGATAGCTCCAACTTGTAATGCTTTAAATATACCGCCAGAGGGTAGTGTTTCCTTTGAACATATGCCAAAACAACAGTATCTTACCAGTTGGCCCTTGAAAACTTGCACATCTTTTGGTGAACCCTTGTAAAAGAAACAAAGACAAACTTTATATTTACAATTAAATAAAGGATATTTGTATCCAGAAGGTTCTCTCTTTCTTACCTTATCAGAAAGGTTAAACATATATCGTGCAAACGCCTCTGCAATGATTATACCATTCCGCTTAACTTTCCGAAAGTCCACTTGTGACCTTAAAAGACAAAAAGCATGAAAATATATCCTTCAAAGATGTAATGCATGATGGAGAGATAACATGAAAGCTATACATAGTGTCTAGTACAGATCCACGGAGCTCAGATTTTGGATCTTCTAGATGCGACAGAGTGAATCCTGGGATCCTCCGTAGACTGTAACGCTCATGCTCCCAGGCCACTGTGGACTCCACCAGGTTGATCTTCTTATGGACCAGTCCTATCTTCACCCAAGGGAACCTGGAAGTAACCACCTGCAGGGGACCAAAATGTTACAGACGTCCACCTACAACATCAAAGTGGATCCTAGAAAGTGAGTCTTGTTACCTCCTCCAAGATCTGAATGAAAGAGTGAATGGCTGAGTCGGGTTTAGGAGGCCGGGATACATGCATGTAGAGCTCATCGGTGTTGGCCAGTGTATCCAAACACAAGACAAATGCAACATTGTCATGGAGTAAACTAGACTCTGGGAAGAAAAAAGGTGTGGGATAAAGGCTATAAGGTTATAAGGTAATAGATGGCTTTATTTTCTAATTTTACCAGCATGGTCCAGATTCTCTTCAATCCACCTCTTTGTGCCAAGGAAGTTATATTTCCCTCCTCCAGCCAGAGAAAACATTAAATTATATCTAATAAAACATCAAATTAAAATTTTGGTCACATACAACTATTACAGAATGAAGTTTGCTGTTTATTTATTCTGTGGGGCTTAGCAATAGTATGCTGAAGGCACTATATAGTATATATTCTGTTTTCATTATGTTACTAACTTTGGTCTGGTGCTTGAGCTGCTGTAAAGCTTCTGGAAGAGACGAACTAACTCGAGCAGGATAGTGACCCCACTGCCATTAGAGTCGGCACCATAGGCCAGCCACTGGGAGTCACACAAATGTATTGATTCACATAATACCCCACCCTTAATCAACATTCAAACAACCTATTACTATTAACTCACCGGAGCCAGCCCGTAGGAGTCATAGTGGGCCGTGATGACAATGGTAGCTGCGTCTTCAACTGCTCCAGGAAGCACTCCCTAAAAACACAACACCTCATTATGAAGTGATGTTTTTCTTTTACATCCTTAAGCAAGTATCCCCACTTACTTCCAGAGTGACTAATGTGATTGTCAGTGATGGGCTTAATGGGGGCGTTGTTGCTCACAAGGATTTGAAAAGCTGTTTCTGTGACCATACTTTGAAGCACTGCCAACAGAGTAGATTTTTGATGTCTTTACTGTTGTAAAATATAATTTATTCCATAAAAATATCAATTCAGTTCTCAGCACACGGTTGGATTTCTACTTCCTATTACTATGAACTGTTCAGACATCCACCTCCTCTCGCCCTGTTCACCTCTGATGAATATGGAGGAGGTTCTGGAGGCTGCCGCTTGCTTGACTTCTTCATACATGTAAAGCAGCTGCTCATCTTCAGGCACCACATACACAGGCATGAGGGTCTCCTTCTGCAAGGCCGCACTCTCACATACCCTGAAGGACTAAAAAAAAAGAAATAAAACAGACTTTGTACAGGATTTAGAAAACCTATTTCTAGTATTTGCACCTGTTACCTGCACAGCCTCCTGAGGAACACTGGAGATGTTTTTGGGCAGCAGTAGGAGTATGGCAGCAGCTTTTTGTTTGTGGGCCTCAAGGTATTTTGGGGTGATAAAATCTAGACTTTCATGATTACACATCGGCGAGTCAGCACAGGCTCGTCTGCTGAGCGTGCCTCTGCGACTACAATAGCTCCTCGACATCCTTCAGGCACAAAATGACATCAAAGAAACAAAATCATGAGTCAATGTTGCAATAAAACACTGTAAAAAGTACATGTGTTATGTATTTATTAATCTGGTTTCCGGGAAATTTGAAGTTTACGGTAGAAATTGTATATCTTCAGAATAAAGAAATGCATTCTGCAGGTCTCACCGTACTTGTGCTGGCCCAGGTTGTACTGTTGCATCCTAGAAGCAGTAAACTCATAGGAGGACACAGCAGGAAGCGCTGAACCATGGAAACACAGACTGCAGACCAGGAGCTGAAAAGCAACCACGCTGAGGAGTCTCTGCAACATGATGTCCCACCCTGTGTCTGCTCCTTAGTCTGTAAAGAATAGACTGAATAACTATCCACTACCTAGAGTCCAATGCACCCCTGTCAGACCCCCTCCACCCCCTCCCAGACCAGCTCCTCCCAGACCAGCTCCTCCCAGACCAGCTCCTCCCAGACCAGCTCCAAAAGCCTTGACTAGCATCAAGGCTACTATCAGTGATTAGGACACTGAGGGCCTCTGCTGTTCCAGGACTTTTCGTCATAATAAACCACTTATCAACCTGAGGCCCTGGGAGAGAACACTCCCTCCCAGCTCCATAACTACAGTCAGAAGTCGCAGATTGAAGAAGAGAATAACAGTTAGATTTTCTAATCAGACAAATCTGATTCAAATCCCCTGCAAACAGATAAAGTCAGGTCCTGCTCAAATGGACTTAAAACTTGCAGTGTTCAATGTCAGGTCTTTGGGAAACAAATCTTTTTTAATTAATGATTTTATAACTTCAAATAAGCTTGATTTTATGTTTTTAACAGAAACATGGTTAGACAGCAGTACTGGAAATGCGGTCCTTATTGAATCCACCCCATTGAATTTCACATTTTTATCCAAAATACGGAAAACAAAAGGGTGGTGGTGTATGTGCATTTCTTAGGGATAATATTCTTATCCAGAAGCTATCACTTGGAGAGTTTTCATCATTTGAATATGTGTCATTCAAAATGGAGTTGAGGTCTTCTCCATCTATTTTATATGTAGTTCTTTACAAACCACCCCAACAATGTCATGATTTTATTAATGAGTTTACTGAAATGCTTTCGGTTATTTGCACAGAATTTGAACAAATAGTCATATCTGGTGATTTTAATGTGCATGTGGATAATGTTTGTGACAAAAATGCCAAAGAACTTTCTACTATTCTTGATACTTTTGGTCTTGATCACCATGTTAATGAACCGACCCATAACAGAGGTCACACTCTGGACCTAGTCATTACTAAAGGTGTTCATATTTCAGATGTCACTGTGATTGATGTTGCTCTATCTGATCATTCTTGTGTCTTTTTTCATCTGTCCATAATTCCAAAAGTTGCTGTTGGACCTTCAGTTGTAAAAAAGCGACACATTAACGATAACACCAGGACACAGTTTATGGAGGCAATCAGGTTTGAAATGCCTCATCAGGTCAAGTTGATGATTTGTTGAATTGTTATACTTCAGGTGTTTTAAATGTTATGGACGCCATTGCTCCTGTTAAGGTTAAAGTGATCAGGACGAGGCAGAAGGCTTCATGGAGCAATGCTCACTCTGTCAGGGCACGGAAAAGGGAATGCCGAAAAGCCGAAAGAAAATGGCGTAAATTGAAACTCTTAATTCATTATGAGGTATACAAAGAAAATTTGCATGTTTTCAATCAAACTTTGCAAAAAGAAAAATAATTAAAGCCGCAAGCGGCGATAAAGGCCCTCGCCTCCCTTGAGACCGTGGGGACACATGCACTCGGAGGATTGCATTTCGTGCTTTAAAGCGTAAACTTCACGGTAAAAGGATTCTGAGGAGTTTTCTAAGACTCTAGCCGTGGCTCTGGAGGGGCCTCCTCTACATTTACATTTACATTTATTCATTTAGCAGACGCTTTTATCCAAAGCGACTTACATTACATTACATTACCAGTGTTACAGTCACTGGAGGCAAGGTGGGTTAAGTGTCTTGCCCAAGGACACAACGACAGTATGAACTGTGGGGAGAGTGGGAATCGAACCGCCTACCTTCCGGTTGAAAGACGACCGCTCTACCCACTGATCTACTGCCGCCCTAAAGGAGGATCCTCTAAAGGAAGGATCCTGGCAATTGGGAAATGGCATTTATTTCCCGAAGAAATGGCTGCCTCTTCACAGACTCATTACGACCACAGCCACAAATGTATCAAAAAACAAATTGATAACTTTTTTTTGCACACGTGTCTAGATGATACTCACCAAATTTGGAGCTGTTTAGATGAAAAGCCTTTAGACACAAGGGGTGCGATTTAGGTGGTCACGCATTCCACCCAACAAAGTAGATTTTCTGTTGAGTTTACGGTATGGCTGTAATAAACTTTTCTGTTTGCCCTGAGGTGTCCTATGGATGTACCAAGTTTTGTATTTCTACATTGGAAAAATTTACTTTCATTTTCAAATGGAACCAATGTATTTTGACTTTTCTAGGGGTCGCCACTGAGTCATTTTTCATATTTTTTTTTCAGCGACTTCAAATACATACATTTTTCGCTGGGCTTGAAGTCTGGGACCAATAAAAATGACTTTTAGTTGCACGTTTACTGGGTTAAATTGAAAATCATTTTTCAGAAAAATTATAATAAAAAAAAATATACCAAATTATAATAAAAAAAAATATAACTCGAGCAAAAACGACAAGAAAAACGCCTGTCTATTTTACACACATGTGTTTAGCTCATTTTGCCCAAGTTTGGTGTCTGTGGAATGAAGCAGCTATTTTCTGTTGTTTTTTAAAAAAGAGGTGTATTCTAAGTCGGTTCACATTTTCAATTTAAAATGGCTGCCTTCCCGTGTGTGATAGGGTGTGGTCCCCATTGGCTCTTTTGTTAATAAGCCCATGATGGATGTGTGTACCAAGTTTCATTTGCCTACGACAAACTAGAATTTTCATTTCCCATTGACTTTTTTGACATATTTGGGACGTTGCTATGGCAACACACTTATAGATAGATGGTGGTTGTCATTGGCTTTTATGCTTGTCATGACATAAGAGATGTGTGTACCAAATTTCATGTCTCTATGACAAACTAAATTCTTGGGTCCCATTATAAGTTTGTAGGGGGCGCTGGAGAGCCATTTCTAAAGATAACCCTTTTATTTACATATCTTTGTGTTCAGGTCATGAATGTGCACAAACGCCTTTTTGGGTCCGACTCGATCCGAGAAGGCGTTTGAGAGTTAAGAGACATTTTATTTTCACAAAAATGGCCACCTCGTTACAGGCTTGCCACACCCATACCCGATAAGATATCAACAATAAAGTCACATATTTGGTTGGCACATGTGTCTAGATGATACTCACCAAATTTGGGGCCATTTAGATTAAAACACAATGATTTGCATCTTCTTGCGCAAGTGCGATTTTAGTGGCCATGCGTTTCACCCCACATGCCGGACTTCCTGTTTAGTTTAGGGTGTGGCTGTCATAGACTTTTCTGTTTGCCCTGAGGTGTTTTATTGATTCACCAAGTTTCATTTTTCTACGTTGGAAAAAAGTTACTTTCACTTTCCATAGGCCCAATGTATTTTGACTTTTCTAGGGTCGCCACTGAGTCATTTTTCTTTTTTTTTTTTGGGGACTTCAAATACATACATTTTTCGCTGGGCTTGAAGTCTGGGACCAATAAAAATGACTTTTAGTTGTTGGTTTACTGGGTCAAATTGAGAATCATTTTGCAGAAAAATTATAATAAAAAATATATACCGAATTATAATAAAAAAAAATATAACTCGAGCAAAAAAGTCTAGAAAAACACTTGTCTATTTTACATACATGTGTTTAGCTCATTTTGCCCAAGTTTGGTGTCTGTGGAATGAAGCAGCTATTTTTGTTGTTTTTAAAAAGAGGTGTATTCTAAGTCGGACCAAATTTTCAATTCAAAATGGCCGCCTTCCCGTGTGTGATAGGGTTTGGTCCCCATTGGCTTTTTGTTCATAAGCCCATGGTGGATGTGTGTACCAAGTTTCATTTGCCTACAACAAACTAAAATTTCACTTCCCATTGACTTTTTTTACATTTTTGGACGTTGCTATGGCAACACATTTATAGATAGGGGTGGTTGTCATTGGCTTTTATGCTCGTCATGACATAAGAGATGTGTGTACCAAATTTTATGTCTCTATGACAAACTAAATTCTTGGGTCCCATTATAAGTTTGTAGGGGGCGCTGGAGAGCCATTTCTAAAGATAACCCTTTTATTTACATATTTTGTGTTCAGGTCATGAATGTGCACAAACGCCTTTTTGGGTCCAACTCCATCCGAGAAGGCGTTTGAGAGTTAAGAGACGTTTATTTTCACAAAAATGGCCACTCGTTACAGGCTTGCCACACCCATACCCGATAAGATATCAACAACAAAGTTACAACTTTGGTTGGCACATGTGTCTAGATGATACTCACCAAATTTGGGGCCATTTAGATTAAAACACAATGATTTGCATCTTTCTGCGCAAAGTGCGATTTTAGTGGCGCGTGGACTTCCTGTTAAGTTTAGGGTGTGACTGTCATTGACTTTTCTGTTTGCCCTGAGGTGTCCTATGGATATACCAAGTTTCATTTTTCTACGTTGGAAAATAGTTACTTTCACTTTCCATAGGCCCAATGTATTTTGATTTTGTAGGGGTCGCCACTGAGTCATTTTTCGTATTTTTTTTTCGGCAAGCAGAGGCAGTTTACTTGAAATGATTAAACAGTTTATTTAACAAAACCCCAGGCAGTGGTGGAGCTGGCTGGCCTTCCAGGAGTCCAAAGATTATCAACTCGTTCGGTTAACCCCAGATTATTCTCTGGAGAGAGAGCACGTTCGTGTGAAACAGGTGGAGTTCACAGCGACATGTTTGAGAGCGTTAACATGAGGAAAAACACTAAAGTAGGGCTACACTAAACTCCTGCCAAACAAACAGCACCAGACACTGAACGAACTGCAAATACTCACAAAGACCTAAAGACTAACAACAACAGAAGTGTGGAGTCTATGTTTTAAATTCTGCAATAATAAAAATCTTGGAGTCTATCCGTTAATCTCAACATTACTGACGATAAAACCTATGGTGAGCACAATATTATTCAGGTGTTTGAACCTTGAAGACTAAGGGGCTGTCTACACGGAGACACAAATCACTGTATCCATATACATTTTGTATCGTATTGGCCTTTCGTCCACACGGATCCGGTGTTTTGGGAGACTGTATCCGCTATTTTTTGAAACAGGGTTCTAAAGTGGATAAATCTTTCGACAACACCTAGGTGACACCCTTGCGGTGTCGTGTGTACAGCCAATCCGTATATTTTGTGA
Organism: Perccottus glenii; assembly: GCA_024416835.2. Classification (NCBI taxonomy): domain Eukaryota; kingdom Metazoa; phylum Chordata; class Actinopteri; order Gobiiformes; family Odontobutidae; genus Perccottus; species Perccottus glenii. The sequence goes on from CM044546.2 coordinate 40,520,411, forward strand.
AAACGATGATGTCATCGCATCACGTGTCGGCCTCGTCACAGTAACAGCAACAACAATAATGGCGGACTACATGATTGAGTTCGTGCTGCAGAAGCTACTAAGCCTACTAGCTTTATTACAGCAAAATCTATTGCTTCTATGCAGTTGTGGTGAGCAACAAGCGATAATGGACAACAACATACGCCACATGCTCTTAGATCCACCGCGAAGAGAACCAGGAGAGCAACAGAGAAAATGAATGGAGAGAGAATTTCCGCATGTCCAAAGCACTCAGAACTCAGTCCGTATATTGAAGAGCAAATAACAAACATGAGGGCACCAATTACTACACTCTAAATATATGACTGCAACAATTTGAGAACTTGTTTTTATTAGAAAATAAATATTTAGGTATTCGTCTTCTTCTGCAGCGCGCAAGGTTATGCGCATGCTCAAAGTCTTCTTCTTCGTGTATAGTGTATATCTGTGGCAGAATTACAGCGCCCCATACTGGTCGGGCATATATACTACATCGTTTTCAGCCGGCCGTGTGTACGCAGATATTTTCTTGAGACGACGCCGTCTCATGATCGGATAGGGGATGCACTGGCTTCGTGTGGACATAGCCTAATTCAACAACTATCGGCCCATATCAAACCTGCCATTTTTAGGGAAAGTCATTGAAAAAGTTGTATATCAACAACTTAATGACTTTCTATTACTTAACAACTGCTTTGATCCTTTTCAGTCAGGATTCAGGCCCCATCACAGCACTGAGACTGCACTTATCAAAGTCACAAATGACATCCGTATGAACACTGACGCAGGCAAAGTCTCTGTCTTAGTTCTGTTGGACTTGAGTGCTGCGTTTGATACAGTGGACCATGGAATCCTGTCACAAAGATTAGAGGAATGGATAGGTATCACTGGAACTGCTCTTAAATGGTTTCAGTCCTATCTTGAAGACAGGAAGTACTTTGTTTTGGTTGGTAACTGTGTATCAGACCAAATGGCCCTGACATGTGGGGTTCCACAGGGGTCTATTTTGGGACCTCTATTATTCAATCTCTACATGCTTCCTTTAGGCCAGTTAATACGCAGCTGTGACGTATCCTACCATAATTATGCAGATGACACTCAGATTTACATTTCACTCACAGCAGGTGAAAATGGACCAATCCATTTACTGTGTCACTGCATCGAACAGATTGACACGTGGATGCAAAATAATTTTCTCCAACTGAACAGAAACAAGACTGAACTAATCATCTTTGGAACAGAAACAAAGAGAAAGTGTCAGCAGTCACCTCGAGTCTCTTTCTCTAAAATGTAAAAATCAGGTTAGAAATCTAGGGGTCATCATGGACTCAGACTTGAATTTCCACAGTCACATTAAGTCAATTACATCATCTGCATTTTATCACCTTAAAAACATTTCCAGAGTCAAAGGTATGATGTCTCAACCAGACTTAGAGAAACTTATCCATGCTTTTATCTCCAGCAGGTTAGATTACTGTAACGGCCTGCTCACTGGTCTCTCAAAACGAGGGTTAAGACAGCTGCAGCTTATTCAGAACGTGGCTGCTCGGGTTCTTATCAAAACCAGGAAGTACCTGGCTTCCTGTTGCTCAGAGAATAGACTTCAAAACAGCACTGCTGGTTTACAAGTCTCTAAATGGTTTAGCACCAGAATATAGCTCTGACTTGCTAGTTGCTTATGAACCTCCTCGGACTCTGAGAACATCTGGGACAGGCCTTCTGCTCGTGCCCAGAGTTAGAACTAAACAGGGTGAAGCATCGTTTGTTTCATGCAGCAAAAACCTGGAACAGCCTCAACTTTAACAATGTTCAAGGGGAGGTTAAAAACCTTCCTCTTTAGCTCCGCCTACACTACAACCTCAAGTGTTTTTTCTTTTATCTGCACTCTTTTTTTTTTTTAAATGTTTTTAATTTTTTCTTATGTTTCTTAATATACATCTTGTAAATTGTCTTTTATTCCTGTAAAGCACTTTAAATTACCCAGTGTATGAATTGTGCTATATAAATAAAATTGTATCCAAAATGGTGAGTTGTACACTTTTAGCCTTTCAGGTAATACTACCAAACAAAAATGGAATTATCTGGCAGAGGTGAGGAGACAAGGTCTGAAACCAGTTATAAGATAGCTCCTTGTGAGCCTCGTCATGAGACGTTAGGAGGTTCCTTACTAATAAAGGAAAGGAGCTTCAGTGATGTTCCAGTTACGTTGACACAGCAGCTTAATACAAACTACTCATCCCAAAAATAGACTACAACAAGCGCACCTTCTCCTCCATCGAGCGCTGCGTTAAACGACGAAACAGGACAATTTAGAGAAACAATGTGAGCAACTCCATACCAGCAATGTTTGTCTGTTTTGAATAAAGAGCTCTGTACAAAACTAAAGATCATTAACTGTTTTACACACACATCACTGTGTGTGTAGTGCGAGTGTGTGCATGTAGCCTATTCAACACAGACAAGACTCACCGACCAGAACATTTCCAACAGCTGTAATCCACTCAAAGTCCTGGTCTGGTCCGGGTCCTGGTCTGGCCAAATAATCCACCAAAGCCACGTCCTTTCTATTTATTAATTAGCGTTAATGACACATGGTGACTGCCATTGTAGATTTATGCAAATGAACCACGTGGCTTAAGTTTCTTTTCTTACAAATGTAAACAAATGCGTACAAAGCGGTGTTTTACTGCAGCAAACATCAACAGTGGACAATAAAAGTCAGGTATAAGACGTTGTGGATCTAGAGCTGTGTCTTTTATCAACTGTGGCTTATGCAAATATTTATAGAAGAGCTAATGGTTGATGCAGAGTCACTTCAAAAGCTTCAGTCGGACATTTTCGGAAAAGTTCGGGTGGTTGCGCAATGAATTGTGGGATGCCGTTAAGCTCCTAGGAACAGAGGTTCCTAGGCTAATGGAGGTATGAAAGGAAGCAATGAAGCTCCTTTCTTAACCTTCTTTCCTTACTCATGTGGGAATTCGGACAGCTCTTATCATGGCCGCCATTAATTAAATCCAGGTCAGTCAAAAGGAGTTAGGACATTTTCTTAGCTTATAACTGGTTCCGGATTCAGCCCAGGCTTATTTTGAAAGAGGAGATTGGCTTCAGGTGTATTTCATTTGTTGAGAGAGAAGCCAGCCACGCCCCCTGCCCCACACAAGTCCTGTCAGAAACACAAAGGGGAGGGGGAGCAAACACAAAAACAGAATCCTTACATGATCTACTGTTTTAATTGCATGTCTAAAGTGGGGCATTACAGTAAAGTTATTTCGGGATCCTCCTTTAAACTCTATTCAACAACATGAATGCAACAATTAGCATGCTATACTAGCTTGGCATGCTAAACTGAACAGTACAGTCCTACTTTATGGAAACATAATACATATACACTTACATTACACTTGTTTAGGCCTACTGTAAGTATTCTCTTTCCCGAACTGTATTCCATTGATAATTATCAGATGGATATACTAATTATAACATGTATCATTCCGATCTTTGAGTATCTACCCACTTTATGAGTCACCAGATGAAATACCACCGCGGAGCACATAAATAAAACCTGTGATGGCGTCTCCAGGAAGTGGCCTAATCAAAGCAAGGAAACGATAAGGTTGGTGCTTGATGTTTGCAGCAGGAAGCCAGGCGGAGGGGACCACTCACTTCAAACATGTAAACCTGCCAAGAGTCAATCTCTTATTTTTCCTGGTGAGTGGCCTCAAGCTCAGCATAAAAGACCTTGGAGAATCACTGACTGGAAGCTTGAAGCATTTAGGAAGGAAGTCAGTAAATGGTATGATAGGCAGAGTGATTATTTAGTTTGTGTGGGCTCAGCAAAGCTTCCGTGTGTTCTGTAAAGACAAAAGGAAGGACAGGTTAATCGGCCACTTGTCCCATTGTGGCAGCTCACTTTACATTTAAATATACAAATGAAAAAAACTGAATATGGCATGGTAAACAGGGAAACAAATTCATTTGAAACTTGCAGCAACAAATGTCCTTGAACAAGACCTTGAATCTCTTGCAGCCACAGGAGAGATTGTGATTGGAGTGCTTTGTTCTGTCTTTCCATGGGACAATAAAAGAACACGTAGCCTTGGCAATGCATTTCTTATGGTTAATATACTATACTATACTATGTCAAACTTCTTTGGAGCTGTATGTTCTAGGCTGTATGACCTACTTGCTTTTGCCAGAAGTGAAAAGAGTGTGGGTTAGCCATTCTTTGAAAACCTGGAGCACTGTATGAATACTGGTCTATTCACAAACACTGTCTAAAATTGTAATGTCCATCTACAACAAGCATGCATTCTGTTTTGTGAACTTTTATGCACTGAGCTGAATGTACACATCTATGAGTCTATTTAACATGATTTATTCTTTCTGGGTGGGTCCAACTTCAGAGGTGGCTGTAGTGGCTTCAACTGAGTCAAAACACTTGTATTTCAAAATTGTATGATGTGAGATCCACAGCTATGCACACATTATTTGGTGTCTTTGTAGATGTCTTACCCTGTTGACCCCAAGCTTACCAGACCAGTCAACAGTACGGTCAAGTCCAGCCTCTTTACGCTGTGCCCCAGTCTTTAGACACGCCTTAGTAGTGGACATGCTTTACAACAGTGACCTTTTCTGTCTATTTCTTTAAGCCCCTCCTCCCAAACCCCTAGTGGAACATGACATTCAACTTGATTGGTCAGCTGCAGAACCTCCCTTTTATTGGTTTATAATATATTTTCCTATTCACTGAGCGACTCATAAAAAAATGACAATACATACATTTCCAGTGAGCTGTTTCAACATTGTGTATTTGTAGGACTTCTATAAACAAACAGAATCTGACTTACTAAAGCAAAGATACAAGTTACTAAACCAGCCTTTCTCAAAGTGGGTGCCGCGGCACACTGGGGTGCCCCCTGACTGTGTCAGGGGTGCCGCCAAAAATTACGTAAAAAAAAAAAAATGCTTTGCTGGCTTGCACTGAGCCAGAGACAGGCACGCTCAGAGCTGTCATATATCACAACTTTTCTGAACTGCCCCTGCGGCGGCGATGGCGGCGCCCATCGTGCATACAGCTCAACTAACACGATCGTTATAAAGGTGTTTAAACAACAAAACACTTCCACTTGTATATATTTGACAATCGGAATATCAGAACTGAGCTTTTCAAGCCTGACGTACATCAAGAACAAGTACAGGGAGCGACTGAGGACTGTGGACCAGGAGCTCCGTGTCTGCCTCTCATCCATACCTGCCAGGATAGGGCGGCTGTGTGCGTCGCACCAGGCTCACGTCTCTCATTGATTGTGGTCACCCCCACCCCCGGCTTGTGTGAGCGCGTATGTGCGCTGCATGCGCGCATCTAGATCTTTCTCCATCTCTCGTTGGGGATTATTTTTTTGTGTGTGTGGGTGTGTGTGCATGCGCACGGATGAAAACAAGCACTATATGGAAAAACATTCCTGCTTATGTCTGGTGCATGGGACATGGATCTTTTTCTTATCGTATTGTATCTGATTTTATTTATTTTTGTTATGTTTACCCCTTTTTATTTTATTTTAACTGCATCCTGCACTTCAGTTTAGTTCTCCTGGTCAGGATTTGTTGTTGGGTTCTTGTATTGTGCGGTCCACCTCTTACGGTTTTATGGCATTTGTGTCTCTGATTAATTATTTTGTGAATTACTTTGCAAACCAGTGTTTTTAAGGTTGCTATAAAGTTGTTATTATTATTATTTACAGTTCGTATTATGCTCTGTTCATTACTGTCCTGTCTAAATAAACAGGACATTTGCATTTAAATTTGGGTTATGCAGTGTTTTTAAATTATATTTTAAACTGGGGTGCCTTGAAATTTTATGCATTTTTGAAAGGTGCCCTGACTGAAAAAAGTTTGAGAAAGGCTGTACTAAACGCTTACTAAGGGCCTACTCACACTAGCCAGTTTGAACCGTGCCCGAGCGCGTTTGACCACCAAAGCGCGGTTCGTTTGACTAGTGTGAGTGCTCGAACCGTGCCCGGCGCGCTCGATTAGCCGCCCTGGCCCGCTTGGAAGAGGTGGGCCAGAGCACGGTTAGTTGGGCTCGGGCGCGGTTCGCATGTAGTGTGAGCGCCAACCGTGCTGGAGCATGGAACAAGACGCGTGACGTCACGGTTTTGCGACGCTCCATGCGACGCTCCAAAACAACTTGAATCTGTACTTGAGTGGATTATTTATAGCTGTGCTGACATTTACACTAGTCTGGTGTGGAAAACTCAAGTCTACACTCTCTTTTGATTCTGGCAATACTAGTGTTTTTCACGACAGGGAAATGTCACTCTTTGGATTCTTAATGTACATACCTGTTATTTTCTCTAAATGCTAGTCTGCAGACTGTTCATTTTATGCATGTTGCAATGTGGTAATGCACTTAGACTTGATTTAGGCTTTACCTAAGTTGTAAATTTAACTTTTGCTTCCAAAGTGTAAATCATCTGTGCCTGTTCTCCTTGGTTTAAAAGTGTACTTTAATGACAACATATTACATCTGTATCATTGGGCTACAGTAAAGTCATTACAATACATTCATTCCCCTTGGCATGTTAAAAGAATTGACAAAGTTGACAATTCAGTTCATGATTATTCTTTGCTATTATGTGTTGGAGAAAAGTGAAGTGAAAATGTAAATGAAAAATGTATTTTAATCATAACATTTCATCATGTAACACCCAGTCTTGCAGTGTCTATGCACCAGGGCAGGTTTCTCTCAGGCATATGGGACTAACGTCTTCTGTGCGGGGTATTTGAAGCCAGGATGAGGCTGTTGTTGTTGTTAATACTCTTATTTGCTTTCAGAAGTTGTTTAATATACCGTAGCATATATTTACTATGCACTTTAACCTAACACTACCTCAAACCTCTACACTTTATAATTCGACCTCAAACCTCTACAATATATACCACACACTTCCATAAATTATACACCACACACACAAGGTAGCCTATTTTGTTTCACCACTGCACATGGTTGTGTTATGTGAAAAGGGAAAGCAAATTTTCACAATTGCAGAGGCTACATGGTTGGTAATGCTAACAGCAGTTGACTGACCAATCCCAAATAAATGGGAGATGGTTCTGAACTCTACATTTGTGGCCAGTCTCCATATGCATATTGCAACACGTTGGTCCACGGGCACTGGTTTTCTGAATGAAGTGGTCTGTCTTTGAAGGTGCGGCTGCAGGCTGTTGCACAACTGCAAGAATGATGTCCTTCTCATTCTGAAATTAGCCTTCCACTCACAGTCTGTCCAGCTGCTGAGAACATGCTGCCACCACACAGCAGATCTCTGCCGAATCCATATGGTCCTGCAGCAGAATGGAAAAATATTGTTAACTGTATATAGTTTATGCATACACAATTACCTTACAGCACTTTGAAGTGAAATTAAATAAACAACAAACTACTACTCCAGTGCATACATAACAGTTATGTGTCCCGTTGAATACGGGTGTCTTAATACAAGAATGTAGCTAATATTAACCAGCAAATTATATTAAGTTACATGATTATTACCTTTAGAACGCTACTGTCGTAATTACAAAAAAAACATTATACACATATTGTATTTCAAATTTCACAATACACTTTTCAATTGTATTCAATGACATTTCATTATATTAATTCTTACCATGTCGATGTACGGGAACTGTAGTCCGTAATCAAAGCTGCAAAGTCCTTGCTGCACTTCAGCTGGTAAGTTACCTTGCAAACCTCCTCATACGAGCAGCACGATTACGTGAAAATTTTCGCGCCACTAAGGCGACAAATCTGTTTAACAACATGCTGTGAGAGGGCTGTGGACCACCGTGTACCAAACGACACAAAATTATCCACAAATAAAACAGAGCGATGGACTCCATTGTGTTCAGAGAGCGCCGCTCTTCCCGTTTATTAGAGTTGTGACGTTCGCGAACGAACCGATTCTTTTGAACGGCTCATAAAAATGAGCGATGGGGCAGTCGCGGCTGGAGGAGCCGTTCTTTCTGTCGTTCTTTTTTCCATTGCGTGTCTCACACAGATGCACACAAATGAGCTCCTCCGCGAGACAGAACAGTTATAGGGGGAGGGGCGCACCCAGCGCAGGCCGACCCTTTATAGCGTGATGATATTAGTTATTAGTTGTGCACGCATCCTTCACGTGAGTAGCCTACTTCATTGCAGCCCACTTTGTTATTGACTTGAAGGGGCTGATGTCCTATTTGCAAAGTTTACAGTTGTAATAGTATGTAGACATTTCCATTTTATTTATTCTAATTTTATCTACTTTAAATATTTCTTGTTTTCTATCGAAATGTTCTTGCGTGATAATGTTCTTGTGTGGAAGTGTAAAAGCTGTTTTGCACAGAAATTCATTTCAGCCGGCGTTGTTTTTGATGTTTACTTGTGAGTAGGTATTGTATGAATAAGTCATAAGTCAACGTAGCTTTACACACACACACACACACACACACACACACACACACACACACACACTTTGTACTAAATGTAAATCCAAAATAGTAATGTCACTGTCTAAGCAGAGGGATTTGTGCAACCCTATGGAATATAGTCCACACATGACAAATGAGGTAATAATCAATATTTTAGAATAATTCAAACTCAGATATTGGTGTGTGATATCTGAGTTTAAATTATTTGACTACAAATCTCACCTTATCATTCCTCCCAGTGATTATTTCCAGGATAAACTGAGATGCCCCCAAGCTGGCTTCTTAAAACTGACTAAATATTTAAAAAGAGCCAAAGAGCCGTTCTTTTAAACGGCTCTTTGAAAGGAACGGATCGCGAAGATCCGGATCCCCTCAAAGAGCCATAAATCCCATCACTACTGTTTATCCCGAAACCGTCGCACCATAATGACGTAAGCGTGCTCCGGCACGAATGCTGAAACCCCATGTGAGTGCAGGCCAGAGGGGGAGTGGGGAGGGGGGACAATCGTACTCGGGCCCGGTTCATGGCAACCGTGCCTAGTGTGAGTACGCCCTAAGAAACCTTTGACATCCTTATCTTGCTGAAATGGTAATAAAAAACAGGAAATAACTCACCTAAAGATAATGTGGCTGGAAGTTACTGAATTGAATTTAAAACCTGCCGTTTTGTTTGCAGTCCATATGTTTCCTTGTCTTTGGCGCCTTGGGGATGTTGTTCCACAGTCGAACACCGAGTGAGACAATGCAGTGCACACTCTGACAGCTTACTGATAGTAAACCCAAAAGTGTTTTGTAAAAACTTGTTTCTTTTGACAGAGGGGAAGCTGAGCCAGGCCAGCATCCAGAATCTGTGACAAGTAAAGGATATGTGAATATTGAAAATGTTTTTTAGTTGATGAGCAGATGGTCATATCCTGAGACAAAGTTAACAGTTCATGGCCAATGCAAGTTTAGGCAGGAGCACAAACTGGCTTTTGTAGTGGCAGATGTAAACACAATTGAATTTAAAGAATGGTTCAGTGTTTTTGTTTAAATTCAAATGTTTTAATTACTTTGACTTGTAAAAAAATGTATGAAGACTTGTGTGTATTTATTTTGAAATAAAACTATGTATTGTCAGTATTACTATCTGTAAAAGAGATATAAGTGACTTTTGCAAACCTTTACCTTATATACCTTATACCTTATTCTCCTTTACTGAGATTTAAAATGCTGCTTCAGGGTATAAATAAATGTAAGCATGTACAACGGCTGTACTGAAAAAGCGCACCTGCCAAGCTAATCTTTCTGTAAATAACAGTGAGGAAAAGTCAGCCCCTGTGTGCTGCAAATAAAAGAGCACAAACATGTTTGGGGAATAATCTGAGCTGCCACAGAGCTGTGTTCACCTTTCATCTCTGTGTTCCAGCGAGTGGATTTGGCCTTCCATCATGAGGACAACACAAACTAACACAGCGAGAATGAAGCAAGGGTTTGATCTTTCCTGCAGAGCCAGGCTGCATCTGACCAGTTAGCAAAATGAATTGAATCAGCGGGATTACCAGCACCTGTAAGAGCTGTCAGGTAGATTTACGGGCCGCTCTGATAAGGCCAGTGTGGAGGGATGAATACTCTATCCTTTGCGCCCCTCCCACCGATTCCCCCCTGAGGCAGCAGACACCTCCACCTTTGATAAGGTAATAACATCAGTGTGGACTGGGGCTGCGGAGGTGAAAGCTGACGGCAGGATGCAGCAGACACGCTTTCAAGACGATGAATGCAGTCAAACAGCCGGTTTGTGTGTGCTGATGCATGTTTGGATATCAAAGGTGAGCTCAGTGGCAGGTATTTGAGACATTTCAGCTTTTCTGAACCCAATTCTTCAAAGGATTTCTTTAAAATTTCTAGATTAAGCTTTAAGGCTTACCAGTATTTTATATGTCCTATGTGAGAAAGATGTTGAATTTATGTCATACAGCTTTTTCTAGAAAACGGTTTGTTACACAGTTAAAAATAGTATTATTCAATGCAATGTTGGTAATTGTTGAATCAACTGTTTTTCAGATTTCATTACTTTGCATTCATCAGCATGAGAACAAGTCCTTGTAATGTTGATGTATGGATGTGACACATGCCACATCAACCTTTACTCAACCTTGTGGTACTGCTACAGTCACTACAAGCACCAACATTAAACCTTACCATCATCAACCTTAAAACGTCTTATTCATTCACCTTTAACAAACATGTATTAAGATATTTAAAATATGATTTTTCTGCTTTGATCTGTTAAAGCTGTTATATTACACACCTCCACATTTGTGGAAACTTTACCTCAGCTTTGCACTGCACTTGCTGCTTAGTGCACTTCTGGTTAGATACTAAACAGCATTTTTACTTGTTTATTCATTCATTCATTTCCTTCTGCTCAATCCTGTTAGGTGTCACAGGTGACTAGAGCCTATCCCAGCGCATGAGGTGGGGATGACATTTAGACACAGACAGTGACAGACAACCATTCACTTTCACATTCATTCACTAGGGACACTTTAGTGTTCCCAATTAACTTATACATGTGTTTTGGGCGGTGGGAGGAAGCCGGAGTACCCGGAGAGAACCCACGGTAACACAGGGAGGACATCTTATTGGCAGGAGGTAAGCTGAGGTCACGCACTTTCCACAATAATATACATTACCTCCTGTCAATAAAATGTTTGTGAACCAGATTTGACAAAAGAAAAAATGCATCATATATTTTCAAATATAAACCTCATAGTTTTGTGCAGTATGACAATTCTATAAACATAAAACATAATGATTGCAGGGCCTGGGTTGGATCAGTCTCACCCATCTGAATCTGAATCAGCCCATTTTCTGCGGCTTTGTTGAACATGATGCAACACCTGACTCTGACTCCCTCCAGGTTTAGCCCAAACCCCTCCCTGTGTCGGGTCAGCTTCACAGGCATCACCCATTCCAGAGTCATTGCTTGTCCACTCAGTCCAGCTCTACTGTCCTGGTCTCAGAGCCAAATGTGAAGCACCTTCTTCCAACAGGGTCTCTCCTGGAGTTCAGATTGTAACAGAACACCCAATTAAAGCCGCAAGCGGCGATAAAGACCCTCGCCTCCCTTGAGACCGCGGGGAATCATGTACTCGGAGGATTGCATTTTGTGCTTTAAAGCGTAAACTTCACAGTAATGTCAAATAACCAGGCCTGTGCTACTGCTTGAATCTTCTTCTGGCTGGATCCTGCTTCATCACCTCGGGCCTGTGCTACTCCTGCGTCCTGCTACACCACCTTGTAATTTAGAGTTAAAGGTGTCCACAATCCCTGGTTTTCCTGGGAGCTGTCTGAACTTTTGAAAATAATAGATTATGCTTGGGCTAAGGCGAGAAAAACAAAGTACTGTTTTTAAAAGAGAGGTGTATTCTAAGGCAAATCAGATATTCAATTCAAAATGGCCGCCTTCCGTGTATGATAGGGTGTGGTCACCATTGGCTTTTTTCATCATAAGCCCATACTGGATGTGTGTACCAAGTTTCATTTGCTTACGACAAACTAAAATTTTCACTTCCTATTGACTTTGTCCACATATTTGGGGCGTTGCTATGGCAACACATTTATAGATAGGGGTGGTCACCATTGGCTTTTTGTTCATAAGCCCATACTGGATGTGTGTACCAAGTTTCATTTGCTTACGACAAACTAAAATTTTCACTTCCCATTGACTTTGTCCACATATTTGGGGCGTTGCTATGGCAACACATTTATAGATAGGGGGTGGTTGTCATTGGCTTTTATGCTCGTCATGACATAAGAGATGTGTGTACCAAATTTCATGTCTCTATGACAAACTAAATTCTTGGGTCCATTATAAGTTTGTAGGGGCGCTGGAGAGCCATTTCTAAAGATAACCCTTTTATTTACATATTTTTGTGTTCAGGTCATGAATGTGCACAAACGCCTTTTTTGGTCCAACTCGATCCGAGAAGGCGTTTGAGAGTTAAAGGACGTTTTATTTTCACAAAAATGGCCACCTCGTTACAGGCTTGCCACACCCATACCCGATAAGATATCAACAACAAAGTTACAACTTTGGTTGGCACACGTGTCTAGATGATACTCACCAAATTTGGGGCCATTTAGATTAAAACACAATGATTTGCATCTTTCTGCGCAAGTGCGATTTTAGTGGCCGTCGTTTCACCACATGGCGGACTTCCTGTTGAGTTTAGGGTGTGACTGTCATTGACTTTTCTGTTTGCCCTGAGGTGTCCTATGGATGTACCAAGTTTCATTTTTCTACGTTGGAAAAAAGTTACTTTCACTTTCCATAGGCCCAATGTATTTTGATTTTGTAGGGGTCGCCACTGAGTCATTTTTCGTAATTTTTTTTCGGCGACTTCAAATACATAAATTTTTCACCGAGCTTGAAGTCTGGGAACAATAAAAATGACTTTTTGTGCATGTTCACTGGGTCAAATTTAGGATCATAGGTCGACAAGAAAGATAAAAAAAAAAAAAAAAAAAAAAAAAAATCCGAGCAAAAACAATAGGCCCTCCCGGTCATCACCGGCTCGGGCCTAATTAAAGCCGCAAGCGGCGATAAAGACCCTCGCCTCCCTTGAGACCGCGGGGAATCATGTACTCGGAGGATTGCATTTTGTGCTTTAAAGCGTAAACTTCACAGTAATGTCAAATAACCAGGCCTGTGCTACTGCTGGGGCCTGCTATACCACCTTGTAATTTAGAGTTAAAGGTCTCCACAATCCCTGGTTTTCCTGGGAGCTGTTTGAACCTTTAAAAATAATAGATTATGCTTGGGCTAAGGCGAGAAAAACAAAGTACTGGCTGGAGATTTGAGATGACTCAGGAATCGCTGAACCCCCGTTTAAAAAGGCAAAATGTAAATATAACTTGTCTAAAAGTTCCAAAGGATTCTGAAGAGATTTCTAAGACTCTAGCCGTGGCTCTGGAGGGGCCTCCTCTAAAGGAAGGATCCTGGGATCCATTAGGGAGAAAAGACTTGACTTCATGTGCTTAACAGAAACATGGCATCAGCCAGAGGTGTTCTCTGCCCTAAATGAAGCCTGTCCCCCTGGATACAGTTACTTGGAGGCAGCTCGCAGCACCGGCCGTGGTGGTGGCCTAGCTGTCATTCACCGACAGGACCTGGAGTTGTCCCGCATTACGCTGCCTGCGACATCTTCATGCGAGTGTCTAGCATTTAAATGCAAGCCTCCTTTTCCAATGACTGTTCTCCTTATTTATCGCCCCCCTAAGAAAAATTCTGTGTTTATCCCGGAAATATCTGATCTCCTCACTACTCTTTGTACTACCTCGGCCAATACTATTATCATGGGAGATATAAATATTCATGTTGACACCCCCTCATGCCATCTTGCTGCTGATTTTCTTCAGCTGCTAGACTCTCAACCTACAACAACATGTTGATGTCCCCACACATTCCAGGGACACATACTTGATTTAATCATTTCAAACTCAGCTTTCATCAGTAACCTACAGGTTTATGATCTTGGAGTTTCAGATCACAAGGTTGTGGCAATGGAGTTGCCCCTTCCTTTCTCTCACATCAAACCAAAGAGACAGATCTATTACAGAAAGTTGAAAAACATCAATGCGGATGTCCTGGTCCAGGACCTTCAACATATCTCCTCTCTCCATTGGCCTTTCTGACTTGGTTTCCGTTGCTGACTCGGTGGATTTTTATAACCAGTCCCTGAGCAGTCTCCTGGACCTCCATGCCCCTCTGATATCAAGGACCGTCTCATTCACACGATCAGCACCTTGGTACACCTGCGAGCTGCGAAAGATGAAAGCGGCTGGGCGTGTCCTTGAGCGGCGGTTCAAGGCCTCTGGACTGACTGTTCACAAACAGGCATACAGGGAACAAAAGAGGGCTTATGCAGAAGCTCTGAGAGGCAGCGGTCACGGTATTATTCCACTATCATCAATAACAATCCTGGAAACTCAAAACAACTTTTTCAACAATAAACCACCTTTTAAAACCCCCCGTACTCTCCCACTCTGAGACCACTGAGGAGAGGTGTAATATGTTTATCACCTTTTTCAAACAAAAAGTAAATAATATCCGCTCTCAACTCACTACCACTGCTGCTCTGCCTCCTCCAACGGAAGAACCAGCATTGAAGATTGTCCAGCCCTCAGCTCTTTCACTGATGTCACACAGGAAGAAGTGGAGGATGTTATCAGAAAGATGAAGCCGGCCACCTGTGCCCTGGATCCCTTCCCTTCCACTCTGCTGAAGGCCAACCTCTCTGTTGTCTCTCCACTCATCACCAAGATAATAAACAAATCCCTTCTGGTTGGTCATATCCCATCCACATTAAAAACAGCTGTCATCAAACCTCTACTTAAAAAACCAACTATGGACCCTGAAGTTCTCTGCAACTATAGGCCCATTTCAAACCTACCATTTCTATCCAAGGTTTTGGAAAAAACAGTTGCAGTACAACTTCATACTCACCTCAAAAAAAATAACCTGTTTGAAAAATTTCAGTCGGGTTTCCGCCCTGGTCATAGCACTGAAACAGCCTTGGTCAGGATCACCAATGACCTTCTGATGGCAGCAGATACTGGTTCCCCATCACTCCTTATCCTGCTAGATCTAACAGCTGCTTTTGACACAGTAGACCACAACATTCTCTTACACCGCCTGAAACACACCATTGGACTTTCAGAAAATGTTTACGACTGGTTCATTTCATATCTGACTGGCAGAACTGAGTACGTTGCCCTGGGCAAAGCCGAATCACTCACTCATAATGTCACCTGTGGTGTTCCTCAGGGCTCTGTGCTGGGTCCCACACTTTTCTCCATTTAGATTAGATTAGATTAGATTCAACTTTATTGTCATTACACAAGTACAGGTACAAGGCAACGAAATGCAGTTTAGGTCTAACCAGAAGTGCAATAGCAGTAAAGTGCAGGATATATACAATGGTTGCGTACGTGCAGGATATGGAGATGTACAGGATTTACAGGTAATATGTACAATGAATATAAATATACAGATGGTTATTACTATAAAAAGGTGAGTGTGTGCCATAAATATAATTACAGGTGTCTCTTTTCTATAAACAGCATTTACAGTTGAATATGTACTCTAAATGTAATGTGATACACATCGCGCCACACATACACACACTCACTCACATACACACACACATACACACACAACCATACACACATACACACACAACCATACACACATACACGCAGGGGAATTAAACCGGGAGAGCTGTACACACAGACATTCACATACTCACATACACACACAACCATACACACATACACACACTGACATACACACATACACCCAGGGAATTAGACCGGAGAGCTATACACACACTCATTCACACACACACACATACACACACACACACACATACACACACTCACATACACACACCACCATACACACATACTCACAGAATTAAACCGGAGAGCTATACACACAGACACTCACATACACACATACACACATACAACACACAAACACACACACACACTCACATGCACACATACTCACATACACACATACACACACTCACTCACATGCACACGTACACATACATACACACACACACACACACACACACACACACACACACACACACACGATATACAGATGTCTCTGACTATGAACAGAATTTTACAGGTAGGTGTATACAATTGTATGTTAGCTTAAGGTAAGCAGTAGATTTAAGGTAGTGCAAACAGTGAAATGTAAACAGTTGGTAGCAAAGGTGCAGTGGTGCAGGGGATGGTGGGGGATGAGAGGAGAGTCTGTGAGGAGTGGGATGGTGGTGGGGGTAGAAGAGTCTATGAGGGTAGTGGGATGGTGGGGTGAGAGGAGAGTCTGTGAGGGAGTGGCATGGTGGGGGTGAGAGAGGAGTCTGTGAGAGGTGTGGGGTCAGCAAGGGTTAGAGTTCAGTAAAGACACAGCTCTGGGAAGAAACTGTTCTTTAGTCTGCTGGTTCTAGTCCGGAGGCTCCTGAAACGCCTGCCGGAGGGGAGGAGGGAGAACAGTCTGTGGGCTGGGTGGGAGGAGTCCTTAAGGATGCTGCGAGCTCGGCGCAGACAGCGTTTCCTCTGGATGTTTTTGATGGCAGGAAGTGGAGTCCCTGTGATGCGTTGGGCAGTTTTCACCACCCGCTGCAATGCCTTGCGCTCTGCGACAGAGCAGCACCCATACCACACTGTGACACAGTTCGTCAGGATGCTTTCTATCGCGCAGCGTAGAAGTTCATCAGGATGGCCGAGGAGAGCTGGTTCTTCCTCAGTGTCCTCAGGAAGAAGAGGCGCTGGTGAGCCTTCTTGACCAGGCTGGAGGTGTTGGTTGTCCAGGTCATGTCAGCCGAGGTGTGGGTCCCCAGGAACTTGAAGCTGGAGACACGCTCGGCGTCCATTCCATTGATGTGGATGGTGTCGTGTGTGCCTCTAGACTCTTTCCTGAAGTCCACGATGAGCTCCTTCGTTTTGGTGGTGTTGAGGAGCAGGTTATTTTCGTTGCACCATGTGGACAGGTGCTGGATCTCTTCCTGTAGGCAGTCTCATCGTTGTTGCTGATGAGACCAATCACTGTAGTGTCGTCTGCAAACTTGGCGATGGCGTTGGATCCAAACACAGGCTTGCAGTCAGAGGTGAAGAGGAGTAGAGAAATGGGCTTAGCACACAGCCCTGTGGTACACCAGTGTTAAGTGTGATGGATGTGGAGCAGGTGGATCCAGATCGGACATTCTGGGGTCTGTTGGTCAGGAAGTCCAGAATCCAGTTGCAGAGTGAGGTATTGATGCCCAAGTCTTCAAGTTTGGCTATTAACTTGGTCGGGATGATAGTGTTGAATGCTGAGCTGAAGTCAACAAACAGCATACGTGCATAAGAGTTCTTATTGTCCAGGTGGGTGAGCACAGAGTGCAGTGCCATAGCAACTGCATCCTCTGTGCTCCTATTGCTGCGTAAGCAAACTGATGCGGGTCCAATGTGGGTGGTATGGAGTCTTTTAGGTGTTCCAGGATCAGCCGCTCAAAGCACTTCATGATGATGGGTGTGAGTGCTACAGGGCGGTAGTCGTTGGGGCACCTTGGACTAGAGTGTTTTGGCACTGGCACAATGGAAGTGCATTTGAAGCATGTTGGTACAGCTGCTTGGGCAAGAGACAGGTTGAAAATGTCTGTAAAAACCCCAGCGAGCTGCTCCGCACATGCCCTGAGAACACGACCAGGGATGTTGTCTGGTCCAGCAGCCTTGTGTGTGCTGATCTGGCTCAGTGCCTTGCAGACATCAGTGGATGAGAGTGTGAATGGGGGGTGGTCAACTGAGGGTTTGAGCTTGGTTGCAGTTTCTCTGTTGTCTCTTTCAAAGCTAGCATAAAAGTCATTTAGCTCATTCAGGAAGTTGACATCGGTGGCTGCAGGGGTGGAGTGGGTGGGTTTGTAGTCACTGATGGCCTGGATGCCCTGCCACATGCGTCGAGGGTCAGAGTTGGAGAAGTGTCCCTCTATCTTCAGCTTGTAGCAGTGCTTGGCCTTTTTGATGCCCCTCTTCAGGTTTGCTCTGGATGTGCTGTAGGCTTGTGCGTCTCCTGATCTGAAGGCAGTATTGCGTGTCTTCAACAGGAGTCGCACTTCCTGATTCATCCATGGCTTCTGGTTTGGGTATGTGGTGATCTGTTTCTGGGTTGTAACACTGTCAATGGTGGTATTAATATAATCCAATACAGAGGAGGTGTAGCAGTCAATGTCTGTGTGAGCACCACTGGTGGCTTGGGAAGCAAACATACTCCAGTCTGTGTGTAGAAACTTTTCCTGGAGTGTGAAATCTACCCGCAGGCCACACCTTGATGGTCTTCACTGATGGCTTCACACGGTTGATGAGGGTGTATATTTGGGAGTGAGGAACAGAGATATGTGATCTGATTGTCCCAGGTGGGGGAGGGGTGTCGCCACGTAAGCTCCAGCCATGTTTGTGTAGACATGGTCTAGGGTTTTGTTCCCTCTGGTGTGACAGGAAACATTCTGATGAAATTTGGGTAGCACAGTCTTTAAGTTAGAGTGATTAAAGTCACCCGCAACAATAAACGCTGCTTCCGGGTGAATAGTCTGTTGTTTACTGATGGCTGCATAAAGTTCTTTCATAGCAAGCTTGGCATCAGCGTCCGGGGGAATATAAGCTGCAGTTATAATTAGTGATGGGATTTATGGCTCTTTGAGGGGATCCGGATCTTCGCGATCCGTTCCTTTCAAAGAGCCGTTTAAAAGAACGGCTCTTTGGCTCTTTTTAAATATTTAGTCAGTTTTAAGAAGCCAGCTTGGGGGCATCTCAGTTTATCCTGGAAATAATCACTGGGAGGAATGATAAGGTGAGATTTGTAGTCAAATAATTTAAACTCAGATATCACACACCAATATCTGAGTTTGAATTATTCTAAAATATTGATTATTACCTCATTTGTCATGTGTGGACTATATTCCATAGGGTTGCACAAATCCCTCTGCTTAGACAGTGACATTACTATTTTGGATTTACATTTAGTACAAAGTGTGTGTGTGTGTGTGTGTGTGTGTGTGTGTGTGTGTGTGTGTGTGTGTGTGTGTGTGTGTGTGTGTGTGTGTGTGTGTGTGTGTGTGTGTGTGTAAAGCTACGTTGACTTATGACTTATTCATACAATACCTACTCACAAGTAAACATCAAAAACAACGCCGGCTGAAATGAATTTCTGTGCAAAACAGCTTTTACACTTCCACACAAGAACATTATCACGCAAGAACATTTCGATAGAAAACAAGAAATATTTAAAGTAGATAAAATTAGAATAAATAAAATGGAAATGTCTACATACTATTACAACTGTAAACTTTGCAAATAGGACATCAGCCCCTTCAAGTCAATAACAAAGTGGGCTGCAATGAAGTAGGCTACTCACGTGAAGGATGCGTGCACAACTAATAACTAATATCATCACGCTATAAAGGGTCGGCCTGCGCTGGGTGCGCCCCTCCCCCTATAACTGTTCTGTCTCGCGGAGGAGCTCATTTGTGTGCATCTGTGTGAGACACGCAATGGAAAAAAGAACGACAGAAAGAACGGCTCCCCTCCAGCCGCGACTCGGCTCCCATCGTTCATTTTTATGAGCCGTTCAAAAGAATCGGTTCGTTCGCGAACGTCACAACTCTAGTTATAATGGTGGAGGTGAACTCCCGCGGCAGATAGAACGGTCTACATTTAACCATGAGAAACTCTAGGTTAGCTGAACAATGGCTCCCAACAACAGCGGAGTTTGTGCACCAAGCTTTGTTAATATAAATACACAATCCGCCTCCCCTTGTCTTACCGGATCCATCTGTTGTTCTGTCCGCGCGGAGCATGTGATGTCCCGTGAGCTCAATAGCAGAGTCTGGTATTCCACTATTTAACCACGTCTCCGTGAAGATAAGGACGTTACAGTTCAGAAGTCTTTTGCTGTGTGTCATGTTGAGTCGAATCTCATCCATTTTGACGTTACAGTTCAGAAGTCTTTTGCTGTGTGTCATGTTGAGTCGAATCTCATCCATTTTGTTCACTAGCGATCGTACATTGGCGAGGAAGATACTGGGTAAAGAGAGCCGGTGAGGTGTTAGCTTTAGCCTAGCTCTAAGTCCTCCCCGTGTACCCCTTCTCTGTTTACGTTCTCGACGCCGCCTGCGAGCACTTCCGCCCGGCCGGGAAGAATGAGCTGCCACCGGCGTCCTAGTGATTTCAGGAGGGAGTCGAAGGATGTCCATAAAACCGTCGGAAAATTGCAAACCAATATCCAAAAGCTCACTCCGGGTGTACGATGTAAAGGCACAACTGTTCTGCACAAACAGACCCGAGATAAGCAAGAGTAATACTGCAAAATTGCAGAAACTGGAGAGAACCCGAGCCTCGCGATGTACTCGCGCCGCCATCTTGGATCTAAATTTTTTTTTTTTTTTTTTTACATGCTCCCCCTCGGTAAAATCATTAGTAGACATGGTATATCATTCCATTGTTATGCTGATGATACACAGCTGTATTTAAGTACAACCTCCACTTTCTCTGCTCCCCTACCAACATCCACACTGACCACCTGCCTGGAGGAGATAGAGATGTGGATGAAGCTCAATTTCCTTCAGTTAAATTGCTCTAAAACTGATGCCATCTTAATTGGTACACCACATCAACTTCGCACTTCAACCATCACCAGCATCACTTTTTCCGGCCAAAATATCTCCCTTTCCACATCGGTCAGTAATTTGGGTGTCAAAATGGATCCTCATCTCACCTTTGACACCCACATTAAACACCTATGCAAGACCTCATTTTCCATCTCAAGAACATTGCCAAACTCCGCCCAACACTCAGCCTGGAGGATGCAGAGAAGCTCGTCCATGCCTTTGTTTCTTCCAGGCTGGACTACTGTAATGCACTCCTCATCGGGATCTCTGGCAAAAGCATCCAGAGACTTCAATACATCCAAAATAGCGCTGCCAGAATCCTGATGAGGGTGCGCAAGCATGAACACATCACCCCCATCCTGAAATCTCTTCACTGACTCCCTGTCAAACTTAGAATTGAGTATAAAGTTTCCCTCCTCACCCATCAGTGTATTCACGGACATGCCCCCCTCTACCTGCAGGAACTTCTCACCCACCCGACCTTTTCACACTCTGCACGCACTCTTCGTTCTGCAAACTCAAACATCCTCCAAATTCCCAGAACAAAACTTTGCAGCATGGGTGATAGGGCCTTTTCATCGGCTGCTCCGAGGCTGTGGAATACCCTCCCGGACTACCTGAGGGCCCCACAGACTACTGATGCTTTTAAACGCAACCTAAAAACATTTCTTTTTATAAAAGCTTTTCAATGAACGTTTTTTTTTTTATAGGCTTATGTTGTTCTGTTTTCTTTTTATATTTAATTACTTTGATTTTTTTAGATGCTCTGTAGCACTTTGAGATTGTCCAAATGTAAAGTGCATTACAAATAAAATTTATTATTATTAGGCCCGAGCCGGTGATGACCGGGAGGGCCTATTGTTTTTGCTCGGATTTTTAGGCCCGAGCCGGTGATGGCCGGGAGGGCCTATTGTTTTTGCTCGGATTTTTTTTTTTTTATCTTTCTTCTTCTCCCATATGATCCTAAATTTGACCCAGTGAACATGCACGAAAAGTCATTTTATTGGTCCCAGACTTCAAGCTCGGCGAAAAATTTATGTATTTGAAGTCGCCGAAAAAAAAATACGAAAAATGACTCAGTGGCGACCCCTACAAAATCAAAATACATTGGGCCTATGGAAAGTGAAAGTAACTTTTTTCCAACGTAGAAAAATGAAACTTGGTATATCCATAGGACACCTCAGGGCAAACAGAAAAGTCAATGACAGTCACACCCTAAACTTAACAGGAAGTCCGCCATGTGGGGTGAAACGCGGCCACTAAAATCGCACTTGCGCAGAAAGATGCAAATCATTGTGTTTTAATCTAAATGGCCCCAAATTTGGTGAGTATCATCTAGATACGTGTGCCAACCAAAGTTGTGACTTTGTTGTTGATATCTTATCGGGTATGGGTGTGGCAAGCCTGTAACGAGGTGGCCATTTTTGTGAAAATAAAATGTTTCTTAACTCTCAAACGCCTTCTCGGATCGAGTTGGACCCAAAAAGGCGTTTGTGCACAAAAGAGGTGTATTTTAAGTCGGTTCACATTTTCAATTCAAAATGGCCGCCTTCCCGTGTGTGATAGGGTGTGGTCCCCATTGGCTTTTTTGTTCATAAGCCCATGCTGGATGTGTGTACCAAGTTTCATTTGCCTACAACAAACTAAAAATTTCACTTCCCATTGACTTTTTTTTACATTTTTGGGACGTTGCTATGGCAACACATTTATAGATAGGGGGTGGTTGTCATTGGCTTTTATGCTCGTCATGACATAAGAGATGTGTGTACCAAATTTTATGTCTCTATGACAAACTAAATTCTTGGGTCCCATTATAAGTTTGTAGGGGGCGCTGGAGAGCCATTTCTAAAGATAACCCTTTTATTTACATATTTTTGTGTTCAGGTCATGAATGTGCACAAACGCCTTTTTGGGTCCAACTCCATCCGAGAAGGCGTTTGAGAGTTAAGAGACGTTTTATTTTCACAAAAATGGCCACCTCGTTACAGGCTTGCCACACCCATACCCGATAAGATATCAACAACAAAGTCACAACTTTGGTTGGCACATGTGTCTAGATGATACTCACCAAATTTGGGGCCATTTAGATTAAAACACAATGATTTGCATCTTTCTGCGCAAGGGGTGCGATTTTAGTGGCCGCGAGTTTCACCCCACATGGCGGACTTCCTGTTAAGTTTAGGGTGTGACTGTCATTGACTTTTCTGTTTGCCCTGAGGTGTCCTATGGATGTACCAAGTTTCATTTTTCTATGTTGAAAAAAAGTTATTTTCACTTTCCATAGGCCCAATGCATTTTGACTTTTCTAGGGGTCGCCACTGAGTCATTTTTTGGAATTTTTTTTCAGGGACTTCAAATACATAAATTTTCATGAGCTTGAAGTCTGGGACCAATAAAAAGGACTTTTCGTGCATGTTCACTGGGTCAAATTTAGGATCATTTTGCAGAAAAAGAAAGAGAACAAAAAAAAAAAAAAAAAAAAAAACCGAGCAAAAACAATAGGCCCTCCTGGTCATCACCGGCTCGGGCCTAAATATTCTTCTCAGAGATCATCACTAACAATAGTAACAACTCGCGTATCCTGTTTGCTAAAGTGAACAGATTAACAAACCCTCCAGCTCCATTTCCACCAGAATTAGTTTCCACCACTAAATGCAATGAGTTTGCATTGTTTTTCAACGACAAGGTTCAAGGCATTAAACATGCGATACAATCCAAAGGGCATAAAACAACACTGCAGCCACCTTGGAGACACTTGATTGGTTTAACACATTTTACACAAATTAATGACAGAACAATTGAAAAAACCAGCCTGAGTTCATCCACCTGCTGCCTCGATGTTTTACCCACTAGATTTCTAAAATCAGTACTAAGCAGTTTGTTACCACAACTCACTGATATAGTCAATAATTCCTTACAGTCTGGAACATTTCCAAGGGCCTTAAAAACTGCATTATGTCAGTTTTCATACTGCATACTGTCATTAAGCCTCTCCTAAAGAAGAGCAGTCTTGATGCTACAGTGCTCAACAACTATCGGCCCATATCAAACCTGCCATTTTTAGGGAAAGTCATCGAAAAAGTTGTATATCAGCAACTTAATGACTTTCTATTACTTAACAACTGCTTTGATCCTTTTCAGTCTGGATTCAGGCCCCATCACAGCACTGAGACTGCACTTATCAAAGTCACAAATGACATCCGTCTGAACACTGACGCAGGCAAAGTCTCTGTCTTAGTTCTGTTGAACTTGAGTGCTGCGTTTGATACAGTAGACCATGAAATCCTGACACAAAGATTAGAGGAATGGAGCACTGGAACTGCTCTTAAATGGTTTCAGTCCTATCTTGAAGACAGGAAGTACTTTGTTTCGGTTGGTAACTGTGTATCAGACCAAATGGCCCTGACATGTGGGGTTCCACAGGGGTCTATCTTGGGACCTCTATTATTCAATCTCTACATGCTTCCTTTAGGCCAGTTAATACGCAGCTGTGACGTATCCTACCATAATTATGCAGATGACACTCAGATTTACATTTCACTCACAGCAGGTGAAAATGGACCAATCCATTCACTGTGTCACTGCATCGAACAGATTAATGTGTGGATGCAAAATACTTTTCTCCAACTGAACAGAAACAAGACTGAACTAATCATCTTTGGGCCACAGAAACAAAGAGAAAGTGTCAGCAGTCACCTTGGGTTCTAACCAAAACCAGGAAGTACAACCACATTACGCCAGTTTTAAAATCTCTGCACTGGCTTCCTGTTGCTCAGAGAATAGACTTTAAAACAGCACTGCTGGTTTAAAAGTCTCTAAATGGTTTAGCACCAGAATATATCTCTGACATGCTAGTTGCTTATGAACCTCCTCGGACTCTGATAACATCTGGGACAGGCCTTCTGCTCGTGCCCAGAGTTAAAACTAAACAGGGTGAAGCGGCGTTTAAGTTTCATGCAACAAAAATCTGGAACAGCCTCAACTTTAACAATGTTCAAGGGGAGGTTAAAAACCTTCCTGTTTTTAAGATCCATTCGGTGATATCTGGTGATTGTGCAGCAGCACGTTATTATCTGCATCCTGTTCTTGTGTTCCGCACCCCGGGGCGGATACCATTTCCCCTGAATGTAACACTCTGCTAAGTCTGTAAACACACATTTCATTCAGTAATGGGCAAGATACAACACACCAACTTCCATAAGTTGCAAGAAAGCAAAAATCTGAATAAAAACAATTAGCCCAATTATTGTTCTACTACTATCTAATGACGGTATAATAAATATGAAATATATACCAATTTTGTAGACTATGTGGAAGTCAATCAAATGAAATGTGAACATATTTCCAGTAGAATAACAAAAAAGAAAACAATCATGACATAAGCATAGTTTAGATATGTATCATTATTTTTTAATATGTTGCACTATACATAACATTGGTAATATCTAAATAATACCAGTTCACAATTATCATAAGTACCTGACGAATAAAAAGCATGTCTGCAAATCAAATTCCTATTATGAGAAATAAATTAAAAACACACAGCTGCAAATAAACA
This sequence comes from Perccottus glenii, assembly GCA_024416835.2. NCBI lineage: Eukaryota > Metazoa > Chordata > Actinopteri > Gobiiformes > Odontobutidae > Perccottus > Perccottus glenii. The sequence goes on from CM044546.2 coordinate 40,545,659, forward strand.
TTATTTGTTAATATACGTCACATTAAATGTAAACTCAGTATGTAAATGGCGCTCCAACCTCAGTGGGAGTTTATTGGCCATGAGATGAGTGTCAAAAATTGTGTCTAATTTATCATCAGTCACTATTGGTCGGTCATCTCTGCTCAGAGCTGCATTTGCGAAAGAAATGAGGAAAGGTGACACTGAAATGGCAACTATGTTGTTCATGTCACTCTACATGTGAGATATTTAAGCATCTACACACTTGGCACACACTCATTACTTAAGCCTGAGAAAGTACCTCTCGAACAGATAGTAATACTTCCGCAATTCTTGAATTGTCCTCTGTCATCAGCCTCGTTACAATATCCTCTCCTCAACTTCAGTCCTCCTTGCAGCATGAGTAAAAACAACTCCTGGCACTCTTGGTAAGCCACCATTCACCATCTGCTCCCAAGGGATCAACTCAAGGCTAATCACAAGGACCCAACCCCCAGCACTGATACTGCCTTATCCATTTATCACCATTTATTTTACCTGTCTGACCATCTCCCCTGAATGTAACGCTCTGCTTAAGTCTGTAAACACACATTTCATTCAGTAATGGGCAGGATACAATCACACCGACTTCCATAAGTTGCAAGAAAGCAAAAATCTGAATAAAAACAATTAGCCCAATTATTGTTCTACTACTATCTAATGACGGTATAATAAATATTAAATATATACCAATTTTGTAGACTATGTGGAAGTCAATCAAATGAAATGTGAACATATTTCCAGCAGAATAACAAAAAAGAACACAATCATGACATAAGCATAGTTTAGATATGTTTCATTTATTTTTTAATATGTTGCACTATACATAACATTGGTAATATCTAAATGAAACCAGTTCACAATTATCATAAGTACCTGACAAATTAAAAGCATGTCTGCAAATCGAATTCCTATTATGAGAAATAAATTAAAAACACACAGCTGCAAATAAACATTATTTGTTAATATACGTCACATTAAATGTAAACTCAGTATGTAAATGGCACTCCAACCTTGTGTCTAATTTATCATCAGTCACTATTGGTCGGTCATCTCTGCTCAGAGCTGCATTTGCGAAAGAAATGAGGAAAGGTGACACTGAAATGGCACCTATGTTGTTCATGTCACTCTACATGTGAGATATTTAAGCATCTACACACTTGGCACATTTGCAAAAAAATTAAATAAAAAAGAATGAAAAAGTAAGCTTATGTACTTGTGTTGGAGCTACCTTCACACAGGCTTCTCAAATGATGTTTGATCAATCCAGTCATGACATTTTGCTTTCTTCTTTTCCAAAGTGGTGTGGTGCTGCTCAAAAACTATGATTGATTGACTCATTAAACTGCACACGCACTTGCATCATCCATATATTTGTGGTTTTTCAACAACAACAAAAATAAAGGGCAGCTTGTTTGTCATTCTTCATTCATTGCACACATTTATGAAATAAGTTCTTGAATTGATGTACAGTATACCTGCTGGACTTAAACTTAATGCATGTTTAGTATTGTAGAGTCACAGTATCCTCAAACCTTGGAGATACAGCACCTTTGTCTTCTTCATGAGAATATTTGATACAATAACCTTATTCCATGTTTTAACAATCATACACTACTGAAGCTTGAAATCCTTAAAAGAACAACTTTCACTCCTATCACTCGAAGTAGGTTCCGTGCAACAAAAAAAAACAGCATTTAGTATTTTAACTGCAAGGTCTACGCCTTATTCAATGTCATAAATATTAGGTGCCACATACAATTAGCATCATCATATCAGACAAATTCCTCAGTTCCTCAAAACAAATTTACAAGAGTTTAAAGAGAGAAAAAAAAAAGCATCTCATACATTAAGTGATTTGCATGTTAATATAATCCAGGTTCATTCTTTTTCAGGCAAAAATAAATCCCCTTTAAAACCTCTCGGTGTATCACCAAGAACTTGACCCGGACTGTGCAATTTACCATACTGACAAAGACCTTTAACTGATCAGCTTCTTGTCAGCGCTAACACGAAGGAAGTGCGCAGTAACTCGTGAGAGCTGTTTAGCCATTATTTCTAATCACCGTGGCTACTGAAATTACAGTACAGGTAAACCTTGTCTGGTGGGATTACGGGTCAATATAAACTCAAGAAATTAGATCTGCACAGGCCAGCCATTAGGAAAGTGTTACAACAGGCAACATGCAAACCTATAGTTTCTTGTAACTGAATATGAACCAGTTGTGCAACTTTAGTGTAATAGACACACATTCATTAAAAAACAAAAAACATAACTAGGACTGCTTTAAGTTATAAGCTGCTTGACATTGTAGCACTACGTACCAGGACATAATAGGATTCACATACAGTATATACAGACAGAAAGACAAAGCAGAAAAAAAATGGCCTCTACTCAAGTACAGACTACTAACCCCTTTGCTTATTGAATTTGACTGGCTGAATCAATAAAACACCTGCAGAAGCAATAGATCCCAGGCATGGCGCACTACTGCAGTAATGTCATCAGCACTCCTGTTAGTTCCGGTCACAGCATTTGTTGTTCATCCACAGCTTTGCACAGTTCTTTTTAAGCAAAAAATCCACAACAAGGTCAAATAGTGCGAATAGAGGTAATGTTTTTTTGTCTTTAAGTCCAAGCTAAACCAATAATGCAGGAGACAATGCACAGATCCTACCACAGGAGGAACGTGCACTGATACTGTACACATTGACCCTTTTTTCCCTCCAGGTTTGATTTATTTTCTAACTATAACATCAAAAACCCTCTTTTCCCTTTGTGCCATTGGATAGTTTTTCAACTGGACTCCTTTGTGCCACAAGTCTGAGGGAAAGTTGGCCAGAGTGCAAATGAGGGAAACAAGGAGGGTTGACTCTTAAGGGAAGGGGTGCTACTGGATTTGACAAGCTGTGGATGGAGCAGACTGGCAGCACATGCACGTCGGGTTTACTGCTTTAGGGGGGATCAGATCCAGGTCTTCATCATCTGGGATCTCATCAAGGCGGTACCCATCCTTCAGGAGCTGGATGTTCAGGTCTTGGTTGATTTGCTGTAGAAGCACATAAGCAATTTTAGCAGATCGATGCATAATAATATTAATGTTATAAATATGATTGTCTGTGAAATATCTTACTCCAAAAAAAAAAAAGAAAAGTTGAACAGAACAGACTGAATTGTTGGTTGTAATAGAGTTAGGCAAGGGGTAACACAATAGACAGTAGAGGAAAATAGGACCAATAAACACATAACTTATAGGTGATTGTTTTCAGATAATGTTTGCTACACAATACGACCTCCAACTGTCCTTTGGATGCAAGAAGTTAAAACATTCAGTTTAAATGACATTTCCTGTACTTATCTTAAATTCTTGTGATACTTCTGAAAGAGAAATCAGATAATGCCCAAATGTGGTCAAGGGGAGCCAACCCCCATTGATCAAACAAATTCCTGCTCTATGAGGACAATATGAATACAATGAATAACTGGAAAAGGTCTGAAAAGTGTTAGTGACACGAAGTGATTGGGATAAAGCCAGTATTTGTGTTAAAGTGCGAACATATACCTGGATATGACTGGTGGGGCTATGGGAGTGGGTGAACACGTGATGAGGTTGGTGGGTGCACCACAGGGTGACACTGTTTGAACTAAAGTAAAACGTGTGTATAGATACCTGGTCCCTCAGACATCTCACCTCGGCTGAGGAGTATCCTGATGAGGAGTATCTGGACATGTCAAAGTCATCATCACTGGAAAACACAGGAGGAAATATCAGTCAGGCTTTAGTCTCTATCATTGGGTTTAACATGACGTGTTGTTTAGAACTTTTTAACAGTTTCATCAGAGAGCTGCTATATTTATATTACAATTAATATTATATGGACATTTGTTGGATGAATCACGTTTATTTCTGACTACAAGGGGATATTGTGCAAAGGCTGTGGGCGTAAGTCTAAAATCTAGACAATAAACAAATCCCATCCCACTGTGAGTCAGAGTAAGTAAATCATGCAAAAAAATGATGTCAGGTTGGTTGGCTTCCAGAGGGGTGATTTCACACCAGACCGTTTCCATCGTGTCACAGCATACACAAGGCACAAAGGGTCTCATCTGGGAAAAACATTGGCCTGCTGGTACAGAGTGGGATCCAGTGCTCCCTCTGAGCTGCTTTTCCAAATCCTTGCCCCGCTATCTACTAATCCGCAGCCTGGAGGGAGCAGAGGCTTTGCTCCTTTTTAGGATCTCCCTCAGCTAAAAGCTGTATTAGTTGCGACATGGATTATTGGATATGGACCTAGTAAATGAGCCCTACCAAACTACTGTAAATGACATTTTTTTCCTGTTCTTTTGGGGATCGGTTCACATTTGAAGATTTTTTATTTTGTGTTACTGTTGTACATACCTGTCAGTGTCCAGTGCTACAAGAGGCTTCTCATCTGGGCTCTGATCTAAGGAGGAATAACCTTTGTTTGGCACCACCAATCTGAGAAAAAGCACAAGGACACTTTGCTTTGCTACTTCAGAAAAACAAAACGACTGATCATTAGACCTATATGTGAAAAAACCTTATTGAAAAACTAATCTGTAGGCTCAACTCAGTGTTGTGCCTCAGAGACTGTAGGTTCAGACCAGTTGCTGGCCTTTCTTATTTTTTACATAATCCAGCTGTCAGTGGGATTAGACAGATGACCCAATAGTCAACAGTGTGGGTTAGATCTGGCCCTTTGATTGTGTTATCAGCATTCAACCTCAAGCAACAAATTTACCTTCCAAAAAGATTTGCATTTTGCATTTGACTTGGTGAAAACATTTGTCAAATTGAATTTGCAAATACTAACTAGTTGTGAATCTGTTTGTGGCTAAATTTGACTAACAAATGAGAGCAGTGGAAACTGTACCTTGTCCTAGCATTCTTCTTGGGTTGTTGATTGACAGGACTTCCCACAGTGCCATTCTTCACTGAGCCCTTCCTGGCAAGGTCCCGCTGTTTCTCTGAGCAACCACAACATATAAGAGAATCAGTAAATAGCCCTTAAAACAACTGACCATAAAAAGATTTTGAATACAAATGTGTTAATGGAATGTAGGCTTAATGCAGGGTTTAAAATTAATATTTCTGACCTGATTCCACTTTTTTAATATTGACTGCGAGATTTTAGGAGGTAATATTTATTTTTGAAAGCTTTGGGAACAGTACCCAGATAATTGAACTAAAATGAGACTGAGGGAAATCAAAGGCCCAATTAAAAACATTTGGATGCATCTTACTGCAAAAAAATAAAAATAAAAAAAATATATATAAAATATATATATATATATATATATATATATATATATAAATAAATAAATAAAATTCTTTACTGCCAGAGAGTAATATTTCACTAAAAGGTACACTTGTGTCAAAGTGGAACAAAGCTGCATTTCAGTGCATAATGCTGCTGCTCTTACTTGCTGTTCACACTCTGACAAAGATGAATGTACTGATATTGAACGTGCTGAGGGTAATACCAATTTGGACTTGCAGAGGTGACGGCTTGTAGTTCATGGCCACAGTCTCTCCCTTAGTGTCGGAATTAGCCTCTGAGGTGGACGAGGCTGCAGGATCCTATAAAGAAACACACAGGGCTTATTTTACAATGATAATATTTTTATTGTACAAAGTACTAGTATATTGTGCTCATTTTATTCAGGTTGTGTCTAGTTGCTGAGTTATGGGGACATACATGTCCGCAATGTTCACAGACAGATCTCAGCTCACACAAACTTGCAGAAGAGCATGGCCTTTTTCGCAACTTGTTCTCATACAGTACCCTGGTGAGATTTCTGTAGCCTATTTACTACTACATGCCTGTTTTGCAGCATCAATAGTCTTGAGTGTTCTGCTTCTGACGCTGGCTCTGTGCCTTTTATGTGTGAGCAGCGATGGGACGGAGAGGGGGGCCCTGGGAGAACAGAGGGGGCTGCTGTTAGAAGAGCAGCTTCCCCACGGTGAAAGAGGGGGACTGGGCGTTGCATGGCCTGCTTAGCTCACAGAGCAGCACATTATGTTGACCCTACAGGCCTCTCCTTGTTGCACTTTACAGGCCACATGGATGGAGGCTAGGCATTTGGCTTTAAATAATGCTCTATTCTCTCCTAATAATAGCTGAAAAGAGTTTAAAGGATTATTACACAGGATGACTAACACATTACAATTTAAGTCTAGTGGCATGCTCACACTGCAACTGAGAATTCACATAAAAAAAAGTGTTTGGAATTGTCAATACAGTACAGTGACACATATCTGACTAACAATGTGTTCAGGATAACAAGTACATCTAGATTCATTCAATTACATGTGACAAATGTCAAAAATAAACTTTGATTTCATATTTGAGTGTATAAAAACAAGCTACTCAAATTGTCTAATAATTCAAAGCAGAAATAATTTCACATGTAGCTGCAGTGCAGATTCAACCATTTTTTGAGTAGAGAACACATCTGAAACCTAGATACAATGCTTAATGACAGCTACAACACCACAAGAGAAGCTGCACATTCAAGAAGGAGATAGGAAAGCACAGCACAGATGATGTCCTCCCTCTGTAGCTACACTAACATGAGCTTCAACTGTTCTACAAGCTCTTCCCCCAGATCAATAGACTTAGTAGGAGCTTCATTTATGCTATTTCTATTTCCTTTCTACATTAAAAAATTATGATGACATATGTCTAAATCATCAAAAGATCTTTTGAAAATTAGTTCTGAATGAAACAAAATCTAAATGAATCTGTGTTCTGTGACAGAATTTATTTGCAGCCCATATTAGATACAATATAATAATTATTATTTTCAGCAATGTATGTGATGCAATAACTAAAACTGAAAACAAATAATTCATAAACTTATGATGCATGCTCCTTTCAAACAAATCAGTAAGACAAGCTTTTTTGTTGAGACATTGATTTTATCCAAGTTAAATAGAACCTGTCAATGTGACCTTCCTTTTGAGTTCACATGAGTGTGATAACACACACAGACAGAAATTAAATGACCTCTGTATACCAGGTTTATCAGTCTGTCCTTCTGTCTGCAACTCATTTCATCTCTGATGAACAGCCACAATGTTGCTGACACAGCACAGACAGAAAGTCACTGGTGGGATTAGACATTATGGTCTTCAACTGGCCAATAACAGTCACAGCAGATAGATCATGTGACTATGTGCATCTTAGCCACATGACAATGGATTAGATTTTGATCTATACATTCAATTTCCATTACATACAACTGAAACTAATCTAAATAACTAATTATACAATTATAATTTTGTCGAAAAATATTATTTGTAAGTATGCAAGACGTACTTTGACTCATTCAGTTTAGAAATTGCATTACATTAAAAGACATAAACAAGAAATAAAAAAAAATGATCAGTAATCATGCTCGAGTTATATTACATTTCCCACAGCACAAGATGAAAACATACAGAAACATCCAATTCGGAAAAAACATTGGAAGAAAATAACATATTGGGACTATTTATCAAATGTAACTCTGCTCTGAACTAAGCTGTTTTTGCCAACAGTTGAAAGGCCAGTTGATGGTGTCTTTTAAGCTGTCCCTCATTTAAGGATGAAGCTTGCCCAAAGGTGAACAGCTGGTAGATTGCTGGTTCTTGGAGGTCACAAGGCCTGTCTTCATTTTAAAATTAACTTTAAAACGATCACTATTCATAAAATAACTGCAGGTCTATTAATCTCATACATTTCTTTGGCTAACAACTATGTTTAACGGCTGTGTGTGTCGTAGGCCATCGGTTCGGTGACATGGCTCTTGTTCATATGTGAGCATCCCGGCCCAAATAACCTACCACGTCACTAAATGACGAAAAAAAAAAAAAAAAAAAAAAACACTATATATTGATCTGAACAAGCGCATAGTGAGGTGACTAAACGATATGTACGTCAAATGCGCAGGGGAACTCTCATATTCTTGCATGTTTCCTTTTATGATGCTGCTGCTGATAGCCGCAATCCCTCTATCTGTAGAAGATGATCCATCCAGCTAAGGCTCTACACCCATCCTCAACCGTGCTATCGCTTAGCTTTCATGCAGTGAGGGTGACCCAGCTGTCACAGCACACAACCCAGACAACAATAACGCCGTTTGCATTCACTGGTAACATTTGCATCAAAATAGGTTTTGTTTTCCTTACCAAAGGCTGTGTCTCTCCGTTGACTGGAGGCACTTGGAACCTGTCAATTTCTTCCATCATATTTGCAAAGGGTTACTGAAACGACGAACCACAAAAAAGTAAACGTGAACTTCTGTCTAATTCTACGGTTTGTAATGTTCGTTTGTCGAGATAGCGGTTATTTAGCATAATAGCAGCTCGCTTTCCTCCATCCTGACAGAGGTGACTCGACAGCTAAAGCAGGAGTACCGCCCCACTTCCGGGTCTGTGGAATATTCATAAAGATATCCTCCAATCACAGAAGAGCTCACATTGAAATGCGTAGTGAAGCAAATCCATTTATTGAATGTGACTATGTATGTGCCGATTATAGACTGTACAAGGGACTGACTCACATTTACCAAAGTCACAAGATTGTATGACTACAACTCTTACAGTTTACTGACTTGAATTTTTCACGACTTGCGTCAGTTTGATGTCATTAATGTTTTATTTTACATGTTTTACATTTCTACAGTAGGCTATTCTGAAAATAGGTCACCTTTTATAATAAATTTTATAAAGTTTTTGTCCGATTACTCCACATATTTAAAATATGATTTTAGTTTACATCAAAGCTGTTATAAATGCGTAAATTGGTTAGTGGTAATGCACCTTTTACAGCTACATTTTGTGGTCTAAAAATTCCCCAGGCTCAAACATTGGCAGTAGTGGGTTAGCCTAGTGTATTACAGGAGAATTGTAAGAGGCTTATAGTAGTAACAGTTTAAATAGCGCCTATCTGTTGTTCATTATGTAAAAAAATCCCTTTGCCAGATCTGCAATTGTAAAGGGGCTGGAAACTGCAACACTTTTCTGGCAATCCTAGTTGTCTTGGCAACCTACATACAGCAGCAGCAGCAGCGGGACGCTGTTCCTCTTAGCTTTACCCAAACGTAGTTAACGTTATTTAGCAAGTTTATATTTTTACTCCACGTGACCATAAAATCAATGGACTTTGGATATTAGACAAAACAGCAATGCCTTTACCAAACACAACTGTTTCGAGAAAGGTAAGGCCAGAAAAGTGAATCGAATCAAGAAACTAAGTTACGCTAAGTTTACTTATATTTACTTTTCTCAATGTTAAAAGAGCTATTAAAGTTCTTTATGCTGGGTTATTCTCTTTTTCAACAGGGCTTAAGCATTTCAAAAGGAAATGCCGCAAAGGGAGCTAAGAAAAGGGTAAGTAAAAATAATAAACAGAGCTGCAGTTAGAAACTGAGGCGGAATGAATAAACAACACATGTTTGGCATTTACAATATAGAGCTAACATTTTTCACAACATACTAAGAATTTTTGATCATTGCTACAGATATATACGTAGATATATATATGTGTTAAATAGTCAAATTTTAATTGTTTCCAAATGGGGCTAGACAAGAAAAGATAAATGTTTCCAATTGTTTAAGTCTGTGAAAAAAAATTATCAAAAGTGCAAGGTATGTCAATTTAGTCATTTAGCTTAGCTCATTAAAAACCGCATGCATTATAGAGACAGGTGCAGTTAGATTTATTTAACCAGTTATAGGCTTACGTAAAAGGTCTATGTCAGAAGTGAGTGTCCAGTTTTAATGTAGTTGAAATGACTTTTCAAACAATTTTTGGTGTTGGCAAAATAATTTAATATTTCTGTTACTATGCAAATATACACTCAAAAAAATGCTGGGTTGTTTCTGTAAACAAATTGTTGGGTTGATTGTGCTGGGTCAAAAAGTTGGGTTGTTTGGGGTACTGTAAACACATTATTGGGTTGCTCATGCTGGGTAAAATTATTTGTAACGGGTCATTCATAAATAAACAGTTGGTTGGGTTATTTTGACCCAGCAACTGGTTTATTACTTTTTCATTCTGGAACTTTCTGGATTCTTCACTTCTGACTGGAGGAGGCACGCACTCGGAGCGGGCAGTGTTTTATGGTAAGTTAATATGAATGTTTACCTATATTTTTAATAAGTTGTGGTAACAGCAAGCTAATTTCACTGTTCAACATACAGTCTTTGATATGGAAGTGTGAGGGGTAACGTATTTATTCTGTGAGACATTAAATAGACACTGCTAGCCTGCTAGCTAGCTAGGTTAGATTTTTTGACAAAATGGAGCATCCTTAAATCCTTAGTTGTAAACCAGCTAGCCTATATATGCAGCCTTTTTGAAATATGCTGTTTAAATTGTAAATTAATCACGTAATTATTATCGTATTCATTGTGGACATTGCGTATTTAAAAGTGAGGAAAGCGTTTTGAATGAAATCCATAGGTATACAAGTAAGTTAGTCCCTCACAGGGCTCGCACGTAAATCGGCGGGAAATAGCGATTGAGTTGTGTGTGGAAAGTCTGCTGTATTTTAGAAATATGAATTGTTATATACAGCATACTATATAAATGTTAATGCAACTTTATGTATTTTTGTCAAATTGTTTAGCTGCTAAAGAGGAGACAGCTTTGAAGGTCCTGCCAACTCTGCTTCCCCCATCCATCTACAGGAGAGGAGGAAAGGTCTTCAGACCCACCACAGAGGAGGCCCCCATCCATCTACAGGAGAGGAGGAAAGGTCTTCAGACCCACCACAGAGGAGGCCCACAAGTCATTTATTGACATGCAACCTGTAAGTTTTGCTTTAGTGTTTCTACTTCAATAAGGGTGGATGTTTGCACTGTTTGATATGCTTGATAACTATGAAAGTAATTCAGGGTTACAATATTGATAATTTACAATATTTATAATTTTGAAAGCTGCAGTCCATAACCTTTTTTTTGTGTGTGTTCAAAATTTACAAATAGTATTTAATGAGTGAGTACATCATGAATCCATTTTCCAAATCGTGTTTTTGTCTTATCCTGAATCACTAACGGTACACCTATATAATAAGTCTTTATATTCAGACTATTTTAGACTGGCGGAGGAGCACAGTACCTGTGTGACTCGTCATAGACATAAAAAGAGAGAAGTAACTCCGGTTACAATGTTCTTCCGCAAAATGCATGCAGTTCTGTTTATTAACCGCTAGAGCACCAAAAGTTATGGACTGCAGCTTTACCCAACAAAAGTTAAGGAAAGCTGCAATTTGTAACTTTTTTGGGATACAAATTTTTATTTGTTAATGTTTGCAATACAATTTTTTTTATATTTCCACCAAAAAGGCTTAACTAACATGTCAGTTATATTGCAGCACTCTAAGTTATTGTGTGTAATCAACAGGTTGGGGACCAACATGGTTGAATATTTAAACCATGAGATGACTGGAGCATTGCTGCACATTCTGTGCCTCAGTGATGAGACAAGGGGGACACCACAGACCTTTGCCATTATTCCACGCCACGCCATTGAGACTGAGTCTTTGTTGGAGGCGGTTGATCTTTTGCTTTAAAGAATGTATTCAATATTGTATACAAACAAAGTATTAAAGAAATGTATTGTTTTTAAAGAAATAATATGTTTTAAATTAAATGAGATTGAAATCACATATACATGGCCTCTCTGGTTTATTGTATTACAGAGACAATAATTATTTTACATTCGTAATATAAAATATATTTGTAACTAATGTATAAAGGCAGTGAGACAGGAAATAACCTATTTATTTTATTAAATAATAACTATTTATTTGACTAAACTATTTGTTTGACTTAACCTAGCAAGAAGGTTAATTTTACCCACTGGTTGGGTCAAATGAATGACCCAGTAATATGGGTTAAACGGTAAAACCCAGCACTTGGGTCAAACCAACCCAGCGCGTGTTCTGTCCAATAGTGACCCAGCAGCGTGGTTAAGGTTGGGTTATTTTTTAACCCAGCAGTTTTAAGAGTGTATAATAAATACATGCAAATATTGACATACAAAAGTCACTAGTGGTGTATAAATTATATTATTATATGTGTATCTCTTTTCAGGAGGGTGTGGAGATGGCTGACCCAGGTGATGAGGTGGCTCTGGGAACTGCAGCTTTGAAACCAACATGCCAACAGGAGCTCACTGAAGCTGTAAGAGAAGAGCTGTGTGGCTGTGTACAAGCTTAGATTCCTAAACACTCTTACTCTGACTAACCCTTTGTTTATTGTCTTTGCAATCAGTTTAAACCACTATAAACCAGTGTCTCGTTTTGTTTGATAATAACAATAGGAACTTAAGGAGGAAATCACAAGGATCCTGACTGCAAACAATCCACATGCACCTGACAATATTGTACGCTACAGCTTTAAGGTAAAGTGTTTGTGACCAGGCTTTTCTCATCACATCCTGACAGAATTAAACAAACACTTAATTAAACATACTAAATAGCATTTGTAATGCATGTGTTTCACAGGAGCGCTCATACAAGCCCATAACTGTGGATCAGCTGGCTGTTCATTTTGTTTTGGATGGAAGTCTCCTGCATCAAGATTCTGATGAGGCTCGAAGACTCAGGGCCAAAGAGGGTCTTCTCAAAGGTAGCTCCTACTTTTCTCTGCTGTAATACGTCTATGTCACCACAAGGGGTCACTTGTGTCACAGAATTATTATTTTTTTGTTTCTCTCTTGCTTCCCTCTTCTAAAAAAATCCAACCTAATTCCTGCTATTTTGTCAAATTTTAGACCTGTGTCCCATTTACTTTTCTTATCCAAGGTTTTGGAAAAGATAGTTTTCTCTCAGTTAAATTATTTTCTGGCGAACAAGATGGAGATCTTTGAAAAATTCTAGTCTGGCTTCAGGACACAACACAGCACTGAGAGTGTGGACCACTCTCCACACGTCTGGCCCAACAAGTTGGGCTTCAGGGACCTGTGCTGCAGTGGTTAGGGTTAGGTCATATTTAACAGATAGGAGTTTCTCTCTCAGGATTGGAGACCTCTCTTCCTCCTCAGCCCCCTTGACCTCTCGGTGTGCCCCAGGGTTCCATTTTGGACCCTGTTTTATTTTCTTTGTATATATGTTGACTTTAGGTGCAGTTATTTTAAAGCACAAAATGTCCTTTCATCTGTTTGCAGAGAACTTGCAAATTTATCTAACGGTTGTCCCTACTTGTCCTGACAGTCTTGAATCCATCAAATCATCAGATGTTTAGATGACATCAAATTGTGGCTGTCTCAGAATTTTCTCTGTTTGAATGAGGGAAAAAACTGAATGCATTGTGTTTGGCACGTTCAACCTACTAAGTGTTTCAGCGCATGGTCTTGTTGCTTTGGCCCCTTACTTGTTGTCAAAAATTTAAGGGTGAAACTAGACAGCAGTCTCAAATTTGACAAACAAATAGATTCTATGGTTAAGCTTTATTCAGCTTCGCCTCCTATCAAAGGTTATACCCTTCTTGAGTCGCGCTGACCTGGAGAAAGCTCTTCTTGCTTTTGTTAGCGCCTGCATTGATTACTGCAATGAGCTCTATGTGGGAGTTAACCAAACTGGTCTTCACCATTTGCAGCTTGTGCAAAACGCTGCTGCCCGACTGCTAACTAACAGTCGTAAACATGAGCACATAACATCTGTCCTGTACTCTCTGCACTGGCTTCCTGTCCAGTTCAGAAACTATTTAAAATGTTTGTTTTTAATGCAATCAGTGGCCTTGCACCTTCTTATTTGTGTGAGATTTTTACCCCTCACCAACCCATCAGAGCTCTACGTTCTGCTGGGCATCATCTGCTGAAGGTCCCCCGGTCCCGGTTCAAACAGTGGGGAAATTGTTGAGTTACGTTCCATCACTGTCCTGCCTTTGTTTAAAGCCAAACTTAAGATCCACTTTTTCACTCTGTGACACTGCTCTGTTTTTATTGTGGTAATGTGTTTTTAAACCTATCTGAAATATGTTTATCTAATGTTAATGTTGTAAAGCACCTTGGTCAATCTGTGGTTGTTGTAAGGTGCTATATAAATAAATTAATGATTAATTGATTGCTAAAGACATGTTATGTGTTTGAAATGTGTACCTGTGACCAAAAAAGGTTTATATGTACTTTCAGAATATTTATATTTATATTTATATTTGTGCAGCAATGGTTGACTCTGGAGTGGAACATGAGGAGGAGAAACCAGAAACCCCGGTAATACTTGTACATTTCCTCATGTTGATTTAAAGCCAGTCTTGAGGTTTCTGTTCAATAGTAGAGTTTATTTTGTGAAATAAGCAACACAATTCCTGATTTCCATTATTTCAGAAGGTCAGATCCCAGCTCAAGCTGGTGTGGGTTGTATAAAAATTTCTATGTGTTGTGTTTTTTCTTACAGGCTACTCCAGTAGAGGATGCAGAGGAAGGAGGAGAGGAGGACAGACCAGATAGTGTTGCCTCCAAAATTGATAAGAAGGAACCAAAACTTACCAACCAGTTTAACTTCAGCGAGAGGGCCTCTCAGACTCTAAACAACCCTCTCAGGGTACCCCTGAAATCTAATGACTCTAGACAAACGTTTGTTTACAGAATGGTTAAGAGATTGTAGATGTGTAAATATGATATTATATATATATATATATATATATATATATATATATATATATATATATATATATATATATATATATATATATATATATATATATAATGTATGTAATATGTCTGAACATCCTGTTTGCAGGAGAGGTATAGTCAAACTGAACCTCCTCCGCGCACCTCCTTTTCTGACACTGCTAATCAGGTTTTGGATTCATTTTCATTCTAAAATATGTGTTTTGGTTAAACTTGTACTGTTTGTTACTCATTTCTTGCGATGTATATTTGACAGTGATGAGTTGACCATGGTAACTTTTATTGCAGTGGAAAATATATGATGCATATGTGAAAGAGCTGAAAAAGCAAGAAAGAAACAAAGAGAAGCAAAAAAACATTCCATCTAAAAAGGAGAATGACATAACCAAGAAGAAGTTGATGACGGCAGAGACTCAGGTGCATAATCCCCTAATCAACTATGCCTCATGTGTTTTTCTTAAACTTAGTTTTTACTCGTTTTGGAAATACCCTCAGTAATTTTAAAAATCTGTAAATTTTTATTTACAGGTTGATGACCTCAACAAAGTGGCCAAGGCAGCCAAAATATTGGAACGAATGGTCAATCAAAATATATTTGATGCCATACTACAAGGTTTGTCCTAATAATCAGAAATTAATGGAAACAATTTAAATAATTTGTTTAAGTGTTTCTGCATTGTATGTTTAAGATTTCAAATACTTTGAGGATCCCGCTGATGAAGGACGTCAAGAAGGCACCTTGCTGCCTTTGTGGAAGTTTCAATATGACAAAGTCAAAAAACTGTCTGTCACTGCCCTCTGCTGGTTAGTTTGATCAACTCCACAATGTCCTGCAGTAGTTATGTTACATTAAAAGTTTTGTTGACTTCATTATTTTAAAAAATTGGACTTTACTCTGGTAATGCTGATGTGCTGACAGTGCTAAACATTGTGCTTTTGTTGTCCTCAGGAATAAGAAATATCCTGATCTTTTTGCTGTAGGAATGGGTTCATGTAAGTAAGATAGATTTGAAGAAAAGAATTATAAGTATTTAATTAATCTTTTGGGTTCATATCCTTTTCTTCTCCTGACCAGATGACTTCAGTAAACAGGGACGTGGTATGCTTCTTTTGTATTCCCTGAAGAACCCGTCCTTCCCAGAGTATATCTATCCTACTAAATCTGGCATATTGTGCCTCGACATCCATCAGCAGCGGTCCCACCTGGTGGCAGTGGGCTTCTACGATGGCTGTGTGGCAGTCTATAATTTGAAGGAAAAGGGAACAGAACCTGTTTATATAAGTACAGCTAAAACTGGCAAGCATATTGATCCTGTGTGGCAGGTGGGTGTTGGGAGCAAGGGAAAGAATTCAGCACTGTTTACTGGTATTTGCTTTCCTTCAAGCAACATTTAGTGAGCTCAATGAACTTTCATAATTACATATATTTTATACTTTCAGTACGTTACGTGGTTTTATTGCTTTTAATTCAGGTACTTTGGCAAAATGATGACATGGACAACAACCACAATTTTTATTCTGTTTCATCTGATGGGAGAGTCGTGTGCTGGACCCTTGTCAAAGTAAGCCAAGGAAATACAATATATTGATTTAATACCTCATCATTTGGGATTTAATAGTATAGTTGTAAACTATTCGCTGAATCTACCAGACTTGTTAGAATTGTTGTATTACTTTCAATAAATAGGTTTCCCACTGAGCAATGTCTTTAAAAATTAAAACTCTTAACGGCTAAGTGCTAAGCTAAGTTCTCTTACAATATTAGAAAGAGCTATGCTTTAGTTTTGTATTTGTTCACTATGCAACAAATGCATTTGATGTTTCTAATGTAACTAAATCACATTTTCTTTGTTGCTTGTAGAATGAGTTGGTGTTCACAGACATCATCAGATTATCTGTCAATGTCTCTGAAGAGGAAGCCATCAATGGTACGCATTACTCATTTAATTTTATAAATGCACAACATTACTTTTATGTAATAGTTTTGCTTTGACTCATGTTTTTCCTCTTGTTTACAGCTTGTCTCACATCATTCGACTTCCATAAACAGATTGATTATCTCTTTTTAGTTGGCAGTGAGAAGGGGAAAATATACAAGGTAAAATTGGGTTGTACAGAATTTCAATTTCAGATATTCCAAAACGCTGTTGTTAAGAATAATTTCTTCCTCTACATTAGTGTTTTGCGACAGTAAAAACAAAATGTGTTTATTTTGAGTCTTTATTACACATTAATAATACTTGTACCTTTCTTCCTCTCTGTCACTTTAGTGCTCAAAGAGTTACTCTGGTCAGTTCCTGGAGACCTACGATGCTCATGTCATGGCAGTAGATGCTGTGAAGTGGAACCATTACCATCCAAAGGTTTTTGTGTCTTGCAGTTCAGACTGGACCGTCAAAATCTGGGACCACACTATTAAGTATGTCACTGTAAAATAAACAGTTTTCAGGGTTATATAATATAAAGGACAACAGCTAATGTTTCTGTGATGATTCTGGTGATCTGGCATCATCATCAGACTTTGCCACAGAATAATACAGTGCATTTTTATTACCTTCAATCCTCATTATGGATAGAGTATAATTTTCCTGTGAATACCTCGCTGTGCCTCCCACTTCTTGTCAGTATGAGCAGTTTGACTGAATAATGATTGCAATCATTTGCCCATTAAGGGGAATGTTTTCAAGAATGATCTGTAACATATCCAGACAAAGATGCATTGCATCCTCCAAATGCTCTGCCTTGAGTTTTCCTGCTTTACCATGTCTTTCTGAGCCTTGCTTCTTCCCATAGTCTTTGTGTCAGCCCTGCAGTAAAGGGCTGACCTGTCCAGAGTGCCCAACACCTGCAACACTACAGATAAGATACAGTGACTATAAATTTTCAACTCATCCTCATGTTTCTAAAATTTTACATTATTCATTTATGGCAGAACATAATTCTATTCAATATGGCTGATGCACTGCAGTCATTAAGTTCATCATTTCTGCTGTAGAAATTAACCAGTTTTATTTTACCACAGTGTTAGATTAATATTAAATTGTAAAATCACCACAATACATCTTCATAATATCTTCACTCTGGATATTTTGAATGACTATCTCCCTGAAGGACAAAGATGTGTTCCTTTGGGGTTGTGTTCCTATGAAATAGAAGGATTTTAAAGGATTAAGAAAGGAAAAAATCTGCATTGATTTTACATGAAAATATAGGACAAGGGCTCTGGGCAAACTGTAAAAATTGAATTCATCCATGTAAATCAATGAAGCAACCTCACAAATCACAATCTCAGAGTGGTACTTATTTTGCAGAATTCGTCTGACAGACAAGACAAGAGGCACTCACGGGGTGACCTCGTTGGCAGAAGTAATGAGAGAAGTTATTACCTGCCCCTCTGTGTGCCGACAACCTGCAATAACATTGTTTGAAAATAATGAATATCACATACCGTTCATAACTTCTGTTATGAAAGGTTTTGTATGTGATGCCTAGCAGCTCAGATAAATATTTCATTTCCTCACTTTTGGTACCAGTGGGGCATTGAGTAACAATATATTGTTTATTCGTTCAGTCAAGATTGGTAAAGTTGTTGTCTTGGCATTTTGAATGATTGAAAAAAGTCTACATTTAAATGTATCTAAAGGTTATATTTTTGCCTGTTTGTAGCGCTCCCATGTTCACGTTTGACCTGCGTTCAGCGGTCGGAGATGTTGCCTGGGCACCATACTCATCCACTGTATTTGCTGCTGTCACAACGGATGGAATAGTAAGACTCTTTACTTTTTTATAAGGGTCTTTTTAATGTAATATCAAAGTGATCAGAAATACAAAACAGATAACAAATGACATGATCAGTGTGACATGGCTTTAGAAATATTAAACAGACCTTCTTGGATGAGGGTAATGTATACTGAGAGCTGACTTTATCACCACCAGACATCTGTTGTGTCCACATGAAATGACACAGCAGCTCAATCTCCTAGCTGCCACTCATCAACACAGACACAGAGTACCCTCACTGCAGCCAGAGTCTAAGCCCCAGATTAATGCAGAGTAGCTGCCGGTAATTGATAGTGTTAGTTTCTTGTAGCAAAGATGGCTTAGTGGTGCCTTTCCTGTTGTTATTGAGTCTAGCCACACACTATTTCAGTGTGTGCCTCACATATTTTTGTTTATGGCTCAAAGCTGTTCCTGCCATGATAATAAAGTCCAGAGTGTTGTGTCTGGCACATTTCCTTTCCAGGGTGCCAAGGTGAGTCACAATGATAGAGTGAAAATGAGAGCTGTTTAATGGACTGATAATATGTGTGTGTCGTGTTGTTCAAACCATTTCCAGGTTTTATCCATCACAAGCAGAATGAATGGGTTGTATAAACACCATTACGAACTGTATAAAACACCACAGTTTATGTAATTTTGACCTTCAAAATGCACTCTACTTCATGGGAAGTAGTTTACAAAAAGTAACCCAAAGCAAGATTAAATACAAGTCATTGCATATAGTTGACCTGTATTCATTCTTTACATACCCTGGCAGAATTTGAGTTTTTTTATGGGGGCATTTTGAATGATAGCACAAAAACTTTTTAGTTAGTGCTTGGATGAAGCCATTTATTGTCAAATAATTGTGTTTACTCTTTTTAAATCATAATGACGACAAAAACTACCCAAATATTTTAGATTTTAAAAAGTTTACATACCCCAGTTCTTAATACTGTGTATTGCCACCTTTAACATCAAAGACAGCTTGAAGTCTTTTGTGGTAGATGCTTTATGGCATTTGTGTAGTAATGGCCTTCTTGACCATGCAGCCCTTTTTTATTCAAGTGCCTCCTTATTGTGCTTCTTGAAACAGCCACACCACTTTTTTTCAGAGAGTCCTGTATTTCAGCGGAAGTTATTTGTGGGTTTTTCTTTGCATCCCTAACAATTTTTGTTGGTCTACCTGACCTTGGTTTGGTTTCAACAGAATCCTTCACTTCTTTGAACACTGCTGATTGGCATTCCCTATTCCTTGGATTTCTTTTTATATCCCTTTCCAGTTTTATTACCTTTTCCAGCAAATCCTTTGACAATTCTTTTACTTTTCCAATGACTCAATATACAGAAACGTCAGTGCAGCACTGGATGAAAGATGTAAGGGTATAAATATATTTTCTTATCCAAGGTGCTCAATGAAAATGCTTATATTTTTTATGACATTTTTAGACCAATAAACTTGCTAAGTAAACAATCTAAACTACCAAAGTTGCTAAGTTGCTTTGTAATGTGAGTGTGATGGAAAAAAATGGGAGGAAAATTGTGTGACATACAACAGTATTACTGTTTCCTGATGCAGCCAGTCTCCTGATGTTTATCAACACAACAGCGTTGTTCTGTTTGACAAGTGTCTTGGAGCTTGACTGGCTCAGTGTGAGCTGTGAGGTACTTGACATATATTTTCTGTTGATGACAACCTGGCCTGCTGCTGCTCACTGATAAATGTAAGAAACCCAGTGGTGTATGTGTGCACTCTATGTACTTGCACATGCACTTGTATCTGTGATGGTAATGACAGGCAGGCAGGCAGGCAGGCGTGTAAAAAAGGCATATTTTCTGCTTTTCTATCTGAGCTGACTGTTGATGAGTTGAAGTGTTGGATAAAGTAATGAGAAAACCTGACTCTTCAGTTCTATTTTTGCTTTTTACTCTTCTAAACATTATTAAATATGGGCTATGGAAAACCTGCACAAAATGGGATTTGTTTATTATGAGCTAAAGCTGAATTGAACGATGAAACAGTTCACACAATACAGTTCATAAAGTACTTACAATTACAAGAGGTATGTACCCAGTTTATAAACTGATGTTAGTGAATGCTATAGAAATCTACTGAACATATTGAAAAACACAGATTTAGGAGTAAAAACAATCACATGGTATAAGTGTTCTTGATTTTATAATCCAAAGTATTGGATGTGTGTTGCGTATGGGCTGTCAGCACATACACATATGGACAGAAGTTACTCTATCACTGAGACTTTAAAACACATCCTTACACCAGATGGTCCAACTGGTTTCCCTGGAGTAGCTTGTACTTTTTATTATTTATTTATTATTATTACTAACACACACAGTTAAAACAATCAACAACTTTATGGCTATAGAGATCACTAATGTAAATACAATGTATGGCAGTTTATATGGATTATTCTGCAAATGAACTTATATACTTATTTCCCAATTTACCCAATGAGGGTTAAGTCATGGTCTTACTTTTTCAGGTCCACGTCTTTGATCTCAGTATCAACAAATATCAGGCACTCTGCCAGCAGCAAGTAGTGGCCAAGAAGCACCTGACTCACATTGAGTTTAATCCCCTCTATCCCATCATCATAGCAGGAGATGATCGAGGCTATGTCACCAGCTTCAAACTCTCCCCTAATCTTCGCAAAACACCCAAGGTAAGACTTTTATCAGTTTTGGCAGAAAGAACCTTCATCTTTAAAGTCAGTGTCTGAATCTTCCATATTCTCTGATAAGAGTGTCCAGCTGGTGTCGCAGGCTGTCATGTTTCATTAAATGAATGTATATTGTTGCAACCATGAACATCAAGGGCTCATGTGCATTATTCATGACTACAACTTGTTCAACATCATTGAACAACATCAGATGATTCATTCTGTGCGGACCTGACCTCAAGCTAATTATGCTAAGTACCAATGGCGCCACAATACCCTTCAGCCTGCCCAGTTACTCATTATCAGCATTACTAATTACCCATATGTGTCATTTCCTTATCGTTAGCTAACAATTAGTCACAGAAAGGTTGTAGGTGTTATCTGCAGCTGAACAAGATTCTTTTTGTACATATTAGAAATGAAGAACATATGGTCATTTTAATTTTGGTTGTGCAAAAGCCTTACCAATATAAAATGCTTAGGAAAAAAGAAGAAAATGTATCTTTAAGTGTATGCTTTGTTCTATTTCTGTGCAAAAAAAGTAATGTATTCCACTTTAGACCATTTTGTATTGATGAGTCACTAAAGCCTCGGCTGCCACTGATGATAGTGGTTAATGAGCTGCAGAGTAATCACAGTGGCTTTACTGAACACAGGAGGAAACCAAATGGTCCACTGAGTCACAACACTTTAATCAGTGTCCATTTTGCCTGTACATTTATGTATTTATTTACAATATAGTACATACCTATAGTATAAGTGGCATTGCAGGGTTTAAAAGGGAGACATGTTGTACACAAATAGAGATATTCCTGGCACAAGGTGCATTTTTGATAGAGTTTAGCATAACAACACAAACACACACTTCAAGTGCTACCTCATCAGCACAATGGGATAGTAATTGCACAGTTCAGGACCACAGAGAGTGCCCAGACATTTATGGAACTACTGTAATGAAAATGTCACAGAATGTTTTCCTGACTAAAACCAACACTGAAGCATTTCATATATTACACTTAAATTTGTATGAAAGTCTTTATTTTGGGCTATTTTCCAGTTCGGAGCAGAATTATGATTTGTACGAGAGTGGTACATAAGTGTTGTGGAGTGTGTGGGCCTTTGAGGGACAAAACATGTAGGCATGAAGAGTAAGAGCTGCATTTAAAACAAGGGCATGTATTTACTGTAAAATGGGGGGGCAGATTTCCAAACTAGAAATGCATAAACCATAATTATTGAATATAGTGTAGACGAGAAAAAAAATGTCTTTCCATGTGGCCTGTTATATGCCTTTATTGGACGAGATGAATTTGAAAGTTATTTGAAAGTAGTCAGTTCACCTCCATTACAACAATAAGCAGATTTGGCTACAGGCAATGCTTGACATTTTGTGACTCTCCACTTTGGTACGACACAATGGAAAAACACTATAATGACTAAAGTTTTATTAATTTAAACTTCAGAGAGAAAGACTTGCTAAGTCAGTGTTTCTGTGTGTGGGGGAGGCTTTATTGAGCCATTAATCAGAGATATTATTTTGCATTGAGCTTTGACGTTTATCTGTTCAGGGAACGCGGCTGTCTGTCTGGAGAAACCCTCAAGCTGTATCTAGTTCAAATTTTAAAATAACTTCAGCATTGAAGGCTGAAACACCCTTTGAATACCAAACAGTCCCTGCACTATTTTGGTACTTAGTTTAGTTTGGAAGATTGTTAGATGCTGCTCTTGTGCTGCAAGAAGCATATGAATATCACAGACAACCAAGAGCTTATTCTTTCATTCATTGTGCCCAACTGGCTGAAAGAGCACTAAATCCCAGAACTCACATGTTACATCTTTTTGAAGGTCATCTTCTGAGAAGGGCAGTGCAAATGTTAATCCATAAGTGTGGAGCACCCTTAACTATCCATTGACTGATGTAGAATCAACTCCCTGCTTCACTGCAGGATAAATGTTGATTTGTTTTTTCCACAAACAGTATTAAAAGTGCACACACCACATCTTTGGAAGATTGTTTTTTAATTTGCCCTTTGCAATGTTGCCCTATAGGCATTGACTGTGTCTCTCCAAAGCAATATGTATGCAATATAACCCCTGTGCATCTATTGACCTTGCATCCATTTTCATTTCTGTCTGATTGTGTTTTATTCCCCTGTTGTTAACTTTGTGCCCACTGGCTCTGGGCTCTGCACCAGTGCTCAGCAAACATAAGGTCAAGTCATTTCTCTTTTATGTTTCTGTGTCTGTGTAGACAAAGAAGCACCAGGAACAGCCTCAAGGCCCAGAAGCAGAAGTAGCCAAGATGGAGAAACTCCTCTCTCTGGTGAGGGAACCAGAACAGAGCACAGTTTAGGGCCTTCTAAATTCCTCATGTATTCTTCATATTCATGTTTTTTCTGTTCAAATGTTCATGTTGTGCTCAATAACACCACAAAAGAGTTTTGTTAATGTTTATTTACTAACAATAAACCATTCATAGTAATTTAATTGATGTAATCATATTACTGCACTTACTACAATATTAGAGAGGTAATAATCAAATCACTTGACTGACCTCTGCAAGCATTTATGAATATTATACTTCTATATTACAATGGTTAAACTGAGAGGAGTTGTTTAAAAAAACAAACAAATTAGTCTAATAGTATGAGCACTTATGGACAATGTCCAAACGACTTATCTTGGCACACGCAGTTCTGGGCACACATCCAGGGATGTGCTAGAAGCCTGCTAATATCCCATCTTTGGGGAGTAGTCTACTTTGAATCAAGGAATTTATACTCCATTCTTTCTCTCATGTCTCTGTCCTAATGACCTTCTCCTTTAGTAAAGTGCTCTGTTTCTCAACTGGAATCACATTGTGCCAGTTTTAGACCTGAACATCTCCCAGAAGCTGCACAGTCTCCCTTGTGAGTTTCATTACTTCATCTGGGCTGGGTCAGGTCCATATTACAGATACATTCTCATTACCAACTGTGGCTATGGAGTTGTAATCATTTAGACATGAAGTACAGGCTTAGCTCACTCAGCTACTTTTTGTAAAAATCAGTCACATGGTGTACAATGTACCATGAGAACTGAATAAATGATGGTTACATGCATTATCTGTTGTATGTTCAGAGAAGTAATGTACCTTTTGGAAGCAATAATGTCATAGGTTGGTTTATATATAAAACACAAGTCTGTTTTTAACTTTTTTCAGAAATGTTGCCTTAAAATGAATGGAACTGTTTATTTATTATTTTATTTATTGTTGTGTGCCTTTAACTTAGTTGTAAAAAGCTCTTGAAAATAATAATGGTAGTGTGCTGCTGGTTCATTTGACAGTAGACTTGAGCATGCCAAAGATGAAAGTATCCTTCTATGAAGTACTACAAAAGGCTCTCTGTTTTTCAAACACATCACATGATATTTGTGTTCAAACGCGAGCAGTAGACCTCCAAAAAAAAAAAAACTTTCTGTATGTGAGAATCCACTCAGTCCTGAGTGAGTGGGCTCTAGCGGACCGCCACATGCAGATGTCAGTGTGAGGGGTCGTTGAAGAGGACGCAAATCTCAGCTAAGCCTTTCTGGATCTTATGTAACACCCTCAGCACAGATCTCTGTTTTTTATGAGTGACAGTTACATGCACACTACACACAGGCTCAAGGATGAAATGTGTGTATTCATAGAAACATCTAACAATAGGTCAGCCCCACTTTGTGTACTGAATATTACCATCTCTCCGCATCTGTGTGTCTTTTTTGGTCTAACAAGCACATGTACTAGATAATATTAATAGCTAAATAAAATAGTTTCCTCGCTCCTTATCTATCTAAGCCAAGGTCATTTCTGAAAGCACACTGGCAGTCAGATCTGCAGGTGACTATAAAATCTTTGAAGCCTGTGTTGTGCAGGTTGTGGTAGCCTCCTCTCCTGTGGAGGCCACTGTTCGTCGCTACATTTGACTCATCCTTTGGCAGTCAGGAGGTCAGCAGGTACTTGTGCTCGGTGAGCTGCTGGGTTTCACCTTCACTTGGAGCCAACACAGGCAGTCTCTCCGGGCTGGAAGGCACTCTGCAGGCCCGGTACATGATTAAACACAGCAGAAGCAGCAGAATAGCAACAAATGTGTTGCAGGCTATGGCCACCAGAGCAGCAGTGGACAGCACTGTAGTATTCTCTTCAGATTCCATATTGAAGACTAGTTACATTTTAGGGGACTCCATGATGTCTCCATTCTTCCATCAGGAAAGATTTACTGTAATGCCATTCTGGCTTTGGAGTTGTTCTTGGCAATGTGCACATAATGTTGTGTTGAATATTTAGTCTTTTTTGTTAAGTCTGTTGTAAGCTGCAGAGATGATGATTACTTTTCAAGGCTTCTGCTCTTCGGTGGGACACAGCATCAGCCCAAAACAGTCTGTCTCTTGTTGATTACACTATGTCTGCTCTGTGTCTGATTCCAGTAAATGCCAGTCAGCGCCTGTAGAAAAAAGAAATAAATAGAACAATAGAAACTATTTAGTAGGGCAGCATTGTTTTACTGTGTGAGTTTTGGCAGCCCATGTTCCATGTTTTAAACGTTTCTAAAGTCATTGATTAAATCTCTGAACGCAAGGCAAGGCAAGGCAATTTTATTTATATAGCACAATTCATACACTGGGTAACTCAAAGTGCTTTACAGGAATAAAAGACAATTTACAAGATTTAGATTAAGAAACATTATAAAAAATTAAAAACATTTCAAAAGAAAAGTGCAGATAAAAAACACTTTAGGTTGTAGTGTAGGCGGAGCTAAAGAGGAAGGTTTTTAACCTCCCCTTGAACATTGTTAAAGTTGAGGCTGTTCCAGATTTTTGCTGCATAAAACTTAAACGCTGCTTCACCTTGTTTAGTTCAAACTCTGGGCACGAGCAGAAGGCCTGTCCCAGATGTTCTCAGAGTCCGAGGAGGTTCATGAGCAACTAGCATGTCAGAAATATATTCTGGTGCTAAACCATTAAGAGACTTGTAGAGCAGCAGTGCTGTTTTAAAGTCTATTCTCTGAGCAACAGGAAGCCAGTGCAGAGATTTTAAAACTGGCGTAATGTGGTTGTACTTCCTGGTTTTGGTGAGAACCCGAGCAGCCGCGTTCTGAATAAGCTGCAGCTGTCTTAACCCTCGTTTTGAGAGACCAGTGAGCAGGCCATTACAGTAATCTAACCTGCTGGAGATAAAAGGATGGATAAGTTTCTCTAAGTCTGGTTGAGACATCATCCCTTTGACTCTGGAAATGTTTTTAAGGGGATAAAATGCAGATGATGTAATTGACTTAATGTGACTGTGGAAATTCAAGTCTGAGTCCATGATGACCCCTAGATTTCTAACCTGATTTTTAGATTTTAGAGAAAGAGACTCGAGGTGACTGCTGACTCTTTCTCTTTGTTTCTGTGGCCCAAAGATGATTAGTTCAGTCTTGTCTCTGTTCAGTTGGAGAGATTTTACATCCACACATCAATCTGTTCGATGCAGTGACACAGTGAATGGTCCATTTTCACCTGCTGTGAGTGAAATGTAAATCTGAGTGTCATCTGCATAATTATGGAAGAGATTGAATAATAGAGGTCCCAAGATAGACCCCTATGGAGGGCCATTTGGTCTAATACACAGTTACCAACCAAAACATTACATTTACATTTACATTTATTCATTTAGCTGACGCTTTTATCCAAAGCGACTTACATTGTTCTAATGTAATTACCAGTGTTACAGTCACTGGAGGCAAGGTGGGTTAAGTGTCTTGCCCAAGGACACAACGACAGTATGAACTGTGGGGAGAGTGGGAATCGAACCTCCTACCTTCCGGTTGAAAGTCGACCACTCTACCCACTGAGCTACTGCCGCCCCAAACAAAACAAACTATCTTTGGGTAGGGTTTCTAATCTTTGTGACAAGATTCCATGGTCCACTGTATCAAACGCAGCACTCAAGTTCAACAGAACTAAGACAGAGACTTTGCCCTCGTCAGTGTTCAGAGGGATGTCATTTGTGACTTTGATAAGTGCAGTCTCAGTGCTATGTTGGGGCCTAAATCCTGACTGAAAAGGATCAAAGCAGTTGTTAAGTAATAGAAAGTCATTAAGTTGTTGATATACAACTTTTTCGATGACCTTTCCTAAAAATGGCAGGTTTGATATGGGCCAATAGTTGTTGAGCACTGCAGCATCAAGACTGCTCTTCTTTAGGAGAGGCTTAATGACAGCAGTTTTTAAGGCCCTTGGAAATGTTCCAGACTGTAAGGAATTATTGACTATATCAGTGAGTTGTGTAACAAACTGCTTAGTACTGATTTTAGAAATCTAGTGGGTAAAACACCGAGGCAGCAGGTGGATGAACTCAGGCTGGAGACAGTTTTTTCAATTGTTCTGTCATTAATTTGTGTAAAATGTGTTAAACCAACCAAGTGTCTCCTAGGTGGCTGCAGTGTTGTTGTATGCCCTTTGAACTGTTGCATGTTTAATGCCTTGAACCTTGTCGTTGAAAAACAGTGGTGGAAACTAATTCTGGAGGAAATGGAGCTGATGGTTTGTTAATTTGTTCACTGTAGCAAACAGGACACGTTAGTTGTTACTGCTGTTGATGATGATCTCTAAGAAGAATATTTCTCTTGCTTTTTGCAAAGTTTGATTGAAAACATGCAAATTTTCTTTGTATACCTCATAATGAATTAAGAGTTTCAATTTATGCCATTTTCTTTCGGCTTTTCGGCATTCCCTTTTCTGTTGCCTGACAGAGTGAGCATTGCTCCATGAAGCCTTCTGCCTCGTCCTGATCACTTTAACCTTAACAGGAGCAATGGTGTCCATAACATTTAAAACACCTGAAGTGTAACAATTCAACAAATCATCAACTTGACCTGATGAGGCATTTCAAACCTGATTGCCTCCATAAACTGTGTCCTGGTGTTATTATTAATGTGTCTCTTTTATACAAGTGTAGGTCCAACAGCAACTTTTGGAATTATGGACATATGAAAATAGACACATGAATGATCAGATAAAGCAACATCAATCACAGTGACATCTGAAATATGAACACCTTTGGTAATGACCAGGTCCACAGTGTGGCCTCTGTTATGGGTCGGCTCATTAACATGCTGACAAAGACCAAAAGTATCAAGATACTCTGAAGATGTCACAGCAGACACAGGATATGGATCAAGTAATGGCACATTGTTGGGTAAAAGCGACAGTTAGCGAATTATCCTGCGGCTGATGCCCACAGCGGGTGATTTGATAAATGAGATTCCTCGTACCTGAAGCAGTAACCTGCAGACTGCTGGCTACTCACGCTGCGTAGCTAGCTATGTCTGCTATAAATGATGATGCTGATTCATCTCAGCATCTGTCATCTACAGGTGCTGGGCTATAGGAAAGTCTTCTCTTCCTGCTGACTATACAGCACAACTATGCAGCTGTGCCCACCAGCAAATCTCTTCTCCAGCTGCAGTCATTTTGCTCTTGAACATTACAAATGACACTGTCAGGAGCAACTGCGAGAAAGGATTTAGCTTTTTAGATTTTAGATTGTACAAAAAGAACTATGTGAGCAAGATGCTAAACCATATATAACGTATGATAGATTCTGCCCTGTTGAATTTCACTGTACTATAAGTTGCTGCACTTTATATGAGTCACTTTGGTTTGGTAAAACAGGTCAGGGATCAGCCTAAAATCCTACCTAAGGCCTCCTACCTAGTGTCTATCTTTTCATATTTCTTCAAATTAAAATGTGCCAACACTACGACAGCATATGCTAATTTATAGTAGATACACAATATCAAGTACCCAATTAAATAATAGATGCTTTTATTTTTCATTTGTTCAGTCATACAAAAATGATTATCCATAAATTTGCATTAGATTACCTCTTTATGTAAATAGACTAAAAACACAGACTCTAACAAATGGAGATTGCTGCAAAGCATTTTTTGTTATTGAGACTTTTTTGTGACAGGATGCAGTGTATGCTAAAAGATTTTGAGCACATTTGGTCTAATGCTGATTGGACTTCAGCCAATCAGGTTTTGAAGATTGGAGTTGGCTTCAAGGTGCATCACAATATAGATTTCCCGAATCAAAATATTTAGCAGGCATGAGGACTATCTATCAATTTCTACTACTAAGATCCTTATTAGATAACACCAGCGCTTTGAGAAACATTGCCAATGCCTCTTTAATACGCACACGTCTCTTTTAATCCACTGCTTTTGTCTCACAAGCTGCCACATTGATCACACCAGGGAACCCCTCAAGAGTGCACTGTTCAAAAATACACTCTTTTCTCCTCCTAGAACAGGTGAGAGCCTCGTAATCCACACACTATGAATCAATCTTGTCTGATCTGTTAATCACACTCCCCACTGGGATTAATTTTACATCTTAAATAGAAATCCTGCCTACGTTTGTATTGTGACCTGGGTCTGGCTCGATGACTTAGGGAGTATTTTGTATGTGTTTTGTGATGCAGCCTCAAACTCTTGGGTGAACACAGGAAAAGGCTTAATGAAGATTTACCAGGACTGTTATAATAAAAATACTTTCTCCTGTGAGAGCGAGGAGTCAGCATTCCTAAACATTTCCCCAGTTAATTGGTTCTCTAGCATTTGTTCTTTTCTGTGAACATACATGTATAATAATACAGAAAATTCCCTTTCCCCACCTGTAGAACTATGTAGAGATGAATCTATCTTTACCACATTACCCTCTGCCTGCTTTTCTCCATTTTCGGTTACATGGACATATATGGATATGTGGATATGGAATTCATTCAAAAGCCAGTATTTGACTTTGGCTGATAAGCACTAAAAAAGGAGAAGAGGATGGGTGACTGCACTCCAGCCACTGTATCTGGCCTAAAATACACATTTTTAGTCAATGAGTTGCATCTACTAATTGATTACAGGTAAATAAACCATTAAAAGCCCAGCCAAAGCATTACTAAAACAAACAAAAATATATACTAAATGCATCACTAAGAAGGATAAACAGGCTGGTTTAAGTGCAGTAAGAGGCTCTAAATCACACCAAATATTTTGTATACTGCATTAAAACAGTTTGTCCAAAGTCACTAGTTGCTCACTTACCCCACAATCTCAGTCAGCAGTTTGTGTCCTGCTGAATCCCATGGTGCAGTTCCCTTGTTTCCTTGTTTCCTATTCCACATTGTTGCAATCCCACTCACATGGTTAACTGTCCCCTCTTTAGCCTGTATGGCTTTTCTTTTCACTCATCCCTGCCTCGTGCTCGGGCTGTCCATCTGCTCCACTGAATATGCACTCATGTGAACGCACACAGCACGTCGCACGCTGCCGTCTGAGAGCTCTCCCGTAGTGTGGCATCGAGAGACAGAGCACAGAGAGGAAGGGTTGGAGAGGAGGGGTTAGTGCATGTCAGCAGTGATGTGAGGCGTTCAGGGGGAAGAGAGCGGACTGTTTGGATGTAATTACTTTGGGCTCATGCTGCAGACCGAAGGGAGGGAGGGTTACAAAAAACAAGGAAGCGCCACCTGTCAAACAAAACCGCTATCTTCCACCTCACATTACGCTGCAGTGATACAAACAGAAGTATTTAAGAAGAGGGGGAAAAAGAGCGCTATTGTAATGACACAAACCCAAATGAAGGCTCAGTCAGAGGGGTTCTATTAAAAGCCCATTTTATCACCAACATTTTTTAAAAACTATTTTAACACATTAGAATGTTACCCTGATTGGCAAAAAAAAAAAGCCAAACCTATTGCTTATTATTAACCAATTAAAAACTCATCATTCATGTTAATTATGTTTGAGTGCTTTGATTTACTGATTATTTCACATGTGGCTGCACTTTATTAAACAAATAAATATGCCAAGAGCAGCAGTTGCCTGGACATTTTTCAACCATTGTATCTCAAATGTTGAGATTTAGCTTCATTAAGTAATATGATCTGAAATATTATGGCCCATGAACAGAGCCATAAAACACTCTAGACCCATATTAACAAGTAATAAGCAATATTTGTGAGAAGAAATTAAAGAAAGTAAAGGTTCAAGGTGTGCTGTCACAGAAATGAAGTATTATCTCTGGCTGCTCTGGTTGTAAACATAGCATTCAACATTGCTATTATATGTAACTGGACATTTCTACAAACTTTGAGGTGGGATGGACTTGATCAGTTTACAGTAAATATACAAATGTGTGGCACTTAAGGATGTCAGCAGCCTGACATAGAAATTGTGTGGAAATAATATAGTTCTTTTGTAGACTATTATAGACCCCACCAAACTAACTCAAGAGTGAAACCAGTGCTGAACAAGATGTACACCACAAATGTCATAGTGGCTCCGAAAAGGAGAAGAGGGAGGTGTCAGCCATTAATTTATCTTGTCATCTGTGAATATTAAATGGATGGATCAGTGATAAATCAGTTGTGGTCTTGATATCCTCCAGCGTCCTATACCTGCAACTGCAAACAAGTTTCAGAGAGTAGCCTCTTTGTATAATCACACATCAACAATGAATCTTAATTGGCATTCCAAAGGCACTATAAATTGAACTTGAGACTGATAGACTATCAGTCTCAAAGTCATTCATTATACGGCAAACTGAGCAGAAATAAACTTCCTCCACATATTCACAGACAGCTCGAAATGCCATGATTTAATATTGGTATCATTTGTGGCTGTGAAAAGAGCATGCAAAACAGACCGACCCACTGACTGTGTGTAGGCAGGAAATGCAGCTGCTGTCTTTCCACAAATATGTCAACGCAAAAGATAGACAAGATTTTTTTTTTTCACAGATTGAAAAGCAAGTCTAATAAATGAAATAATACATGTGAGAATATGAGACTTGTAACACTTTGAGCCGTCATTTCATTGTCACAGATTAAAATTGTGTGAACACCAGTGGAGTCATTATTGGATCCACTGAAATGTGTGGGATAGAAGCCTTTCATTATATTTTTATGCCAGGTTTCTAAGGCAGGTGGAAAATTAACTTTATCCAGCTAAAATTCCTTTAGAAGAAGTCAGACGTTTGCTGTGACTTGTGTCAAAGGCTCAGTAAAGATGCCACAATCTATCTCTAATTATTCTTGTGGTAATCAACCACCTGCGACACTGAAGGTTAATGAGTAAACCTAATTTGCTCTACTTTTGTACCAGTAGAAACCATGTTTTTTTTTTTTTGTAACCCTTGCGCTGCAGGTAGATTCTTGCAGGATTTGGAAGTTTACAAACTCACAAAGATCCATCTTGAACTGCTCCAAGCAAAGTGTTCACAGTCAAACCATGGCTTTAGCAGCCCCTTGTGTCCAATAATGTGACAGCATTGACAGGTCTAGGCTTTATAGGTTTAAAGATGTGGCGGCTGCTTTACCGTTCTGAACGTAAACATCATGGTGCTGCTCCGATTGGATAATTGCACTGATAAATCCAATCACTGACCAAGTATTCATTTAAAGTACCTGCCCTTTTGCAAACGCTTTCAACGGGGGTCCTCCCAGTTGGTTCTGTGGAGCAGTTCTATCTGGCAGGTTAGGTTCATAGTGCATTTTCCCATCAGACAACTGTTTTTGCATAAGGCATCATTACCACGAGGCAGTTATTGCACCAACAGATTAACCTATTACAGAAAAGCTACAAATGCATGGCCAAATTTTATAATGCCTTGAATATGGTTTGTGGCCTAGAAAAGCACATCAAACTTCTGAATCTCAAGTGACATTAACTATCCACCTGAGTCCATGTTTATGTTCCTTCTTTCATTCCCACACTTATCCTCTTTCATTTCTCCGACTGCCTATCCCTAAGAGGAATGTGTCACGGGATATATGCACGGTGTGGCTCTACGTGCGGTTAAAGGAGGCAGCTGCTTTGACTGGCCTAATTCTGAGTCCTCTATGTGAGTCACTGAGCCCACTCCTATTGGATGAAGAGGAGCTAGCAACAACAGAGCAGCGTCAGGTGAGCTCACGCTGCAACACAAGAGTATATTCTTGTGGGAGTTCATTACAAAAGTGTAATGAGGAGTTCCCTTTTACAGGCCGTCTTGATGATCCCACTTTCAAGTTACACAGTGCCTCGTCTTACAATGCTCTGTGCTGTTTTGCTTTGGTGTGACTTCAAAGAGGTGTCACTACAAACACACTCCTTCAAGTAATGGATGATAATAGTAGAAAGCTAAGTGCCAAAGCTCAAAGTGCATTAAAGTAACAGCTCAAATATGTCAGTGGGCCTAACGCTGTACATCACAAAGACCAATAAAACCATCAGTGTACTAAGAACTGGGGACTCCAAATCTTTTTTTAGTTTCTTTTAAAAAGAAGACTGTGCTCATCAACTGAATAATATAGAGTTTTTATTTTTTTATTTCAGTTACAAAACATTTTAGTATTTACAATGAAAAAGTCCACAGTGTTAAAAGTAGTGTTGCACAAAACGGAAAAACAATATAAAATTGTTGTCTGAAGTGGTAACTCTAGAAAGGTTGAGACTATGTTCAGGTGGTAAATCGAATCTGTTTAAAAATTAGGAAAATGTTTGTTCTTTGCTATGTTGAAAAACTTAATTAAAAGAATATATAATATAATATATACAAAAACACATTTATCAAGATATATATATTTAGCAGTAATGGGATGGAACAGTTAAACACATGTATGAACAGATACATGGCAATTACATTAAGCTGCCTTTTTATGATTGTGCAAAGAAATTTTTGGTATTAAGATGTTTTTAAGAAAACTAATTTCTGCCAAGCGAGATTCATCTTTGATCAAGAAGGAATCTGAAACAAAAAATACATGTAATGGCTTTAAAAAAAGAAAGACTCAATTTCATGCATAAAGAGGCACAAAGTCATAAAGTTTTTCCGATCCAGCTGATAATGTTCTGTAAGTCTTACTGTGGTGAAGTGGACCGTGACGGAGATGGCGATGACCACAAGACCGATGATAACTGAAGCTAAAGCCACATACAGAGCGTTTCTGCCCAGTCGTCTGGAGCCGTCATAGTCACCACTGTAGTAGCTGTTTCTAGACTGAGGAGCACATTCATATCATACATTTGACTTTGAACTGTTTGAATGTGATAAATGAATACTTTTATTAATAAATATAACTCACTATGTTCCCAGTTCTGGTCTTGTAATAGTGTCTATGT
Source organism: Perccottus glenii (assembly GCA_024416835.2). Classification (NCBI taxonomy): domain Eukaryota; kingdom Metazoa; phylum Chordata; class Actinopteri; order Gobiiformes; family Odontobutidae; genus Perccottus; species Perccottus glenii. Next base: position 40,579,929 of record CM044546.2, read on the forward strand.
CCACTTACATATGTACAACATGGAAATGTCGTTTTATGTTCTAAAAGGTAAGCTGAAGTAGGTTTGAGTGATGGGCTGAGCAGGTGTGTGGGACTGGGTTACATCATACATTTGACTTTGAACTGTTTGAATGTGATAAATTAATAATTTTAATAATAAATATAACTCACTATGTTCTCAGTTCTTTCTTGTAATATTCATAGCCATTCATTCATAGTAATAAGATGTCGTTTTGTTCTAAAGGTAAGCTGAAGTAGGTTTGAGTGATGGGCTGAGCAGGTGTGTGGGACTGGGTTACATCCTTCACTTGAACTGAAGACATAGACATGCATATCTGTGTAAATCACTGCAAACACACAACAGTCTGCTGTTTTTCTGCTCATATTCATAGCCATTCATTCATAGTATAAGATTCTTGACCCAAGAGCCCATGCTTACCATGATAGAGATAACCAGGGCCACGAGGTTGACCGGGAAGGCCGGACAGAAGCAAGTGAAAATAGCAAAACAGAGGTAGCTGCGCATCGGAGGTGGGGGTTCCTGTGTCGGATTGTGGTCAGAAAAGGCACTTTTGACTTCTTGGTGTAACATTGAGCCAGACGTTTAAAAAAAAGAAATTGAGAGAAGTAAAAATATGTCTAAAGCAGGTAAGACTTAAAGAAGCAACTTGTGAAGCCTGTGATGTCAAAGTCCGATTGACTGATATGTTGTGTTGGAACAGTTGAGGAGGTGGGAGGGGATCACTAACCTCACTGGCCTGCTTCCAGGACTCTGCCTTGAGATGAAGTGTGAGGAGATCTGACTCTGTTTACCAGCGCTGGCACCTCACAGGAACATGCAGACGCTGACACATGAAGTGTGTGTGTGAATGTTGTTAACGCACACAGCACAGAAGCTTTACAGTTCCGCTGATGTGTATTGTTATTTAGGGGGAAAGCTGGTTTTGGTTATTATAAGACAGTTGATAAACTCAAGAGGACTTTCAATTATTTTTGTTTTTTCTTAGAGTTTGTGATGTTTTGAATGTCATATTGTTTGAATTTGGATAGTACATTAGAAGGATGATGTGAAAAACAAAGGCTGGCTCCATAAGCTTGGCTGACATTTTTATATACTGACTCATCTTTGTAAACACGACACTTTTTGGTGCAGATGCTTCCTTTATGAAACAAGAGCATAAATGACATATTTATGAAAGCTTCACTACACAACCTTTACTCTAAGTCTGATGTCAAACCTGTGTCCCTCATGTTGCCCTATGCTTCCCTAAATCTGACTTTTTTCAAATATGATCTCTTATGGCTCCAAAAACTCCATAGAATTCAAAGGCTTTAGAATAATTTATTAGGGTTTTAAAATTGAAATTATCAGAAAAAAAACAAGGAAAACAGAAAAGTATTGCTGTAAAGCTTGGTGGTTGACAGCCCAGAGTCACTTATATAAGACCAAAAGCTTCTGCAGAGCTTCAGCCTCATTCAGAGCTCAGGCTCCTCCATACATCCACACAATAAAAAGACAGCATTAAAACATAATATTAAAGGGGAGCAAGATCTCACAACAGAAAAATATACTTTTTTTTTTCTGAAAATAAGTCTTAATGCCGCAGAATTCCCACACATCGTCTGCCATTACCAATAATAGTATTATTTTTTTTTTTCATTTGTAAGGTAAAAAATAACTTATTGCTTTATTGTAAGTTAAAAAGTTACAGTGTTGGTGTCCAGCAGTAGTTTTATGTCAAGTCCCAGGTCTGACAGAGTGACCACTGGCCGCATCAGAGAGCCACGCTGAACTTTTATCGCTGTGCTCAGGCTACATGTCAAATGTTGGATTTCCATTTCCTGCCAGTCAGTGTCGTCTGGATCAGAGCCCATTAGGACCAAACCCCGTCCCATCTGACGTGTCCTGCTCAGACCCTGGTGTCTTTCCACAACATGGATCAGAGATTCAATAACACGTTGCTTTCCAAATCTATTAAAATGTCAGGAAGACAGGGGAATGGGCCAGTGGGACACAAATGGGACAGGGTCTTCTCAGTACCAAAACAAATACCAAAAAGAAAAAAACAGCAATTCAAAGGCTCTTTCATTACCCAAAGTAGTTCCATGTTACAAACAAACACTCACACTCAGACGCCCTCACATGCAGCTTCAATAGTGACAGAACATGGTTGTGATGTTTTTACACTTGCTTCTCTGAGAATGTCCTTCATTTGTTTTTTGTATAGTTTTTTCCAACGGTGGAACGCGCCACTTTAAAAACGAAAAGAAAAACAAACAAAAAGTGAATCTCGCAATATATATATATAATATTTTCCGAGGAAGTCAAGTCAAAGCCCATCCCCTGAATCCCTCCGGGTTTTGTCTTGTTTAAATTGTGATTCTTTCATTGTTTGATTCATTGTGAGTAGTGTGCAGTAGTCGCTTATAGATGAAGATCAGAAATTCATACTGTGTTTTTTCAAGAAAGTGATGATATAAAATTGTAATATACCAAAGTCATAACAGTTCAGATTTTTCTCAACAGTAGCCAGCAGCAACTGTTCCAAAGTGAAAACTTATCCTATCAGAAAAGGATTGAGATGACCACAAATATGAGCAGATGACATCCAGTCATGTCACTGTTGTCCCGTTCTAAACCAACCAATAACATGCCAGCTGGTTCTGGAGCCCTCCTCCCTCGTACCCTCCCCCTTTACCCCGACATATGTACAATATCTTACAGGAAGACATAAAAACATTGCTTTAAAACCAATTACAGAATAAAATACCTTACAGATTATCATTATTATGTCAATATTAATAACAATATTACAAAGGTTTTGTTTTTTTTAAAGACTACCAAAATATACATTTTAGTTTTTCATCCATGTTGATTTGACATTAAAAAAGGTCTTGGCGGGCTGTTGGTTTTGTTCTTCTTTTGATAAAAATGGTTGGGTTTCTTTTAGACAAAGGTCTATGTGGATTTTGTCTTTTCAGTAACGTATGATTTGTGGTGAAATGACATGACACTGAAATAAAATACAATTAAAAAAAGTCCTCTGCATCTGTGGCAAAAGTTTCCTCAAAGAATTTTTTCTTTTTTTTTTCAGTTTTCTTCCTCAGCTTCAGAAAAGGGGACAAGGTGCAGGAGCTGGGGTTCTAGTTATTAAACTACAGAAGGAAGAGACAGGGAAGTTATGTTGAAGTGAGATTAGTACAGCAAAAAACAGTTCAGGATTTAAAAGAAGATATTCAGTCGGTGGGTAGAGCCACAGGAGAACCAGAACCCCTTAGAGCCTCTAGCCAGCCAATCAGGTTTGTGCCATCAGTGGGCAGTCAGCTTTTTGATTGGCTCGTCTCCAGAGGAGAACTCCTCCCATCCTCAGTGACCTGAGTCGTCTCAGTGGTAGCCATTAGTAAACGCAGTAGCAATGAGCGGACCCTGAGGACAAACAGAATAAGTGAATAGTCGTGGCTTTGTGATTACATATGTGCATCCGAGCGTGTGTCTAAGTGGCTGTCATTAAAAGGGGTGGTGACCTTACCCCTAGACTGTGTCCGAACCCTGTGCTGGGGGCAGGGCTGGCAGCACTGATGTAGCTGCTGACTCCTGAGTCCTGATTGGCTGCGGCATAGAGGTCAGCCATTGGTCCTGGGCTGCTTGTGCCCAGGAAGCCAGCTGTGCGTGAAGGGTTGGAGCCTACGACACAGACATAGTGCAGCTGTGAAGATTTTTTTATTCTCTAAAAATATACTCTTATTTGTCAAAGCTTTTTAAAATCATACACATATTCCCTACGCACATACCTCTAACTACTGCTGCTGCTGCTGCTGCCATTGGTCCATACGCAGTCAGGGGAATTGCTGAGGGATACAAACAACAAATAGAACTGTGGATCATATGAAATCATAAGTACAATCTACAGCTCACTGTCGGCTGAGCCAACATCTGCTCCAGCATCTGTGCTGTGATTTAACTTATGATGAATGTAATGTACTCCAAAGGCAATCGGCAACAATAACATTAGAGTTAATCACAGCAGCAGAAAAAGAACAGAATATGAAGGCCATTTTAAAGATGCAACTCCAGCTAAGGGGCATTAGATGGCAGTGTAAAAGCAGGGGTTGAACTAACTGAGTATCAATAAAGTGAGGTAAAAGGATCACAGAAGTGTAAAGATGTATTTTCACAAACTGTAATCTAAAACAGGCATCCACATAAAATGTGACCAAGCAATTGAACATCAAGCAGTAGAAGCTGAGTTGAGAAAATGCACAGACATTTTGCTCTGCACTTTAGCTACAAAGAATTTTAGTCAGCCATGTTTACAGAGTTGAGCAACAGCAAGTCTACTGCACAGCATGAACGTCACATTTGACTTAAACAACATGTTCTGTCAGAGCCTTTAGGAGGAGAGGCACCACTGACCTGTCAGTTCAGGGGGGTGGGATGATGTCAGGAGGGGGGTCCTCTCTAAATGGAATTCTAGAAACAGAGAAGGTCAAGAGAGGGTTTTGTAAATACAGTCACCATCCACCAGCCAGACCATGAACCACAGAGACATTTAGCTAAAAAGGACACTGAAAGTTCAAAATCTACACACAAGTAGAGCAAGGAGGTATGGGACAAGGAAGAGGAAGGGCAGCACTCACAAATCAAAGGGAGTTATATTAGGAAATCCAATAAACAGACAAGAATCAAAGAGGAAGCAGAGGAAACAGACAGTTGTTGAATACAGCGTTTGTGACTTTATAAAAGGATTTAGAGAATGTTTAGAAATACATCAAGTAACATATATTATCTACAAGCAGCCAGAGACTCTGCTGAAGTTGTATAGTATGTATGTAATGTATAAGCTACAGGTCAAAACATTGCTAATTTCTTGTTTAAAGTGTAAAGTTAGGAGATTTAAATATTGTTGCATTTGAGCTTACCTGGAAATTGGTAAGTGTAACCAGGCGCAATCCCAGAATAACTGCGGCTGGTGTAGGTAGTAGTCTGAAAACCTGGGTAGCCTGTTAAAAGAGACAAAGAGAAATATATATAAAAACAGTCACCATCATTTGACCATCATAAATCATTTTTGTGCTCCAACAAATGTTTGTGAAAATTTCTGTGATGTGTATGTTTGAGGCACATATCAAGTATTGCATAAAAACGGTCAGCTCAGTGTCCAGCAGAGGGCGCCAGACAACAGCCGATGCCAAAGCTCTCCATTTGTTTTCTCAATGAACCTGCAGTCTTTTTAACTCCACTAGGAGGAATTATATCATTATTTCTTCAATGACCTCTAAATTTCACTTTCAACATTTTTCAGGAGGCATGTGTGCGCCAATAATTTTACTAATTTGGTCAAATTATCTATTGGTAACGTTTGCATTTTTATCAAAAGAACCATTAAAAAGGACGTTTTTAACAACCAAATAAAAAAAAAAATAGCCCAGGGATATAAATCAAGAGAGCTCCACAAAGGTTATATGAATTAACCTACACCGAATTAATACACTCTTTTACAAAAGAAGGGTTTTATCATTTTCTTTTATTCTATCCATCGTTAAAAAATAAATTATAGTGCCATAAATTGCTTATATTACCTAACATGCCAATCCCCAGCATGAAGGCGTCCATCCCATAAGGCATGACTCTGGAGCGGCCTCGTGCTGAGCCTGTCGGTGTCATTACCTCCTTCGGCTGGGCTTTCTTACATTCAACCTGAAACGCACACGTTTAATTAAAGCTTTGTATTAGAAATTAAATATGTCAATATGATCATCTGACATGAAAATATTTCCTAATATTTTGGATCTTAAATATCAAAATATTTAAATGAATATTTAATATTTAATACAAATTATCTTAATAAATATTTTTTAATAATTGACTGTAGCTACACAGCGACCTATTGTCTTCCATTCATCTTAATAAAATATTTGAACATATTGCCAGGGCCAGGGCTACATCAATAACAATCTAGATTAGTATTAGTTTAATATAATAATATAGAAATACATGTACCATTTTGTTGTTGATCTCATGGAAGTGGATTTCACAGACTTTCTCCACAACGTCTTCATTCTCAAAAGTAACAAAACCAAAACCTGGAGGACACACAAACACATTGCAGTTCAATAACTCCTCTTTACTGCACACATTAGACTACAGTTTCCAAAATCAAATCTTTTCTAACATTAAGTCACAACACACCTATCCAAAACATTAGTCCCAGTTTGACCGACTTGAATCATTTAACTCATTTAACCCTAAATAAATCTAGGATTACCAATTATCACACTCTGTGCCTTATACTGTATCCTACTACCTTTCTCCTGCACCTTCTCTTTTTTCTAACTGCAACTCCACTGACCCCTTATTACACCCACCCAGGACACCACACTTCCACCTCACCGCGAGAAGACAGAGATAAATGAAAGAGGCTAGAAAGTGGAGCAGAGGGAGGACCCAAGACTGTGATCAAAGAATAATCAGTATTTTATATTTGGAGATCTCCACAAATATTGCTCTTACGACAGATGTATTTCAATGTAACTGGCGGTGAATATGTTGAAACGTTACGTCAGTTTACCTCTATGTCTGTTGGTCGTTTTGTCAAACATCAGCATAGCATCGTCGACCTGCGAAAACAAAGCAAATAATAGATTAGCTTCAGCATACACAGCATCACACAGCATGGGGTGCCATTGTCCAGCTTTAGCTCTGGAGTACAGGGGCCAAACAGATGGAAAGGGTGGAAAAGAAGGAGGAGGGGTTGTTCGGGGGCTGACAGGTGACAAAGGAGACAAGGAAAAGCAAGAAGGGTCTCCAGAAAGAGGTATGAGATGAGAAATGATAAGACGGATGGAGCGGCACAGAGTTAAAATGAATTCTAATAAATCAAACAGTGAATGACCGCTGTTCATAAAGTACCACAGCTAAGTTTTACTCTAAACTTTTTCCCTATTCATGTTCTTCACCCTTGCTCTTTTTCTCTGTCTTTTCTCTGTACAAAGTTTACTATTCCCTTGGAGACCGTGTGAAGAATTTCAATTAGAAGGACTCATAGCCCCCTCGCTGACCGCCCCCACCTTCACCCAACCCAAGCTCATTTCAATAAGAACAGAGGCAAGTGACAGAGAAAAGACAAACACAGATACAGTGATGAATAATGGTGGGGTACATTTAAAAAACAAGATAAAGTTTTGAAAATCTGTCAGTGGACTTTTTTTGTGACCAAAGACGACAAAATTAACCGAGGTCTTTGTCAATGCAATCTTCTTTTTATTGTGCTTTTCCCACTCTCCTTTTATTATGCACTCACTCTACTGGCCTATTCATATTCCTCCTCCCCTCTTTTCCCTCCCTTTCCTCCCTCCCTCTTGTCCTTCACTGGCAGGAAAGTTAGCAGTTTTAGCTCGGGCTCTGACGGCGCGTCGAGATAGACAGGGACCGAGCCAAGGCTGTGGAAATAAATCTCATGTTTGTGGCAGCAATGAAACTATTTGCATGAGCGTTTATGAAAATCGGCTTTTTCAGATTGTGCATCACGATGACACATGTAGAGTATGACTACAGTGCTATTTTCATTACGCAGCAGCACTGAAACTCAAGCCAGTGTAACATGAGTGGCACAGGCCTTTGGATGACCAGGCAATCCGATTTCTAACATTTACCTCAGATGGGAAACACACCCAGCTCCACGAGGCTTCAATGTTAGACTGAGATTAAAGCTGTGCAACTATGTGTCTATACTGTGTATTCTCTCACATACTCTGTTCCTGGAGCTTCATTAGTTTCAACAAAGTTCTTGCTATAGTTTTTGTGGTATATGGAAGTTGACTTCTAGTTGAAGTTGACTTGACTTCAAAAAAAAGTCTCAATTTGTCATCTTTTTGAGAATAGTTATGATATAACAATAATATATAGACAATATCTTTGACAACACAACATTTATTTATCCATAACACAATAAGGATATAATATAATAAAATGAGAACAGAAGATTAGTAACAAATCCCGTGGCATGAAAAAGTAAAAATATGACTCATAACAATGCATATTCAAAATCTAACAGAATGAAGGACACCTAACACTTTTGACTTTTATAGCTTCATGATACAGAACTCATTTGAACACTGCCACGTACTCATGGCTCAAGATTTGAGGATATGCTGCATGCTAAACTAGCACTTCATTTTAATTTAACCAAACTGATTATGCATCTCTCACACAGTGGCCAGCTGTGGTCCTATAAAATGTGACATGTGTACGCTTCCTGTCAAACCTGCAATAATAAAGATGATAATAGCAGCCGGCACACCTTCCTTTCTTCCATGTACACTTCCCACCGGCTCCTGCTCTTTCTGTCCTTCATTCAGTTTTTGCACCACCCTCCTCCTCCTCTTTCTACCCTTCCGGTCGCCCAAACTCAATGACACAGCAGAGAGTGAGCTGGGGAATAGGACAGTAAGTAGACAGCTGCAGGCCAACATGTTATCATAAGAGTAGGGTTACATGTGAGGCTAACCCCATGTTAGCATCAGCGACATCTATTCTGGGTGGGATGAACGGGTAGTGCTTTAAAGCCAGCGTGCACACACTATAAAAAGTGTTAACATGCTATGGGCCTATGTTGTTGCTAATGGCTAACCCCATTAGATTACAATGGTGTTGCTACATGTTCCATCACGTGTCCAAGCTTATGCTGTGGTCACACACTACTCTTTAGCTCATGCCAAAACCAATAAGAAGACGCTCTCCGATGTCCAGTACATAGGGTGCTGTAAGACAATCTGATTGGATAGCTGTGGGGGTCTGAGATTGGCTTAGCAGAGGCTCAGTCACTAACAACAGAAAAGTTAAGGTCATCTTCTTCTAAAGTTCTAACATTCTCACATGTTTCCAAATCAGGGTCAACTGTGCAAGGTTGGAGCGAAATATTTCGAGCTCTGAGTAAAGTGTACCGCCATTGTCTGTGGAACAAGTGTTTGCTGACAAGTCCATTACATTTTTTCTGAGATTATGAAAGGTGGCATTCACATTTTTTCCCTGCCGTCTCCTCACATCTCCCTCTTTCATAGTTCCCTCTGTGGCCCTCGCTCCCTCCGTCCATCTCTCTAAACAGGCCAGCAGACAAAGTGTTCAGTCAAGCCTTATAATCACTCTGCTCACATGGGTGAGTGGATTCCCAACTTTTCCAGTCTGTCCTGAACCATGCTGTATCTTTTTCCTTATCCTTTTCCTCGCTCTCTACAACCTCTTTTTTATTTCACTGGAATGGTAATTTTTCCAAACAAACTGTGGTGCTTTCAGGAGAGGCGGGATAAAAAGCATGAAAACATGAAAATTTCCTGGAATTAATAGTAAATGGTTGTGTGATTTAAAAGCAACAAAGATTATTCTACAATAACCTTAGTGTATGGTTTTATCTAATTTAAGATTCTTGCATTTTTCACCTGCAAACGTAAGTTGTGTGAATACTGTTAAACCAAGTCAAACATAAACTAGCAGACTTTAATCGTCCATTTTGTCCAAACTACCTGACATGTTGTACTGGTTAAAATGAGTTTTCCCAAGGTGTGCCCTCAGATGTGTGCTTTAAAAAATAAAGTTGGTTCTGTTCAAAGAGTTGCACAAAATGCATAGTGCATTCTGTGTTTTCCTTTGCAAGGCGGTGCCACAGAATGAAAATAAACAGGACACTGAGTTAAACTTCATCGCAACCTGCACCTTGTAACCAGACTCAGATAATAAACAAGAAATACCTCCTGCTCGGCAGGAATGCACAGTGGGATTGGCGCTATCCAGAATACAGCTTTGGTCTCACGTGTCCAAATATTCCCTCATCCTGTGGAAGTGTTGTTTTAGATATGAGTGTCTATAATCACCAGGGAGAACTGATTCGGCACACAGCAGCCATTTTACTCAGTGAAAATGGCCTACACATGTCACAACAACCACCCCATAATAAGTTAAACTGTGATCGTCACATGTGTAATCCCGTAAGTCCAGGACACACAGCACAGAATGGGGAGGCTTGATTTAAATTTAAACTAGCACCTGAAATATGCTAATGCCCTAAACATGAGTCAGAGGCCAACAGAGAGAAAACACAGCAAGGCAAGAGGAGGTTCGTGTTGTTAATATCTTCCAAGCCATTAGACCTACATCCTGAAGGCACTACTCATTTTCATTTTCCATCCCTTTCATCAACAGCCGGGACCTCCTTTTTACTTAATGTTGGAGACATTCGGCTCAGTGACTACAAGTCCCACTGTCTGTTTATAGACAAATGTATGCGAGCTTGTCTCCCAGCACGGCCGCTGTCACACTTTTATGCGCACATGCCCCTCGCCTTGCCTTGCTTTTTTCCACCCCATTCATGCAAATGCACACTTCTCACACATTTTTTTAGGGAAACAAAAAAACACTGGATTACAGTGAGACAATGGGCAAAAGGAGGTCACCACGGCAACAAGCTGAGAGGGTGTATGTGGGATAGGCTGGTGTCTGAAGTAGTGATTTTGGGTAAAGGAGGGGGCTGTTACAGGAGCAGCTGTTGCATTTGATTAGTTAATACAGAAGATGCTGGAGTCTCCTAAAAACACTCACAAAGTGGAACTGGCTTGAATTGTAACCCAGAATTTCATGGATGATGGAAACTTTGATGTATTTACGGCCCATTAGATTGGTGTTTTCTCCTTTCATAGTCACTTTGCTGCTCACTATCTCAACATTCCTGCTTTTCTGTGCCCTTCAACCCTCATGAGTTGCCCTCCCTCTTGCTCTACGGGGGGCTTCTTCTTGCCTTTCAGTCCCCTGCCATCTCCCTCTTTCTCCTGCCCTTCTTCTATTTTTTTTTCTTCCTTCCTCTCCCCAGCCACTCATCTGTCTCCACAGCATGTGTTTGTCTTTCACCAAATTTCATTCAAAGAAGGAGCAAGACAGGACACAGTGGAGTGACGGAGTGAGAGCCAAACAACACTAACAAATTCAACAAAGAAGATGACTCTGGCAAACCCACACTAAAGCTGGCATTAAACTGCATTTTCCATTGATTTTATTTTTTATTGTTCAGTCCCTTCTTCCAATCAATTTTCTCACTAGTGTGAAATTAGCCTCTACCTGACCTTTTACCCCCTGCCTCAACACAAAAAGAGGAAGACAAAAGGCAAACTACAATGAGAAAGATGCAGCAAACAACAAATCAATAATCACTATACTAATACTATGCCACCATCAGGTAACATTGTGTGCATATTGTATATATTTTAAAGACAAAGATTGATCAATGCTAAATTATGTTTTTCACTGTGTGTGGCATACCTTTCCAAACTGGTCGAAGTATTGCTTCACATCTTCAATGGTAGTATTGACTGACAGTCCTCCGACAAAGATCTTTTTTGTCCTGGTCACCAGCTAGCAACACACAAGAAGAGAGGATCGTTAAGCACAAATTACATTAGGCCAAGAGAAAATGCTGGTAATAAAAAGAGTGTGTGTTGTGGTGTTTATCTAATCCCAGAGAAAATTGTTCAATTCATTTTATGGGCTGCAAACCTTAGGAAATGCTCCATGTCTGAGAATATTTATGTGTGCCTTAGAGATATGTGCTTGTGAAGCTCTCCGAGGTGAGGTCAGTGCATGGGGTCACAGTGGCACACAGGACAAGAGGATTGGAGTTCCTGGTTAAGTCACATGACTGGGTTTAATTCCCAGCCAACCAGAGCTGAATAATTAGGGGTGACACATGACATCACTCGCTGTTAACTCTTTTCTGGACACTCACCTTAGGCTGGGCCCGACGGGGGAACGCCACCTTTGGATCAATCTGCGGAGACAGAAGACTGAGATTTAGAAAAGTGAAAGAGCACACTTCACACAGCAACATAATAAAGATTATATTGTGAGTATTGAGGAAAAAGTGCACACGTCCAAAGCAGAGAGAACAATCACTGCTCATTAGAGAATGAGAGAAAACTCCAATAAAAGCAGGCTGTGATGAATCTATCCACTATTGATCTATCTATATATACAGTACACCCAAAAACTTAGCTTGTTTTAGCCCCACATTTCCAGGAACGCATCAATGAATTATCACACTGTTAACTAACTAGAATTTGCTCTAACACTGGGCCTCTGAGTCTGAGCTTATGCGAAGGCCTAGAGTCTAGAAATAGACCGTATGGTAATCTGCAAGTATGTATACTATCGGCCCCTGTTTACCCAAGCCCCAAAACGTCCAAATACACACACATACACACACACAAGCCAAATAAACAGAACAGACACTGAGCATTTTATTTAATGCAGAAACCAAAAAAAAATAGACATTGCCCAAACATAAGAATCCAAAATGAGTGTTTAATATGCTGAATTTAGATAGATGCACACTTAAATCGAGACAACCTCCATTTTGGATTAGCTAGATTTGACTGTATCCATATTTCCCTCCCAGTGGAATGTCTCAGCTCTGGTCAAGGTTACAGATAAAATTAGAAGCAAATGAGTTTTGAATGAGCTGGCCTTTAATAACACTAAATATGCAAAGCTCAGTCTGGCATTTTAAATTTCTGTGGAATCTTATGTTATTCCCACTCAAGCCAATGAGACAGATGATTTTAGGTCACAGTGTGGTGTATTACGGTCTTAGACTTCCATCTTTGTTCTAATAATTGGATGTGTGAAGTTAAAGCCCTTATGTCTCACACAGCCACTATCAGAGGTATTGAATTGATATTGGCAACTGAAAAGAGCCTATGAAATAGCCAGAAATGAGCACTTATAATGCAGACAATAGGCACATTTACACGGAAGGGTGTTCATTCAATATTAGAACAATCCTTTCATCTCTTCTATGTTGATAACTCCCAGTGTCTTGTGACAAATCTACCGGCCAAAATATCCTACGAGGGCCTTTAAGTGCAGGAGAATTACCAGCGCGCCGTGAGCACGCTGCTGTGTGACTAAGATGCAGCTGCAACAACCTTGGGAGAGATCGCAGAAGGACTTTGCACCTTGAAGTGGGACAGAGACGTGTAGAGTCATGTCACCTCCAGCTGGTCTGAGCACAAAGGCAAAGGTGACAAGGACACGCAAAGCCAACAGCGACCATCCACAACCGCACAGAACAACGGGCAAAAACAACAACACGGTGAGCTGGAGCCACAGTAAATATGATCAAAACCGTGTGTTTATTTTTAATCAGATAATTCAATAAATAGTGAATGCATTTATAACCATTTTCAGCAGCTGTTTAACTGTGTTAGTTTAGTTTTTGAGATTGTACAGTAGGTCTACACCACATGACAAACACGGTAACAGACAGGACATGCTGCAGTGACCTCTGGCAAATAACATTATGACAAAATCACTGGGAATGACATCATACATTTGACTCACGTGAATACAGTACTTTAGCGTAGTACTCTAATAAATTGTACCAACACTGAAAGAGGCAGCACGACCATTGTTTTCCTTCAACATAAAAGCACCCCCTCTATTCTGGTTAGTCTTTACCTGCCTTTAACTGCTCTAATAGGACAATAGGACAGGAGCTTCCCCAAGGCTATTATGTGACAAAGGCAGACTATGAACCATCAATGACAACAGACAGGAAGAAACGTTTGTGTCGAGTCACCAGGACATGGGTGCAAGCACAAAAGAGATGTCTTTAAGTCTATGACATGTTAACAAATCAACCAAGAACACTATGACACTGGACATTTTTAAAATGTATTTAGAGTAAACACAAAGAGTTAGAAGAGTCAAGGTGTCCATATGACTTACTGGTACTTTGGATGCACGGTCAGTAACAGTTATTACTAAAACATGTGTGGACAAATATACTGTAGGCCCCTCCAACTATGATTTAATTAAGATAATATGTGTGCCGTGTGCAGTTTAGTCGACTGAAATGCTATACAGAAATATACTTCTCCTTCGTCATTTAGAGGGATTCCTCACATTAGTAAAATGTTATGTAAAATTATATCTCTTGTCACTTTTAGATTTAGAAGTACGTTATTGACTTATGTGTTAAAAAAAAATGGCAAAGTACGAGCTAAACTAGGTTAGGCCTGACCCAACATCTCTGATAGTGCTTCTAGATCTACCGTCATGCCATGCTGTTAAAGAAATCATTTGATTTGAGTGAAAATAAAACATTACTGTATATCTCTAGCATATGTCTATGTGGCTCTACTGTGACAAATGGAAACTAAAGCATCTATCAGACTGGCAGATTAGCCCCAAGGAAGACAGATAGGCCACAAAGCAACAGTGAAACGACTTAGCCAGGACACTGTTTGTAACACTCAGAAATAACTCTCCACTTTATGAACAGAAAAGGGAGGCTTGACATTTGAAAAGTCGCTCGTGGAGTGGAAATAGCTTGAAAGATGGTGGAAATGTTACTTCTTTTTTGAAAGAAAAAAAATGACAGAGTTATGATTGAGTGTTGACAAAATGGCCCGACTAACATCCTGCTTTATGACATCCAACCTCTGCTTTATCTAAGAAGAATAGTGACTGCAGAGCATAATAAATGATTTTAGTGGTTTAGCTTTTAAGACTAGACTACTCTACAACCGATAGTCACCTCTTATGGCCCAGCGAGTCCACCACTGTTACAAACTGGAAAACACAAATAAAAAAAAATAGAACATCAATAGATAGATTATGGAAGAAATGAAAGAGAAAAAGCACCAGGAAAAGGGGAAAGCATTCATTTGGAAAACAGAGTCAGCCCATGAGAAAGTGGGCCTGTCCAGTGTAGCGGTACAGTGGGGCTGTCCCAGCAGGCAGCCCCTCTGATTTCATTAATTAACAGGACAAAGAGTACAAAACAGATGGGCCCGTAGAGGAACTGGGGCTCCTGTGCTACCCCCACAGGCACACACATATAAATACAAGCAGAGGCGTAATGTGGCGTAAACATAAACACAGTGACATATAGGCAGTTAAAAGGAAGTTGAAAAAAATGTAGACCCAAGCATAAGCAAGGACTTCACAACAAGTGTACTAGTCTAAAAGGTCAGCCTGCAAAAACATTCCTACGAAGGCCTGCAAGAAGCAAACATTTAATAGAAGGCACCACAGGCTCCCCCATTATATCCATACAATCAATATGAACTAAGTAAAAAGCTATAAACACAACAGGAGACAAAAAAAATGCTGACATGTCAATGCACACGCAGCAAAGGAGCACCACAAGTCTTGGTTTGGGTTCAGGCCAGCAGGGTCAATCTGCAGGCATGGACAATAGGACTGTAATTAGTTAATGAAGCTCACTAATGAGGAGCCCCTCCAACCTAACCCCACCCCTATAACCCCACTGGTGCTGGGGGGTGCCAGTGAGAGGCTTGGATCCACCAGAAAGAGCAGGTCCAGGCTTTATCCCTACTAGATCTGAGACATCCAGTTTGTTTGCTTCAATCCGATTAGTTGCTTTTCAGATCTTCCACTAATTACAGCACAGAAGCTCTGCTATCTCTCCCGCTTCTCCTCCACCTTCTTCTCCACCCCCTCTGCGAAATTATCCACGTCAGCATTTACAGTAAATCTCCAGCCAAGAGTGAGGAGCTGGGCTAGCATCTCAACTCCACTCTACCCAGGTGTTACAAAAGCACTGGTGCTAACACGTGTTCTTATAGTACATAGAGCGGTAGGATATTATGAAATACTGCAATGAAATACTCCAATATAACCAATATTTTGATTTTTTATATTATTATTATTATTTGAATTGTGTTTGTAAAAGAAAAAAAAAGTTACAGTTTTATTGTCTTTCTGCTTAGGGTTCTGCTCATCAGGTCGCCAAAATGTAAAGTAGTCATGTCTGATACACTGAAGTAATTTGTAGAGAGAGAGTTGTAATAAATATAATACAAATGTAAAGAAAATGCTGCCCTGACACTAGCATTTATCACATAACCCCCTTCAGACTCCTCTTTATTAACACTGACTGAACACTGACTCATCATAATCTGATTTTAAAATTTAAAATACAAAAAAAGTCAGAACATTCTTCAAATTACTGCTCCACTCAATATTTAGCACATTCACCTAATCTTTCTGACTTATTATATTACAATGACTTTTAGAAACGTGAAAATTATCACACACTACCAACACGCCTTCATTTCCAAGACACGAGGCACAAAACGGAGCCCATTACGCTGACAAATAACACCTCACAAACCTCATCTTTAGTCGCAATGATTCACTTTGCTACCGAACCATTAATAACAGCAAAACATTATAGTCTAAATAAACGGAATAAATGTGGTTGTAGTTATACTGGCTGATCTTTCTTTTGCTTTCCCATAACTGGTCCCTGTAAAGTCTTTCTCTGCGAAAACAAATAGCAGTTGTAGCCTTTTTTCTCTGTCCAGAAAAACACAACAGCACACCACTGCCCTAAGGCCATACTCTGTCCAGCCAGGAAATCTAACCTCCAACCAAAACAACAACCCCAACAGACCTCACTCTGAAGACAATAGGCAACCTCTATTTGTCCGAAGCAACGCTCTACCTCCTGCTATTGACAGTAATTATAAAGCTGAATTTGTACTAAGCTTTTCTATCGAGGCATAAAGACATACAGGACTGTAAATGTTTAATACCAGTGCTATGGACCTTGCACTACTTATGAACAGCCTGGGTGTCCTTACAAAGCACTCTGTTGCTCTCTAACATCCTTTTTATTCACCTTCCTTGTCCCGCTGCTTGAAACTTCAATGCTTTATAACATATTTTCTCACTGCGCAGTTAAAAAAAAAAAAGAGCATCAAATATTCTTCCTCATTCCAAGGAAGAATGTCTTTCTCACATCTCATGCTGATCAAACAATAGATTGCCTCTTGTAACTGCAGGAGAAAGAGTGAGTCAGACAAATATATTATTAAATGGAAACGGGAGATAATTAAAATGTGCGGATTATTAAAAAGTGCTACAGAGACTTTGACAGTCTAATAATTCATAAAAAGATGTTAAAATAGTGTGTTCTTTAGGGTCAATAATGATATACAGAACCAATTGTGATACCCATAATTTGTTTTTGCAGTGTTACTAAACTCAGTGATGTACACCAGTTATATTTTAGGCACATAATTAAAAAGCTATCTATCATATATATTTGTCTATATCATTATGAGTTTTAAATAAACATAACCATAACTCATTAGGGAAGTAGTAAGGGAAAAAACAAAAACATACAATGTTTAATTACGAATACACTGAAATGCCTTGTTTTGAACAACTAGGTAACTGTTACTTATAGTATTGTACCCCTGTCCCAACAAACTGCTGCCACAATACCTTCCTCAGCTTTGCATTACTCATTACCGTTATTATTGTTTAGACATATGCTATGGCCTTAAGTAGATAGTGGGGCAACGCCTAACCCTGCGAGTGCACAAGTGCCAAGCGGTTTCCAAAGGTATCTAAACTAGTATTCACACACCTCTCACTAACACACCGTCTGCCCCCCCAAAGCTTCTGTCTCTACACACTTTTAAGAGGGAACCTGGTTCAGTAACCTTTTACTGTGGCCTATTCCCAAACAAACTAAAAAGTCACCAACAAATATTGTGGGAAAGTAAAACCAAAGGTGATTTTTTAAAATTTCAAAACATGAACTAAACACACAAAGATGCTCACTAAGGCACACTGCTACGTTTGGTCTTAAAGGTGCCGTTGCTGTATGTCTCTGTAACTCACTCAGCAGTGTCTTAGGATAATGCAAAATAGCTGAGAAGTTGTTATGGTGACATAAATCCCATCAGGCTGTGCAGTTACTGAACTGTCTCCAGTGACTGCCGTCACCCTCGGCAACAGGCTTGCTCCAACAACTAACCACCTTCCACCACCCCTGGGCTCTGCTGTCTTCTTGTGCCACCATTTTTACTCTCAAATGATTCTTCAGTGTCCAATGAGGTTAGAAGAGGCCACGGCTGACAAAGACACACCCTGTGCCCATTGCTCCTGCCAGCACTAATCTACGTGACCAAGTCATTTACACCTTAATAGATATTTAAATTAAAGTCAGCAGCTCATATTATCAGGTTGCATTACACCAAACCATAAGGAGAAACAGGTTTTTAACATCAACAGCCGTATAATACATACACAATATGTGGTTAATAATACAACCTGTGTTAGTAAATGGTCTGTCTCACTGACACACTTTTAGTTTAAGAAATAGTTACAAAAGACATTTACTGAAACATTTTACAACAACTTTGTACCAGTGTTAACATCACCTTTAAATATAACTAACATTAATGTGGACCCCACAAAACTTCCCCTTACTGCAGCCTGGGGAACCACCACTACAAACATTTCCTTTCTGACAAATTATTTCTTGTTGAAATTTTACAGAGCTCCTGCTAGAAAACACTAAACCTATTTTCTATGGGGAAAAAAGTTGTGTTGAGCTTTCTGTATAAACCCAGTTAAGGGCTTTGCAGGGGCTCCTACCCCATTCAGGTCCCCCAGGTAACCATGGCAATGAAGACCAAGAAAGAACGCTTTCATGTTGGCGCCCTGAACCGGGATTTGGAGGGGGAAATGAGCAAAGAGAGAGGGGAGTGAAGGGAGCAGAGGAGGGGCTGCTTCTCAACTTTACAAGCCACAAGGTGGAAGGCAAATGCAATAAAGGGAAACCATGTTACTCCCAGCATAGAGAAGGTGTGTTGTACAACTTTACTAAGTCAACTTTCAATCAGCATCGGGTACTTGACTTAAAAAGAAAAAGAAACTCACCGTCTTAGAATCCAACTCGTGTCTGTTTTGCGCCAAAACCTTTTCTACCCCAGCTTGTTCTGCGTATGTTACAAACCCGAACCCCCTGCAGAGAGAATAATAAAACACCTAGATTTAGTGACAGGAAAACTCGGAACAGCTCTTTAAGAAAAGCATGGCAGAGCATGAGGCATCCGGTAATAGGACGGTCGATGCGCACACGCCTCCTTCTTACCTCGACCGCTTGGTAACGGGATCCCGCATCACCATGCACTCCTTCACTTCGCCAAATTTACAGAAGTACTCCTTCAAGCCCTCTGCAAGAGATCACACGGCGCACGGTTACAAACAAACACGAGTGAGGGGGTACTTTTCCCGCGGGCCATGCCGAGGTGATGTGCTGCTAGAGGCTGGCCTCAGACAATGGGCTCGGACCACGTTGTGTTTGTGTCCTTCAGTCCCTCAGATGCAAGGGCTGCTATGTGGCCATTGAGCATAACAGCCCATTAGGCCTTGCAGACCACAAACTAAGCTTCACTTGCTTTTTTGGAACAGTAGAAGCTGGACAACAATCAAAGTGTTCTTCAAATAAATACAGGAGGAAATACGTAGCCTAAAGTTACGTTTAGCGCCTGATATCAAGCTATGCTATTCCATGTAACTATGGATGTAGGAAACGACAGAGAAGTGTGTGCAATCCTAATCTTCCTGTCTGGTAAATCCTAGAAGCTTATTTAACAGGAGGCTTTGATTGTACTATTTGCAGTGTTTCACGTTGACTCCGTGACGCATAGAACATAAAGGACGCTATTATTACGCGTTACGTCAAGAAGTAAACAGTAGTGTTTCATTCAGACTTGGTAAAGTAGCGTGTGGGACAGCTCACCTTGTGTTGTCTGCCAACTCAGACCCCCGATGAACATTTTGCTGAATGAGAGAAACACAAGCCGTAAGTCACACACGGGATACACATCGTCCGCATACAGAACCTACACGTAACATGGGGCAAATGGAAACACACGGGTAAAATAAGCGTGGATAAAGTAAAAAGAAAGCATCGGCCATGTTGCGAAGTCACCCATCGGCCAGTGGGGCCGTTCTAATCCCCAGAGGAGCAGGATTTTCCAGAGGATGGAGGAGAAGTTGCAATGTGGCCTTGTGAATGAAAAGCGCGATAAACAAACACGAGAAGAAAAAGAGGAAAGGGGGAAGCAGCGGCGGTGCGTCTGTCTGTGTCTCCTCCGCTGAGTGGATCCATCCCACACACACAGACACACTCAAACAGCGTGCTTGTCTTTTGTCTGGCGCGGCAACGCTCTGAACTCAACTAAAGTCCAAGGTGAAGTCAAAGAGAGGTAGAGAGGTTTGGGGGCAGGAAAGGCTACGGGAGCGAAGGCTGGTGAGGCCATTACCAACCAAGGGTCGTGGGGAGAGTTGTCCGTGCCCGGAGACAGGCTGCTCTGGCTCCCTTCCGTATCCATTATGTGCGTGGCGCGCTCCACTCCACTCCGGGTCTGTATTCCCGCACTGTAAGGCGAGGGGAGAGCCAGTGAAGCTCCACGGGCTGCTGCTGCTCCACACTGAGGGGCGGGCAGCGCGCGAGGGGGGAGGGGGTGGGGGAGGGGACACGGCCAGCACACGGAGAGACGGAGTGAGAGAGAGACAGAGAGGAAGACTCCGCCCCCTACCTCGCTTCACCATTGCCTATAACCTATGAGCCTTCCTGTGCCTGGGACCTCCCCTCCCTCGGCGTCTGTGTGGGTCCCTCCTCCTCGCGCACGTTGTCTGCCTTTTATTCACTGTGCCACTGGCGCTAACTCTGTGCCCTGTGTTTCCCTCCTCACGTCATTGGTTGAGCACAACAACGTGGTCCATTAAAGCGTTTGAAATGTTCTCAGAGCCACAGCAGTTCTGTAGCCTCGGCTGGAAAGCCCTGCAATTCAAGATGTGATGTTATAACAGTGTAAAAAAAACGTAAAGGTTTCAGGATTAGAGGCTGCCTCACATTACTGCCACCTTATGTTAAACATTGACATTGGTTGCTCATTAAAGCGTTATTATAAATATATATATTTTTAGTGCAATCCTCCCAATTGTTGAAAAAAATACTACTTCCTTAGACTTCAGTTTGGACAGCTCCATGTTTCCAAATTTCTGAAAGCCTAGTTTAAGTAAAGTAGCCCAAGTTTGTTTTACACAATGACACAAATATTGCTTACCCTAGCTTTATTTAAACTGACTTGAACTTAAAGTTTAATGTTAAGGACAGTCTAATTATGTTATTATAGCTATGTATTATGTTATGTAATATTAAAGCAACTCAGAATGTATACCTGCAAAAGGACACAAATACTGCTGGAAACACACAGGACTTTTTAATATATCAGACATTTATGGAAGATTGTGATGTCAATTTGTGATGAGGGTTGATAAGAATTGTGTTATTCTCTCAAAAAGTGAAAATTCACTTTTCCACTTTATATATAAGAGGTTAAAATGTATTAAAATATACATTTCAATGTAACCGTTGCACTGTAATCATGCACAGCTCCATGTAGCTGTAGTTGTAATGTTGTGATGCCACACATATATTGCCGTATTAATGTCATGTGATGCAAGGTGATCTATCATAGTGCAATGCTCCATGGATGTTATAGATTTTTAATATGTTGTGATACATTTTAAAACACATAAGCAACACATGTCACAATTGTAACCATAGCTTTTAGAATTTTTTTTTTTTTTTAAATGATCAATCCCCACAGAAGCAAAAACCTCATGAGACAGTGCTGTTTGAGTTTGTAACGATCCATCAATCACTTTGGCTGAGTCCAACCCTCGTACAAGCCTAGGCCCACCTGTTCCTGCTGCCCAGTCTTCACACTAATCCATCACGTCCAAACCAGCTGTGATAGCTGCTCCACATCCTTTATGCAGTGGGTATAAATCACTGTTCATTTCCACCTTATTTCACTCTATTTATAATCCATGCCCGGTAATAACTAACTACACTTACTCAGTTACACTTTCCCAAAGCAACTTTCAGGATTCATACCCACTAAAATATCAAAATGGTACTGCAAACTCACATTAGGCACCTTGGGCAAATTTCTTAATGACATTTATTGATGTGATTACATGGTTCCATCACCCAGAATTACTTTGTCTTTAAATTAGGGGTTATTCTTTCTCACCCTCATAGTTAACTTGAAGCTATTATTTTAGTGACTTTCTCGTCTATGTATTGAGGTAAAAAGTTGCAGTGTTGCTTTAAGTAAAGTTTTATTTTCTATTTTTTTGTTTAGTTTTAGTTAAGTTTAAGTTTGAGTATAATTACATATTATATTTCTATAATATTACTCTATGTAATGTTTGAGTTTTATTTGTGAAACTACCAAGAATATGACACATTTTCTTTAAATGACATTAGATGTTTAATTTTCACTTACATAACTCAGTTCATGAGCAGTCTTTAGACTTCACCATACTCAGGTAAAAGTGTAGATAACGTTTACTCCTACATATTTCAACAATATTGAGTACAGCCTACACTGTCCATTCCTGCTCCTATACGGGCCCTGACTCCTCCACCCACGTGACTGTCTGTAACCAGCTAAGTGGCAGATTAGCAGCATTAGCTCTTGGTCAGCTGAGCTGTTTGGACTTTAGGTGCTCTCAGTGTAGAGCAACATAAAGTGGTGCAAAGTAAGTAAACGCACTTACTTAACATGCCCTTATAAAGGTTAGTATTGACCTGTCCAGCCATATGAAAAGTAACTTCCAAAGGTTAATTATTTCCTGTAATCAAACTGGCACAGACAGTCCTTTGACATCCACTAACTTGTGTGTTCATGTAACAGGTTATTTACATTTACATTTACATTTATTCATTTAGCAGACGCTTTTATCCAAAGCGACTTACATTACCAGTGTTACAGTCACTGGAGGCAAGGTGGGTTAAGTGTCTTGCCCAAGGACACAACGACAGTACTGTGGGGAGAGCGGGAATCGAACCGCCTACCTTCCGGTTGAAAGACGACCGCTCTACCCACTGAGCTACTGCCGCCCCAGGTTATAAGTTATAAGTGTGTTCATGTAACAGGTTATAAGTGAGAGGAAATCTTCATTAATTCTGCACTTGGCTGTGAGTTTTTGACATTCCCAGCAGCGTGAGTTTGTACTGAAGAGGAGTCCCCCTGCACCGATTAACCTATCCCAGCTCGTGCCTGGGTCGGGGCGTGCTGAATTTCTGCATGCATGATCAATGGCACTGAATAAAAAGAGGGAGAGAGAGACAGCGAGCGGGGGAGGGGAAGAAACAAGTTAGAGTGTAGAGGATTACAAATTTGTCCTAATAATAAATCTAATAAATAAAGGCATTTCTGTGGGACATATGACAGTACTGTTGTTCTTTAATAAACTTTATTGTACCTGTTACTAACTAATCTGACTTTATTTTTATATTTGAATGTGTGAAGTAAATTGTACTTGTATGTGGGTAGAAAGAGTGTGAAAAAGGTTTTCTGTCACACTGCATTGCCTTTACCCTGCTCCCTCCTTCTGTCTTGCTGTCACGCTACCACCTTCCAACACTGCAAGAGTTTGTTCATCCAAGGTCTTCCCTGCTTTTGTTTCCCTGACCACAGCTGACCCAGAGTGGGGAACCATTGTGTGTGAGTGACCTATGGCCTGTCAGGGCCTGGGACCTGCACTCCAGCCCCCTAAGGCCAAAGAAAACTGAGATGGGACAAGAGAAAAAGCTTTGACTATCTAAAACCTTACCACTAAGGGTGTGTCAGCTGTGTGTGCTATGGCAGCTGCATTTTCCTGGGCTGCAATCTCACATTTGCATGCAATGCAAAATGTAAAAAGGGACAAGTTGCCCATAGAATGACTCTACGAAATTAAACGCAGGCTGCAGATTACAAAAATGACCAAGTGTAATGTTTGTAGACAGATAAAAGACAGCACAAGAGTCTTTTAAAGTAAAAAGCATGAGGCCATTACCTGTGGATGTTTTTTCCACCTGGCAGGTGGCAAGCCAAAGAAATCATTACATGAGAGAGGTAAGAGGAGGAACTCAGCACACCTGTGGTCGGGCCGGGAGCCCCTCCTCCGTTCTCCGATCACAATCCCTCTATCCCTCAGGGGAAGGTGCGGTCGAGGGAGAGAGACAAAGGAGGAGAGAAAGGGAGAGGAAGGAAGAGATTAGATTGTGGGGGAGATTTACAGGCCTCTTATACAGTATGGATGGGGTTTGAGTTAACCTTTTATTAATCACATGCACACACAACAAGCCAGACTGATGCAATGGTGCAGCATGGGAAGCTTCTTCAAACACACCAACACCGGTTTACGCTGATGATAGAGGACTATTTCTGTCTGTGGGATGTGTACGCGAGTGGAAGTAACAGCGGCACTGATCTAAGCCATTACCACACAGACAGTGGGGCGGACAAACACAGGATAACGCGCAGAGGCTGCTAGTTGCAAATCAGCGCAGATCTAACACTTAAAGACAGATTGTCAATACTCAACTTGGCCCCATGGAAATTGGTATAGGAATCACAGTTTGTTAAAAGATTGTCACTGCCCATCAATTATGCAGACAAAGCATTATTAACTTCCAGAAAAGTAATTATCTGGAGCTATGGCTTTAAATGACTTTTAAGCAAGCCTCTGTGCAATTATAAATTATTAATCTAACATTTGGCTTTGATAACACTTAATGATGCAATATGATGGGGTGATTTTTAACACAAAACTAAATAAGTAAAAAATGGTAACCCTGTGATTTTCAAAAAGCTGAATTATTATTTTTTTTAAGCATGTTGACTATAAAATAAATATAACATAATTTGTTTTTGAAAGTGAATTTTCTTGAGACATGAAGGGCTGAGGTGATGTTACTATGAGCCATTTGCTGGAAATGACATCATGACACTTGGAGTCACAACCATCTCTGAGACTATCGTCATGCCAACCTAAAGGAAAAGGCTGTGCAGTGACTCATCATCTCTTTGTTGACGGTGAGACAGACTTGCTGCGGGTAATATAACAGTTATCACATGATGGATTTTACGCTAGGGCCTCGAAGCAGTGCAGAAGATAAAAAAAAGAAAGAAAAGGGGATACAATTAGAAAGTGGGGGAAAAAGAGTAGGTGGATGGATGTTGGAGGTCAAGTTCTGTTGGTGGTATGAAACCCATAGGCTACCACCTCTTCCCCAGGTACTCACAAATACACACAGGAAAAAGTAGCAGTGCTTTCCTATATCTCTTTTAATCTTTTTTCCACTCCCCCCTCCATTGCTTTTCACAGGACCTATCAACGCCATTCCTAGCTGCTATTTATAGGAGTGCACTGTCCCCCTGTCCCCTTGCCTCAATGTAGATCAGCGTGTGTAGGGGAACCTCAACAAACCAGTGCTTCTCACTTCTAATCTCAATGTTGTGGGATTGACTGAACAGGATATATGGAAAAACCTGTTACTGTGTGTGAAGAGGCAAAGGGAGGGTGAATGGAGCTGATTTATTCCACCTGTCCAATTGTTTCCGGTGCCTGCCTGTCGACCCACAACTGACTGACTGAAAATGTATTCTACGAACACTTAGGACACCGGTTTTCCCAGGAAAGGTGGAAAATCTGTGGGTAATTGTTGTGCACGTGTCTCTATGCCAACTGTAAACACTGAGAAGGGCTAAGTTGATTCCTGCACATGGATCTGTGTGCGACAGTCAGTCACAGCTGTTTCAGTCGCGTGCTGCCAGTGCCGTGAACACAGGCCCCACAGCCTTGATGGAAGGTTGAGGTTATTGATTTATGACCTCAGTCAAATGGTGCTCTGCTTTGTGGTCTAATCAGCAACTGACACAAGAGATCTCCACACCATCCTGCATTTTAACGAGCTAGTGCGCTTTTTTGTGAGTTGAGTAAACACGTCACAATTTGAAGAGTTTCATGATGAATAGTGAGATTATTTTAGCTTGGTTTTATTCGACGATGTCTGGGGGATTAAATAAAGGGACAAAAACACAGCTGCAATTGGAAATGTAAAAATTGTCTGACAAAATAACAGATGGTTCATTATGTTTTATGTTACTGGACTGAATGTCACAAAATGGAGATGTCTAAATAAATTCCTGTGCATAGAATTTACAGATTCAGAAAAATGCATAGGTTAGAGAAACTTTTAACTATTTTTTGCTCTCTTTTAACAATGGGGTGTGTTTCTTGTGGCAAAAGTTTAAATTGCAACAACACACACTCTTAAAGCTGAAACTTAGGACTTAAAAAATATTGAAGCTTATGATCTCTGCATTTTTGTTTTGGGTTGTATGGACACTGACAAAGAAACATACATTTCCTGATTACATTGCAGTTTATAATAACTAAGTTTTAACTAAGAAAACAGTAAGTGCAGACAGAGCCTTATAGAGGCATACAAGGTTCATTTAATCATGTAGCCTAAATATACAGCTGGGTTCAAAAAATGGTAGATAATACAACTAGTGGTTTGTTACACATTAGCCTGCGTCACACTTCACTGAGTTGAGTAGAGTTTAACTTGTAACAAAGCTGTTTTACAGGAAGTAGAGCCTTATATCTTTGACAAAAAATTCAAACAACTGAATAAAGACAGACCCAAGTGCTGAGAAAGTCAAGTGAATAGTGTAAAACAGGAAAGGGGCAATGACAGTTGGAGGGTGCATTTGTATGTAGTGCTGTGTGTGAATGTGTATGCAACCTCAAAGTGACAGAATGAAGGGAGGAGAGAACCGGAGCAGAGGGGGTCCATTGTGGATCTTTGTGTGGCTCAGATTGTCCTCTTCTCTGGGAAAGTGGAAACTCAACACTCCTCTCCAGAGGTCTGGTTACCAGGTGAGAGGGAAGGAAAGAAAGGGAAAAACAGAGCGGAGAGCCGGCGAGGGAGTGTTGCATAGGTGTGGAGAGAGGAACAGAAAAGGCAAGCCAGAGAAAAGACCATGCAGTTTTGGGCATGAGAGCTGGAAACTGAGAGAGGCTTAGAAAGATCAAGAGATGAACACACAGATAGACGGAAAAGGCCAGAAAGCGAATAAACAGAGGGAGGCTTAGATTCAGTACAAATCCCACAAGACCTCCTCTCAAAGGGATGATCAAAATATAAAAGTCCAGAATGCATTTGAAAATGTATTAAGCACATTGATATGTAATTACATGTCACTTTTAGATAAAGTATGAATGCCAGTCCTATCAGTGGAAAATCTAGAAACTATGATAGCAGATGAATTGTATCTTGACCCCAGCTTTGAAAACAAAAAATACAAATAGGAATGTCAACATGTGTCATAAGGTCGTAATATCATTTTTTAGGACCCCTTTTATAATCATATACCAGACAAATCTGAAGCTTTTATGGGACTTACTTACAGTATAATAGACCTCCCTCTAGTGGACACTTTACAAACACATGCACTGAACGTCATCTTCAACTTTTCCTTTGAATCCGTCACACATGTAATAGATAATACAAAAGAAACTTTTAATTCCACTTTTTACAAACTATATATATATTAATGTATATTTTTTCAAACACTGTTTTCCAGCCTGAACACTAATGTTAACAAATTAGAAAACACACATGGTTCAAAGAAAATATTTAAAGAAACATTATGAGGTTGAGGTCAATCCAAATCAGAACTAAAAGTGCACATTAAATATACATTTATATTCATTCATTCATTCATTCATTCATTCATTTTCTACCGCTTTGTCCCATTAGGGGTCGCGGGTCACTGGAGCCTATCCCAGCAGCTTTGGGCCTGAGGAGGGGTACACCCTGGACAGTGGCCAGTTAGTCGCAGGGCTGACATTTAGAGACAGACAGTGACATACAACCATTCACATTCATTCACTAGGGACACTTTAGAGTTGCCAATTAACCTATACATACATGTCTTTGGACAGTGGGAGGAAGCCGGAGCACCCGGAGAGAACCCACGGTAACACGTGGAGGACATGCAGACTCCTCACAGAAAGACCGAGTTGGTCGAACATTTATATATATATATAAAAATGGTATTTCTATATATTTTCACATTCACAGTGATTTCTGATCATTTGTGCTTTTAATCAAACTACTTCTTTAAATTCAGTTCATAATACAGTCCTTCTGGTTTAAAAGCATTTGTCTCATTTATTTTATTTACCAAGTGGACTGGGTCATTTTCATCCAAATAATTACCAATACTAATGCTCCTGTCTTATATGTGTGCCTCTAAAAGAGAGAACAAAGAAGGGGCACAGGAGTGAGCATGTGTGTTTGACAGGACTGTTTTTGTGAAGGCTTTCTCTTTTTCTCCCCTGATATTGTCTGGAGTGGATTGTGGAGGCGGTAGCTCTGAGAACAGCTGCTTCTGACAAACATACGCACACACACTTTTTGTATGTGCCACTTGAGGATTGTGTGTGTGTGTAAGTGTGTGTTTGTGTGTGTGTGTGTGTGTGTGCGTGTGTGTGTGTGTGTGTGTGCTCTACTAGAAGAGGTAATTGTTCATTTGGACTAAAGATATGGATGTCACTTGACCCCTCAAGTGATGAGCCTAGCTGTAATTTTAAGATCAGCCTATTAATAAATCTGATAAACTAACCTTTTTCCTGCCAGGGCTTCCTACTTGTGATCTGTGTAACAAATAAATTACAACAACAGTATGGCAATACATTTTAAAATGACCAAACCATGAAACCGCAACTTGTGTGAAAACTGAAACTGTAATAAATGTTAGTACATGTCCATTACAGGTGGCGTTTGGATGTTTCACTGTTCACATATCACTGTCCTCCATTATAGGCATAGTCTGCCTTGTTGTGCATGACCAGTCTTTTCTCCACAAAATAGAAGCTGTCTGACCGGGTTTCATAAGGACACTCCACCATCTGACGAACTGCAAAACAAAGAACACAAGCATGTCATGCTAAAGGTAATGGGTTTTCTGTAAAACGCGATCAACTGTATACCATGATCATTTACCAACAAACTTAGAGCAAATAAGAAGACTTAGGAAGCCAGTCAAACTTGTAAAAAATAAAAGAAAGATAGGTTTAAAAGCATTTAAAGTAGTGCCTAAATGACATACAGTATATGTAAACAGCATGTTTATCTAGTGATCTGTATGGAGCCATAATGAAGACCTCGTAGAATGACACAGCTTTAAACCTAACTTCCTCTTGCTGTTTTACAAGTCAGAGTGCCTGCTTAGTCATTACTTGGCTTAGTGGTGTAATATTGAACTAAGTGTGTAGCTATACTTGATTTTGTCACACACTTATCAGCCAATGAACAGACACCATTTGGGTTTTCTCTGTTGTAGTTGGTTCTCTGAGACCAACTTAATGCACTGCCCTCTGGAGTAACTATCCCATAATGTTGGTACCCCAAAGAGAGTTTGCCAGAAGTGGAACAATAAATTGAGTAAGCATGCTTAATTTAGCACTGTTTTCAAAGTTTTAAGATTACTTTGGTGGAAACGGGGTCTATAATGTCCAAAATTTCTTGTGTATTTATGTTATTGTATTGTATCACGGTATGGTTATGTGGTATAATGTCTCTCACTTTATGTTTGAACTTTATTTAATGTTGTTTGAAAATCTATAATCATATCCACTCATAAGCACTCACCCAGACTCTCAGACAGCTGGGGGAACTCGTAGATGTGCTCGCAGGTGTTACGGCTGTTTGGGATACAGAAGCCAAAGTCAAAATCAAAGCTCTTGAGCAGGTGATCGCGGAAATAATGCCTCTCAATCATGCGGAAGTTGTTCAAAGGCCGGTTCCCGACTGTGAATTCCACCCTGATTAAATAACAGAGAGAATGGCCACAAAGTTATTTCCAAAGTATTTACTCTGGTGCAAAGTCCTAAAGAACAGGCCCAGACTGGCACAAGTGTGTAAACCTGAAGCAAGACAATAGTGTATTTGTTTTCTTTGTTTGTGAATAGAACAGGTGATTGTGTTTTTCCTCCCTGCCCTTATGTGTTAGCAATGTATGAGTCACTCACGTAGCTCCTACAGTTCTCAGCTGCAGAAAAGCTGGGTTGAACTGGTAGCGTACAAATCTACCCACACCGGCATCTCCCGCATTTTTTTCCTCCTCATCTTCTGAGAAAAGCAGAGTGAAGTCAATGGATAAAATTTACAGACATGCCAACCCGAGGAAAGTTGTTTGAGTACCACATCGGAGTTGCACCACTTTCCTTTACAAACGGCCTTCTTCCCATCCAACAACAGGTTATAGAAACAAACACATTGACTATGAAGTCCCCATACAATTAGATTCCTCAGTAGACTTTAATACTTGACAAGTATGTAAAAAGCAATATATATTTTGGTGAAAGTAAGACACTGGTTTGTTTCAACTATTGATACTTATATATTGAACTTATATGAGCGAACATCATATTGGCCTTATGACAACCTACTCAGTGAGAAAAAGTCTAATGCTTTGTAACTGAGAAAGTGTTGTATTAATACATGAATTTGAATGTTTGTGAACAAACCTGGCACAGTTTCCTGTTCTCTCTTTAAGCTCTGTGATAAGAGCTGAGTGATAAATGGCTTTGTACCAAAGAACACAAGGTAATTACAATGTGTCAGAAATATTCTATTTCTAGAAATCCTGCATATTAGGTCTTTAATAAAATATTCAAATAAATGGGCTCTATTTATTGAGAATAATTACAACACATAAAGGCAGCTAATCATGTCTCATTTACAAAAACAGACCTCAGCCTCTGTAAAGATCTATTTTAAAAGAGATCTTCTTTATACAAAGTGAGAAGGAACATTTACTCCTCGTTTGTATAATTGAGTTAACAGACTTGAGAGTTGTTGTCTCGGCACATTTGTGTTTGTGAGTGACTTGTGTTGTGTGTTAAATTGTCAATCCCCCAGTCTCATGTTGTTTGAGTTTCCTTTAGCAGCAAACCTCTCAAACTAATGTTCATCACACGCAGATATAAAGCAGTTATTGACTTATAAACGCTCAGAGACAGACATGGCTGCTAACTTTGTTTGGGAAGCACTGTTCCCAGCTCCAGCCAATCACATGCGAGGATGAACAATCCAAAAGCACATCACAAAGCGGTATTTGGAGAGAGGCGGACGGACTTGGGACTCACTTTGCTGTAACTGCTACTTATTGTGGGACAGGCAGCTAGACTGTTGCTTTGAGAGAGTGAGGGGCTTCCGCTAGAGACTGAGACAGCAGCTGTAGAAATCAACAGTGTGACCAGCTGCGTTTTGCTTACTTTAAGAGCAAAGGGTGGGCAATAATTTTTCCCAAGGGCCACATGGGCCGCGTTAGAACATGGGCCTCTGGAGGGCCGGGCCAAAAACACATTTCTTTTGCATATTATTTAAAGTTTAAACTATACGCAGCTTCACCCTCCCCAGTTTAAGACCGCTCTTTACAGTTTGTTCTAAAACCAGTAAAAACTATTTTTCACTATGAGTAGAGATGATAGCATTAGGAAAGGTTGTTACCGTTTGGAGCATGTATAGTGGAATCAACTAATCACTGCAGAATTTTGAAGCAAAAATACCGTATGCAGTATGGAATCATAAATAAATATTAGTAAATGATTGGCGGGCCAGAGAAAACAACCTAATGGGCCGCATGTGGCCCCGGGCCTTAGGTTGCCCACCCCGTTTTTAAACAACATAAATGCTACGAAAATGCGGACAGGTTGGCATGTCTAAATTTATACTACAATTACTATTAAAGACACAATAAGACCACAATTAATGCAGTAAATTAAAGAGCTTAGAATAATGTTGATGTAGACACCCGACAGATTCATGCACATTACCTGATTGTGGTGGTTTGGCAATTTCAAACAGGACAGTGCCAGTCTCCAGATCTCTGATCTTAAAGCGCACAAAGTCTATGTTATACACATTGTCCTCAGGTTTACAGAGGTATCCTGTAAAAATGAAATTGGCAGAAGTTATGACATTGTTCTCAATTAAAGTTGTAGTTTATGTAAACAAACAACTTGTAAAGCAATCATCTTAACAAAGCACTTTACTCAGACTTCTCACTTGACAATGTTTGGCTTAAGTACACACCACACAGGAATTTGATAAGAAAGGAATCTCCCCTTCCTCTACAAGAAAGCAACAGGAATAGTTTATGCTTGGAAATAGTTTTCGTTTTAGTAGCGTATGGTTTTAAAAATAGCCAACACAAATTAATATTTTTTATTAAATGACATTAGAGTACGGTAAAATGTACAAGGGCTAAGCTTTAAAACTACCCTCTAAATAAAACAGGCCTATATAATAGGCAATATAGGCTTCATATATATTGTAATTGATTGATTTCTGCTGTAGCCTATACCACTTTATATGTAGCCTACAGTCTGGTCATTGACCTGAGACATTCTTACTGAGTGCATCTTGACTCAATGTCAAACGCTCTCTCGGGTATAATGTTTTTACTTAAAGTCATAAACATCGCATTAGCTGCTGTCGAGTGGCCTACAGCCCAATGCTATAAGATATTAGAAAACGGCTTGTATCTAACAATGGCTCACAACAGCAGCCTTACTACAAACCTCTGGTAGCTACTTGCAGTCCAAGCACGTCCTCGGGTGTGATAGGTCCACTTTGTGTGAGGAGGTCCTCCTCTGTAACAGGCCTGGTGTCCACCTGGCTTCTGCGGGACTTGAGCCTCTTCAGGACCCCTCCAGCGGTCTTGCGATCCCGCTGAGGAGCCGCAGTGCTGTGGCCGCTGCAGGACACCTTTTCAGCAACAGGCGCGTCGCTCCGGGCTTTAGTCCGCTCATCTTTGGCGCTCCTCGGCGGCACTGCCTTTGAACGAGTCTCTTGTGTCTTTATCTCCTGTAAAAAGCTACAAGAAGATGGCGTCGTAAATGCCGAATGTCGAGAGAAGTGTCGGTGAACGGTCAAGCTCTTGTTTAGTGAGCACATGCTGTCCAGTTGCCATGACAACGTCAGTCCACTGAGCCCGAAGAAAGAGCTAAGGAGATTCCCTGCAGCTCCACCAGGGGGCGCCGGCAGCTTTGTGCCTAAACCTTCCCATATTCTTTCAGTTATGCCATGCCATATTCAACTAGCCCAAACAATTTATTAAAGGCGTTCAGTTCCAGTAGGCAAAGTAGGAAGAGGGAATGGAAGCAAGTAATTTAACTATTTTGCCCTGTATTTCATCATTTTGACATGTAGGCTATACAGGGGCCTTTTGGTTCTACAGCTCTTGGCCAAAACAGCTGTGGCTTTTAAGGTAACATAACGTAACCTTAACCAGAAAATTTGGGGCACATTATCATCTAATAAAAACTGAATACAGCCAGATATGCAGCTCTTCACATTTGATGTAATAACTGAGATACTTATTTAGACTTAACAGTCCCAAGTGAGTTTGCGGCAAAGTAGTTGTAGACAAAGTGCTAATGCATTCATTCACTTTCTACCGCTTAGTCCCGTTAGGAATCGCGGGTGACTGGAGCCTATCCCAGCAACTTTGGGCCTGATTTGCGGGGTACACCCTGGTCAGTTAGTCGCAGGGCTGACACCTTGCCAATTATTTGCACATGCATGTGTTTGGACAGTGGGAGGAAGCACCCGGAGAGAACCCACGGACCTGCAGACTCCTCACAGAAAGACCGGAGTCAGCCGAGAATGTTTGAGTCGGCCGGGTTTTAAACTCACGACCTTCTTGCTGTGAGGCAGGAGTGCTAACCACTCTGCCACGTGCACCTAGACAAAGTTCTTAAGGAAAATATCCTTATGTTATATTAGGCTTGGTGATCATTGAAGATATAAGTTGTACCATGTGACAAGGTTTGTTTACAAAACCTTCAGGAGATCCACCCCACAAGTAATAATTACATGTAGCCTATATTTGGAATACAAAAGTTGTAATTTCAGCTGCCCATATTGACCTAGTCCAAATGGGAACCACTCTTTAAGTATGTTTCCAAAACGGTATTTTATTGTGTTTTTCATCTCTGATGCGTAAGCAATGCAAATGGACGCTGTAAAGACCTAGCCCATGCAAATGGGGCGGATGGGCTGCTCTGTAGGTTACTTCCTGTGAAGATGTCCCAGGTCGTCCAGCACTCTCCACAGAGCAGTGAGAGCGGCTCGGATTCGATTTCTTTTCACTTGTTTGTGTGATGAGGCTGAGCTGAGCGTCCCATATAAACCAGTCCATCCTGTCCACCGACTGCGCGCCACTGTGAAGTTACACCTAATGCACCAACCCTTGTTTCCGGACAGACTCAACTTAATTGGACAGTTCATATGTATGTTTTCTAGTTAAATGAGCCCACCCGTTTGAAAATAAACGAGGACTAAAAATACTAGATTCATATAATAACCACGTTAAAGTTTAAATTTCCATAATCATTTTTAGATGACACTGTTAATGTGTAACCAAGGACATATCATTTTTATGCAAAAAGGCCATGAAGACAAGGTATAATAATAGTTAATTATTATATAAACATGGTGGTTACACAGAAGCACGTATAGCCTAAACGAGATAGACATCTTGACATCAGTATTTTTTTATTATTTTTTTTTTGATTGCACACTTATTCCTTTTAATGTTACGTTAATATTCAAGGTGGGAAGTAGGCTATAGGGCACACATATCAAATTCATGCCCAGACATATCTGTATCAGTGAATTCTCTGTTATTGTTACTCAACCATGTTCGTCTTCTTCTTCATGTTTTTTTATGACCTACACATTTTGGCTGCTCTGCTAACCTCAGTTAAAAATGTTACGAGTCCAGAATGATTAAGAACCACACAGGCTTGCTTTCTTTTGTATCTACAAACCATTTCCGTTTCTTTCATGTCTGTGAACATCCAACTTGATCACCATGGCAGCGTGGTTCAACCTGAGGCGTGAGTTTTGGAGGGCAGGCGGAGGGAGTGCCTGCTGAGCGTCAGGAGCTCACTGACGTCTTCCGAGAGTGAATGACTTCGGGGGAAAAGAGTGACAACAGCTCAGCGGACGAGACCAGCGAAAACCAAGCGAGGGGCTTATTCAGCAGCTTCTTCCCCCTTCCCTTCACCTGTATGACTGAGTGAAGGCAAAAGGTAAGATATGTAAACCTCTACTATTTTCATGGGAAAGGTTATGTGTGGCAACAGGTGCGGTGTTTTAAGTGTTTTATTTTATCTTGGTGCCGTATGACTCCGCCACGTCTTCTTAGAACTAGCTTTCATTTTTTTGTAAAAGAGCTGAGTTGTTTATTGTTTGCTTTGTTTAGTTTCTGAGGGCTGTGTGCAGCTGGTTCAACGACTGGGAGTTCATTGTTGACGCGTTCTTTAGTGACTTATTAACAAACCCCAGAACGCAACATATACATTTACAGAATATTAATTACCCCTTTATTGGGCGCTACGAGTAAACACATGTGGAGTTTAAGCTCAATGAAGTCTTCTGAAAGATTGCCTTCTCTTATTATCACTCTTACCCATTTAAAAGAGCAGCCAGTGGTAACATGTAACAAAGGCACAGTGCAGCCTTGGGTTTATAGCGGTCAGTCAAGTCAAACAAAGATAAAGGAAAAACAAGGCTGAATGAGAGAGATTTTCTCCAAGCCCTTCACAAGGGTGGCCCAGTAAGCTAAAGGACTCTTGTAACAGCAGCAACTTGATGTGTTACAGTTTTGTTTCCTTGGGTGACCTAAAAATAATAAAGAAGACATTATTTCACTTAACTTAAAATATAGATGCCCCTACTTGATCCTATTACACAGCATTACCTGCAGCACAAGTGTCTTTTTTTGTAAAACTGACACATGCAAAATCACTTGGCTCCACTGTCAAGCAACTCCTGCCTGGAGTTTGAACAATGCATGCAAACAACCACAGATCAATATTGTGAATAAGAAATTGTCCGCACACTAACTTTTGCATTGTATCACAGTTGCGAGGTGTGGAGCTACCGGTTTGGACATTTGTCTTACAGGTCAAACCAGATGACATGTTGTTACTGTGGTATTTGGAAACACAGCTGTTATCGCTTTCATACTCTGTGTATATATTTGGTCATGGTAACTTAAGTGCAACAAGTCTTGACATAAGTGGTCATGTGACAGCACTTTGATTGCAGCTTGTTTATCCTTTAATAGATACTACAGATCTCTTCCAGATGAGTGTGAGTCATAGGGTTAACATGTTTAACCGTTTGAGTTTTGTTTGTTTTTTTCTGATTTGAAATTATATAGATTTATATTATAAATGTAATTATTTCATTTTACTCATAATATTATATTTGTATTCATTGTTAATCATTTATATGTACTGTACCTTGATTACAATTCATGCACTGTCAATATGTACAACTGTTAATAATGCCAGATGTCTTTGTTAAAACCTTTTTCTTTTTTTTGGTCTGTCAGAAACTCAAGTATGGAGAGCTTCATTGAGACCTCTCAGATGGAAGACTCGTCAAAACCAAAGCCGGATCTTTCTCCCAAACCGTGTCTGGCTCCTAAGCCCTTCTCGCGGCACAGTAACACCAGATTTCGATCTATCAGTGGTCCCAAGCCCGTGCCTGCACCTAAACCAACAACAAAGACTGAACAACCTGAAGCCAGCAGTGTCCCCAAAACCACTGTGACCAAACCTGCACCAGAACCGGCTCAGGAAAAAAGTGCTCCTGTACCTAAACCTAGATCAACAAGTGAAAGCACTAATGATCCACCAAAAACAACAACAAAAAATATGAACATTACAAGTAGGGTGGAAACTCCTGATTCTAGCCCAGGAACTACACAAACTACACCAGCCAAGACATCGAAGTCTCTACCAAAAGAAGATGTGACACAAACCAACCAGAAATCCCCCTCAAACACAGTCACGACTTTACAGAACAAAGATGTAAAAAGCACTGGACCAGAACCGGCTCAGGAAAAAAGTGCTCCTGTACCTAAACCTAGCTCAACAAGTGAAAGCACTAATGATCCACCAAAAACAACAACAAAAAATATGAACATTACAAGTAGGGTGGAAACTCCTGATTCTAGAGAAGCCCCAGAACTACACAAACTACACCAGCCAAGACATCCAAGTCTCTACCAAAAGAAGATGTGACACAAACCAACCAGAAATCCCCTCAAACACAGTCACAACTTTACAGAACAAAGATGTAAAAAGCACTGGAGATGACACTAAGGTTTCCACAGTTCAAAAGACTGAAGATCCCACAAGTACAAAGTTCACACGGGGAGGCTCTATAAATCGTCTGCCCATGGAGCTCAGATCAAAGTTTGAGTCAGGTGGTCTGTCTCTGCCACCACAGCCACATGTTACAGAACCAGTGAAAGACAACACAGTGTGTGCAAATTTAGAACAAAGCCACACTAATACAGAGCAGCCCCAAACAGAGAACAATACAAATGAACTGACAGAGGAGTACAGTGGAGGGGGCAGCATCAAACGCAGAATCAGTCGCCTGTTTGACTCTTCATCAAGACCCGAAGTCATCACTAAAAGGGAAGAACCAGAAGTGATCAGCCAGATTAACGGCCTGGGAGCTGTGAGGGAGCGCATTAAAAACTGGGTTGCTGAGACAGTCCCTGAGAAGAAGCCTCAGGTTTCTGCCCGGCCTCGCTCCAAGAGGTGAGCTACCTTCTTTTCATACTTACTTTCCATCAGCTAACTTGACTAGACACGCACAGTGAAAGGAACATTATGTTGCACTCAGTTGTCTGAGAGTTGAGATATTTGGCTAGAAATAAAAGCCAGGACTATTTGTGGTCATGGTTATAGTATTCTTTTAAGTTTTAGACTACATTAACATGATATCAAATATGATCATGGATGGACTAACGATTGTGTGATTCTTCAAGATGAATGTACAGTATGTAAATGTGAAGAATATTTATAAACACTGTGGTTTTTAAAAATTTATTCTGAGGCTGAAAAATAAAAATCTAAAGACGCATATCTTACTATGCTTGCTCCACTTGAACTAGATTTGAGCTGTGTCCCTACAAGTGGAGTGCAAGTCTAGAGCTGTTTGGACAGAAACATTTTAAAGTAGTTACTCACTTGTTTTCTCTCTACTAAGAAATGCCAGGACATCTTAAAAACATGGTGTAGAATAAATGCACAAAAATGGTTGTGCTAGATTTTTTTATGTTCATCAATATCTAAAAAAAAGTCTTCTTTACCAGTCCCATCTGAGTTTGATAGTGTTATTAAACATCTTCTCACTCATCTAAGACAACTTTCTATTGAGCTTCATTTTGGATGGATTGCAATAGAAGGTACAGCCAATTGGTCTCTAAAGGACAACACTTTTAACTGTAGGGTCCATCAAAAATGATTTGTTTCCAAAAGGTCTCACCTTAAAACACATACAGCCTCGAAGTCCAGATTAAAAGACAGTACAACACTCAAAAAAAAAAACATTCATGTAATTATCTTGGATCATTTGTAGAAATTAAATTGTGGGTGCAATAAAAAGAATTACATATTTTTCACATTTTATACCTGATTAGAGAAAAGTAAATTACTGCACTTTTATTGATTGGTGCATTCGATTAGATATTTTAACAGTGGCATTTGTGTGTACAACATACATACACAATAATACAAGCTGATGAGGCAATGTTTGCAAAAGCGGGTATGTAATTTGTTTTTGGTGTGTTTTACAGCTTTGAGCTAAAATCCACTGAGAAATCGCCCAAACCACCACCCGCTGCTGAACCTACTACAGCAGAGACAATAACCACTAACAATGCCCCTTCCACCTCTGGACACTCAGAAAGTCCGCCAGAGCCAACTAAAGAAACTATCCCTACAAAGAACACTTTGGAAAGCTCATTAAAAACACCAGAGCCAAAGGAGCAGAGCATAACCCCTCAGACTACCACAGATGACAAACCTGAGACGGAAGTACAGGGACGGAAAAATGTTCCAACGAGGGACAACGTGAAACGGCGCTCTGTTCGCTTTGGAGTTGTGGAGCATGATGATGGCGGGCCAACAATAACCTTGGGCTCGGATCCCAGCAGCGACGAGGAAGCTTCAGAGGATGAATCTGAAGACAACACGACGGCTTCAGTACCAGTTTACAGAAGAGTCGGGCTACTTCAAAAGAAGAATAGCGTAGAAGACCGAGAGGAGGAAAGACTGAAACATTTGGAATTCGAACAGCATCGGAAAGCTGAAGAAAATGAAAAGAGAGTTCAGATAGATGAGGAGATTATGCAAAAAGGGGTGTATGAAAAAGAG
Source organism: Perccottus glenii (assembly GCA_024416835.2). NCBI lineage: Eukaryota > Metazoa > Chordata > Actinopteri > Gobiiformes > Odontobutidae > Perccottus > Perccottus glenii. The sequence continues at coordinate 40,618,917 of CM044546.2, forward strand.
CAGCAAGAGGCAGAGGATCAATTTAGGGAAGAGGACAGAAAAAGAGAAAAGTAAATGAGGAGCGATGCAAGGAGAAAGAACGGTTAGAGGAAGAGTTGAAAGAGCAAGAGAGGCTGAGGAGAGTGGACCGAGAGAGGGAGCGACAGAGGAGGTTGGAAGAGGACAAGATGAGAGAACAAGAGGAGCTGCAAAAGAGGAAGCTGCAACAGGAAAAAGAAGTCGGAGCAAAGAGAAAAATTGATTAGAAGAAGAAGAGAGAATACATCAAGAACGAGAAAAGGAGTTAGAGAGGAAAAGGCAAGAGGAAGAGAGAATACAGAAAGAACAAGACGAGGAGTTAAAGAGGAAAAAGCAAGAAGAGAAAATGCAGAAAGAGGAAGGAGAAGAGGAAAGAAGAAGGCAGAGAAGAAGAGAATACAAAGAAGAAGAAGATGAGATAAAGAGGAAAAGACAGGAGGAAGAAAGAATACAGAAAGAACAAGAAGAGGAGATAAAGAGGAAAAAGCAAGAAGAGAAAATACAGAAAGAACAAGAAGAGGAGATAAAGAGGAAAAAGCAAGAAGAGAAAATACAGAAAGAACGAGAAGAGGAGCTAAAGAGGAAAAGGCAAGAAGAAGAGAGAATACAGAAAGAACAAGAAGAGGAGTTAAAGAGGAAAAGCACAGAAGAAGAAAGAATACAGAAAGAACAAGAAGAGGAGCTAAAGAAGAAAAAGCAAGAAGAAAGAATACAGAAAGAACAAGAAGAGGAGCTAAAGAAGAAAAAGCAAGAAGAGAAAATACAGAAAGAACAAGAAGAGGAGCTAAAGAGGAAAAAGGCAAGAAGAAGAGAATACAGAAAGAACGAGAAGAGGAGCTAAAGAGGAAAAAACAAGAAGAGAAAATACAGAAAGAACGAGAAGAGGAGCTAAAGAGGAAAAAGCAAGAAGAAAGAATACAGAAAGAACAAGAAGAGGAGCTAAAGAGGAAAAAGCAAGAAGAAAGAATACAGAAAGAACGAGAAGAGGAGTTAAAGAGGAAAAAACAAGAGGAAGAAAGAATACAGAAAGAACAAGAAGAGGAGCTAAAGAAGAAAAAGCAAGAAGAGAAAATACAAAAAGAACAAGAAGAGGAGCTAAAGAAGAAAAAGCAAGAAGAGAAAATACAGAAAGAACAAGAAGAGGAGCTAAAGAAGAAAAAGCAAGAAGAGAAAATACAGAAAGAACGAGAAGAGGAGCTAAAGAAGAAAAAGCAAGAAGAGAAAATACAAAAAGAACAAGAAGAGGAGCTAAAGAGGAAAAAGCAAGAAGAGAAAATACAAAAAGAACAAGAAGAGGAGCTAAAGAAGAAACAAGAAGAGAAAATACAGAAAGAACGAGAAGAGGAGCTAAAGAGGAAAAAGCAAGAAGAAGTGGAAAGAAATAAAAAAGAAAGTGTAGCGACTGAAGGTATTTTGATCAGCTTTGATGATGAAGTGCAAGCCAAGAAAACAACGTTGTCCTCAGCAGCAGCTGTGGAGAGCACGTCGCTCATGGATATTGATTACGATGACTTTTCTGTGAGAAAGCCCATCATTGACGTTGACTTTGATGATTTTTCAGTCAGACCAAAGAGATGGGGCTCACAAGCCAAAGCAGAAACCAATCCTGTCCAAAGCTGGGCAGCTGAACCTGTGCAAATGGAGGTGGACATGTTAGTGCCCCAAAGGCTGGAAAAAGTGGAGTCACTGGTGCCATTGGATGTCAGGCCTCGGGGGAAAAAAGTGACTGATGAATTGATAGAAATATTTCGCACAGAGCCAACTCTGCTTCAGGAAAATCTAAAGGAGGAGAGTGTGGATGAAGTGGAAGAAGTCAAAAAAATGGAAGAAGTGGAAGAGATTGAGGAATTAGTGGTTGAGAAAGAGGAGGAGGAGGAAGAGGAGGAGGAGGAGGAAGAGGAGGAAGAGGAGGAGGAGGAGGAGGAAGAGGAGGAGGAGGAGGAAGAGGAGGAAGAGGAGGAGGAGCTGGAGAAAGACCAAGAAGTGGACAACCAGGAAAATTACAGCGATGACACGCAAGAGGTAAATTCAGTGTGAGTGTTAATTGAACGAGTGTTGGAATGTCTCTTGTAAAATGATATGGCACTAAAAGAATCTGGTTACAAAATAGTGTTTGTCAGTCTGTTTACTTTATCACTAAATCATAATGTGTCACCACATTCCTGTTACTAAGAAAAGAACTTGATATACAAGCTTTAGGTAGATTAAATCTTGACTCAGAAAATTGTTTCTGTGTGTATGTGTTTGTGTTTATGTGAGTGTGACACAAACAATCACACACTGTAAAGCCATCATCCCAAGTTTTATTGACTGAAAGTACTTGTGGATAAAAGATGTGTGCAATAATACTTATGAATATGTTTGATTTTGCTCTCAGTCAAGTTAAATTCTTTAACAGTACAGTTGTACAGTGTACAGTACATTGTACAGTTGAGAAACATTATAAGTGCACATCCTGAAGTGTATGTACGTGGCATGTGGTTCAGATGTCTGACAGGAAGTGAGTTCAGTGGTTTCAGTCTTAGAATTACTTGCAGCATTTACTCTCATCTTTTCTTTACTGTGAACTGTGTGTACTATTAGAAAGTATAACTTCTTAATCTTTATTTTGTGTTATATTATGGTCTTTTATCCAAGACTGTAATTGTGGAGATAGACAGGAAACAGAATGAGACAGACTCGTGCTGGATATGAAACTGGGTCACTCGTTTATGTGGTTCAGACCGGTGAGCCACAGTGTTGATCCCAGTAGGATTCAATATTTACACTCAGTGTGTATAAATTATTTCCTGCAGCTGTGAAAGAGTCTTTTCAGATGAATATCTTACTACATTGTCTGCTTATGGGTTTGAATCTGTTTCAAATTGTACTTTCTTTGGTTTTATAATATTAGTAAATAGTTTTGTACTGACTTCACTTTAGTTTAAGGGTTAAGGGAGAGACAGATTTACCGTTGGAACATGTTATACTGTGGTTAATGCTATTTTTATGACACTTATTATGAGCTGCAAAACACTGCACATAATAAGGTACTAGTTACATTATTGGGAGTTGTACATTGTTCCTCACTTGGCTTATGATTAAAATTGAAATAAACTTGCCATAGCGTGTGAGTAATGACACCTTTTCAACACTAAGGGGCGCCGATGCTTTTAAGAATCTCACTTCCTTATTTTGACACACTCTAAAAAGAGTTGTACATTTTACCCAAGTTTACATTTTAACACATTACTGTATCTGTCTCAGGGCTTTTGGCAATATTGGAAAATTGTCAGAGCAAGTTATTGAATGTTGTGGGACTTAAACACAGAAAAACAATTATCATTCTGTAATGTTTACTGGGCAAACACAAACTGTGCAGTCAATTGTGCACCCTTATTCAAACTCCAGAATAAAAGGCAGACGTACAGACAATGGATGGATTTTAAAGTGACTAATGCCAAGGTGCTGTGGGTTCATCATGTCCTCATTTGGATCTAGGCAACCGAGTACTGTGTCAGAATTACCGTAGATGGTTAGAAGGTGTCCATATCTCTCTGTCTGTGTCTGTCTGCTTGAGCTCTCCACTCTGTTTGAGAAAACCCTTCACCCCCCTCTACATTTTCTGGCACACAAAGAGGACGGCCCATTCCACAAACAACAAACTTTGCATGTTCACCATCAGTTCTTTCCGTCATCCAGCCTAGTTTAGAATCGGCTAACCATTTACCTGTGAAATGAATCAGTCTACTCCTTTTTACTTGTTTTATCTGTGGATTAACCTTTGCCAAAGACCTGATTGAATCAGGAACGAGGGCAGTGGAGGGAGGTACGGAGAACACCTTGTCCCAGCCTGCCGCGCCTTCTTTCACTTGGGATTTTCCATCTCGCAGGACAGATGCCTGCTTTGTTGTGATATTCTCTGAAAGGGTTCAGGTTTAAGGGTGTGCTGTACCTGGCTTTTTGGATGTTTGTACTTGTAGATATATTCATGCTGCCAATATTTCTGAATGGAAAATGGATTTGTCACACAGCTGGGACATTGTTACACAACAAGCAGACTTGACTGTGGAATAACAAGTCTTGACACAAATGAAAAGAGTTCAAATGAACAGAGGTAACCATTAAAACAACTTGAAGTTTCTTTTTGCCGGTAATGAGATGGGCTCATCTGTCTCTGAGGTGCTGCTGTTTGAGACATCCCATCCATCACAGTAAAAGCTGTATAGTTGTTCTCTAAACAGAAAGCTCTGCAAAGTATTTACTTTTTTTTTTTTACAAATAATAGGCAGTTCCAGGACGTTAATGCAACTTCTGCAACTTCAACAATTTGTAATGTACCAAAAAAATGATAAATGTCACATGGAAAAAACATAGGCTATGTGAAGTCACAACTGGCAGGCACCAATCTATCCACAAAATGCTGTTATTGATAAAAATCACAGTGTCAACTTTGTGACTGACACACAAGCCAAACTTCATATTATCTGGTGACCCTAAACCCAGGACAACCTGCTCTGTGAGCTTTTCAACTATGCAGTCTTTTGGTCGAAAGTTGTCAGCTGCCCAGCTGCAGGTGGCAGGCTGGATGAGCAGTGTCCGGGAATCCATTAATGGAGCTCTCAACTTGGTCTGGGGCACAGAGGAGGAGAAGGATGAGGACAATAATAAAGGTGACAAAGGAGATGAAGCTGTAGAAAGAAGAGGAAGGTTTCAGATGGCCAGTTCACCTATTCGCAACTTTGCCAGACATAGCCGCAAAGGCCATCGGCGAGCCACCAAAACCTGCTCAGTAAGAACAGATGCTGAAAATGTGAAAGTCTTTCCAGGTTACATTTATTGATGTTGTAACAAGCATTACTTATATAATTTGTATCATTTATTTGTAATTATTATTTTTTTCTTCCAATAGTTTGAAAAGGTAACATGTTCCCCAGAGCTTGTTACATGTAAACTGTAGTCTAATATGTAATGCCTATGCAAATGTAGACACAGGGTGCAGAAGGCAGTGGCGGATTCTTGCAGGAAGGACACAGCTATCTGATGAAGTTGTCCAAATGCAGTATAATATCATTGGCCATGCATGCCCTTTCCCTTTCTGTTTCTGGTGTGTGTCACAGATAAGAACGACAACTGTAACAAAGTATGCCATGGTCTGACAATGTTCAGTGATGGCTCTGTATCTTTGGCCTTGATTTTGAGTCAGATTTGGTTTTAACAAATAACTGTGTAGAAGCCACAAACTTAATATGTTTGTGAGTATTTTGTAAACACGTTTGTCTGCAAGGCTCAGAAAAGCTGAAGAAAAGGAGCAGGCTCATTGATAATTTGTGACTGTACTTTAGAAGTGATGTTTCTGGCAGTAGACATCCTGATTATTTGTGTCTGTGGTTTATTTATGATGTTACCCTCACCTTGTCCTTGTAAACCGTCCCTCTAACACATTCCATTGACGAAAATGTGAGGCAGGAAAACTATAATAATGACTACTTTGTCTTGACTTGTACATCCTCTGCCTCCAGAGTTCAGTCTGTTTGTGTATACACATACAATCTAAGTCTTTACAATCTAATCTGGGATCAAAACAATAATACACAAAGGGGAACATCTAAATAAACTGTGACTATTGTTGATCACTCTCAAAACAATCTTGAAATAGGATGATCCTGATCCTGATATGAATAAAAGCTGTTAGGTGCTGAGATGGCTAAAAAGAGACCTTAAAAGTGACTGAAAAGTACTTGACCTTGATGTTGAAAGGTGGATACAAACATAATTTTCTGCCAAGCTATGTAGATCAGTGTCTGTAGTTTAGTGTACTAGCTGTCCTCGGCTGTGGTCGTAGGAAAATCACTAGAAGCCTATTCATTCATCGTGTGATGCTGCCAGATAACAGACATTGTGCAAATTAAGCAGCTTTGCAATTTCTGAATAATAAGTAGATGTATGAAAGATGTTAGATGCCCAAGTAATTATGAGTAGCACTGCACTGTTTACACAAACACAGTTTTGTATCCAGGTGATAATATTATTAGGATGTGCCAAATGACAAACTATGAAGTGAGCCTAAAGGAATGTTTTCGAGGACATATGCAGATGTTGCTTTTGTGTGTAACCTATGGGTTCAGCCATGCATTCCAGCGCGTGGGTGTGACAGCATCACAGTGTCTGATGTGTGTGTACGGGTGTGTGCTTCTATGTAATGTGTGTTGAGGACAACCCAGTCTCTGTGACCAGCTCATTAAAAGATACATGCTCGGCTAATCCTTAGTGGTTTCTCTCTCTGAAGTTAGTGATCTTGGTTTTGTATTGTCTATGTCTTAGCTCATATGCAAATTTACAAAAAGAAAAAGAATATTTGATAATATTTGATAGAGAAATGTAAAATTCATTATAAATCACTAGAATATAGGAATGTGACGATAATAAGCTTAATTTCTTTTCTTTGGTCCCTGTTTAAAAGTATCTCCTGTGTTTTTTTGTTCATAGGCACAAGTTAACACTCAAAGCAATAAAGTCAAAGACGCTGATGGTTTGATTGACCACAAGCCTAAGACGCTGCATGAGACCAGCAAACAGAGGCATGAAAGTGACAGGTATGAAATAAAGTGAATTTATTCAAACTGCTATAAAATCATACATCAATATTTCTTTCTGCGTTTTTCTACATAAATCTCTTCAACCGCTTTAGCACCCCTCAGTACTACCACATATTCAAACATTTTCAGGATTTAAACCTTTAAATGTCAGTTTTAATACATTGTGTCACTGTTGTTATTTATAAAAAAACACACAAACACCCAAATCAACTTATAAGACACTCCAAAATGATGGCTACAAAAAAGATACAGTTCCAGAGCTAAGAATAAAAAACATACAACGCATTCAGCGTACATCACTCTTTGTCTTCAATCCCAAGCCTTACCGACAAAACCCACCGAAGCAAAGGTCTCATACTTTCGGTGCAAAAAGTGTCAGTAGTGTATAATAGACCTGTAAATGTAATAGAGTAACTGACATTATTCCATTAAAGGAATATGTAAAAAAAAAACATTCATTCAGAAATTCATGCCATAAGCTGTAACACAGCCATAATGATCACCAAATCAAATTGCTTCTTTAGTTTACATGTCTTCTTTCCTCCACATGCAAGACCTGGATGACTGAGAATCATCAACATAGTTCATCTAAGTTTAGTAGAATCAGTATCTCAGTATTAGAAAAATGCCAGTAAGTAAAATCCTCTCCCAAACTAAGCACTGCGGTAGCTCACAACTCAGTGAAGCAACATAATATAATCAGAATCTTTATACTTTCCAGGCTCAACTCTCTAATGACCCCTTTAAACCCCTCCAAGGCTTAGGGCCAACTCACCTGACACCTGTTATATTTTTGGTTTTACGTGTTCTTCCTGTCAAGTGAAACTGTCAAATTTAAAGTATACAGCTACACTCATTCCCTTGTAAGGAAGAAAACAATGATAGTTTTTTAAATTGTGTTCTGTCTTTGTAGCCCAGAGCTTGTTCCTGACGAGCCTCTAGAAGTTTCCTCAGACAATGCTGATACCACTGATATTCCCACAGAGGAAGAGTTTGCTCCATTCCCTGAGGTTAGTGGTGTGTTATGCCCAAAACAAAACTCTTTGTAATCATTGACTCAAATATTAAACTGCTATAATTTGTATTTTGCATTACTGCCTCAACCCCTTTGTTTATTTTGTACTTTTGTGCTGTGAGTCTATATTAAAAGCTTGATTTTGTACAGAGCAACACCCCACTCCTTGACACCAGTGCTCAGAGATCGAGGGCAGATCTTGTCAGGAGGCGCAGTCGCCCCCGTGCACCACGCTCTGTCCAAATGCCCAAAACGGATCAACCGGACTGGCGGGCCTGCGACTCCACAGGTGCACTATACATTTTGTTATCTATTGTTATATTACATGTACTGAGGCTGAAAAGTTGTACATATTCTGATAACATGTCTGTAAACCTAATTTATTTTTATTCAGATGTAAATGAGATCTCATCTAAGCAAAAGGAATCTGATTCTGATGATGATGATGAGAAGCCCAAACTGAAGATTGTCTCTTCGGCTCCTTCCACCTCACAGAGAGTCTCCATATTTCCTGGTGTAAACCCTGCTGCCTTAATTGTATGTTTTTACACAGTAAATTATGATGTTTATGGTTGTTTTATGTGTTTGCTCAAGTGCACTTTGCATTCCTAAGGCTCAGATAAAGAAGCGAGCCAGTGGAGACAGAACTGGAGAGGTAGAGGCAACAGAAGTCAAGACTCAAGAAGTCAAAGAAAGTCCAAATGAAGAGTTAGCACCGTCCTCATCACAACTCTCCCGCTCTCCTCGCTCTGCTTCTCATCTGGCAGGGGCTGCTCTTGTGCTGCCCCCTATAGGTGGCTCTAGTGGAGGGTAAGGCATGACATAACATAACTTAAAAATACAACAAATTATTACATTATGTTTTTTTTAGTGTTAAGTATTACATTTTTATGTTTCAGGGCTGTCTCGTCTCCTGCTTGGCTGAAAGAACTTAAGTCTAAGAAGCGTATGAGTCAATATGATGGTGAAAGTTAGCTAACTTTTTATTAAGACAGTCATCTTTTTAATCCTGTATACTGTATATTGCTGTGAAAGGCGTGTTGAAACCTTTATAAAGTTCTGGTGCTTTCTACTGTAGACCTTTGCATATGAAATATTCTGTAATGAAGATGGCAGAAAAATATATAATGAAGACAACAACCAATTAATTCTGTAACTAAAAGAGTATGTGGGCAAAATCTGTAAAGAGAGTCTTTTTTGCACTTGAACTGACTCATCTTTGACTGACACAGCAGCCAAACTGTCTCAACATTAGTGTTGGTTGAGCAGAGCTATAGATTAAAGTGCACTAAACAGTGTTTAACTGTATACTTTTTAAGGCACACCACTGAAATATACACTGTATGCTTTTTAGTGATAGTGCCGTTGTTGCAGGAAACAATTCCATCTAGTCCTCTCATATACTGTGCCACAATTGCACTTTAAGTGCCTTATACTGGACCTTTACAGAAATATGCAGGTAAACTCAGGCTTACCAAGTGGCCATAGACAAGTTTTAATATTGTAAATAAGAGCAAGACTGTTTTGTGTTAATGCAAATTTGGTATACATGATTTAAATAATGTTTTATAAGGTTTTAATGGAGAAGTAAAAGGAAGAGAAGGAAATGCAAGCAGAATGACTCAGGTCTGAAAATATGTCATGTTGTATGTTTAGGATGTTGTAGATGTAGATGACACTAGAATTACAGTTGAAGTCTTATAAAAACACAGACACAATATGTGCACAAATTGCAGCGTAAATATACTGAATGGAGTTTTTAAAATTCACCAGTTTACCAATCAAACTCAAACCTAGCACTTTATAATTCTAGAAATAATAACCATCCATATAGTACAAAAAAGCAATACAGAAAGAGTGCACACTTTTCATCTCTTTTTTTTTTTTCCTGCATCGACTTCTAAATGGGTTCCTTGGTGGATCCTACCTTTTGACCATTCAAATTGGTTTTCTTGCGGACAGACAAACCAATCTAAACAAAACAAAACTAATAAAATAACAGAATGTAGTCATTTCCTTAACTGGGGTAAAGGTAATAGTAATCTTTTGGTTTACATCTCTCTTTTTATTCACCTAAGTTTTATTCAAGTAAAGATGCACTCCTATTTAGGTGCTCTATTAAACATTGTCAAAGTATCATCAACAACAAAGTGGGCATCTTCTGTAATGGATTAATGCAGTGTGTTTGTTTTGTGTTAAATGCTTTTAAGGTCAAAGAATGACTGTTATAATTTTATAATCAACCAGAATGCCAACTTTATGTGTATATTAAGAGGTAATTGTGGGAATTTTATTAAAGTCTTTTCTATGGACAGTTGTGTGTGTTTTTATTCTGTAGCATCTTGTGTCTTGTCAAAATAAGGTAGAAAGTTACCTTATTCATTTATTGTTCATAAAGCTGGGCACTCGAGCAAATTATTGTCATTACAGTTACAGATCACAAAAGACAGTGTAGGCTGAGATAAATCCTATTTTGTTTGTATGTTTTTTGTATATTTTGAAACCTAGAACAGCATTTTTTTTAGTTCAAATATGATATGTTCCCATGTCAAAATGCTAAGACCTGTTTAATTCTAACCAAAAAATAGAACAATCTAAGAAAAAATGAATTAATTAAAAGAACAACTAAAGAGGGGACTGGGGAGTTGTGTAGGATAGTGCTGAGTGAGTCTGTCCTCTGTTCTTTCTCTTGGCTGGCAGTCAGTGCATGTGGCCACATTATGATCCAGTCAGTCAGGGTGGCACTATGGGCAGAGCTGGGTGGCATTTGCCAGTGTGCCAGGGACAGAGGGCAAAGCTATTGAGAAGCAGTGTGATGAACACAATGGGTGAGACAGACTTGCTGCATCAACAGGCTTTTTGCTGTTGTGGCCAGAAATAAACCATAAATACCCCCACTGGCCTCCACAGACCACTCGCCAGGCGTCCACTCCCACACACCATCACACTGAGACAGAAAAGGAGGGAAAGACGGAGAGCTTGGCTAGTACGTGGCCCATTGACGCACAAGACATCCAGGTAAACAAATCAACATCATAACTTTAGTGAGCTTTTTGTTATGCATACACATACTTCAGCTAGATAGCTACATAATTTACTAAATATAGACTAATTTATTTTGCTTTGAATTGCTGAAAATACATTGTGATGCTGTTTGTTGTAGTACTAAAATGACTGAACAGCAGAGAACCCCAGACCAGCTACCTGCAGAGAAGGGCCAAGGAGGAGCAGGAGAAACATACACGGTACTACATTCAGCCAGTAAATTCTTAAGTCATTCGAAGCGATAAGTCAGACTTGTGTTTTTAATGCGATACAAAGACTGTTGTTTATTTTACTCTGTTCATTTCTTGTAGTTGGCAGTTTTTGAACTTGAGAACTTTCGTGGAAAGAAGGTAGAGCTGTCGGGGGAATGTAGCAACGTCCTGGAGAAGATACCAAAAGTGGGCTCTGTCATTGTGGAGTCAGGACCGTGAGTAGCTACAAAGTTATGGTGGATATTCTATCCATAAACAAGATTAAAAGTAACAGTGTAGTATTGCACCTTCTTGCTTTTATTTACGTTTTATTAGTATGTGCTTTAAGAAAAAAACATGCTATTCTTTCATGTTCAGATGGGTGGGGTTCGAGTGCACAGGTTTTGCTGGGGAGCAGTATGTTCTGGAGAAGGGACAGTATCCTTGTTGGAGCACCTGGACCAACAACCAGAGTAGCTACTACCTGAGCTCTTTCAGGCCACTAAAATTGGTAAATTGTTTGTGTAATTTTGTGTTAGTGTGCACTAATGTATGTGTAGGTCACTTTGTTTATCTATTGTCAGTGTTTGCTTTATGTATGTCCTGGAACTTTCACTGTTATAGAAAAGTCTCCTATTTATATTCAGCTTGTCTAAATATGATTTGTCTCTATCCAGGACGGCGCAGATCATAGGCTGGACCTTTTTGAGGGTGCAGCCTTTGAAGGGAGAAAGTTGAAAATAGTTGATGATGATGTCCCCAGTCTGTGGGCTTATGGTTTCCAGGACCGTGTGGCCAGTGTCCAAGCACTGAATGGAACGTAAGACACATTATTGCAGTAGCCTTACCAGAACAACAGCCATGAGCAGAAAGGAAAAAAATGATATTGGAATAACCTCTTATTGTTTTTATAAGTTATTTTCAAGTTTAATTAACCATAATGCTGAACTATAATGCTATTTTTGAATGGTCTTCTGAAGGTGGGTGGGATACACTTACCCTGGGTACAGAGGGCGCCAGTATGTGCTTGAGCAGGGAGACTACAAGCATTGGAATGATTGGGGAGCCACTGAACCTCAGATCCAGTCCGTCCGACGTGTGAGGGACATGCAGTGGCACAAGAAGGGGTGTTATATTGCCCCTACTCCGATACCCAACCCTACTCCCATCCCCAATCCTATCCCAAATCCAAAACCTAAACCTAACCCAGCTCCAAATCCCAAATCCCAAACCCAACCCCAACCATAACACCTCTTCAAGCTATGGAAGCAAAAGCACATTGGATATCTGCTCTAATCTGATTTGGGGGGAAGGAAAGTGACAATGATTAAACCTGTATCTATGTTGGAAATAAAGATTTTGGCCCTATGTTTGTTTCCATGAATGCTTGCATTTAAAATTACACATAGACTACAAAGTTCAATATAGATTTCTAAGTCACATTTAGCTATGCTTTTACAAGCCAAAAATTCACTATTTACATTTTTACAAACTAGTAAGCTATTAGTAATAATTATTCTGTATGTTTGATTTACAATCTGTGTAACAGCTCATTACAAACCTATTTTCTTCATCTAGGCATATCTAAATAGTGTTGCCAGGACTTAGGCTAGGAGTTTTTGGTGATTGGTTAAAATTCAGAAAAAGTCCCGCCCAAAGGATAAATCTGTCCAATCAGATTGTACCCTCATTCAGTTCCCACCAGAGATGGGCGGGGAACGCGCAAAAATTTGAAAGTTGACCGGAAATGTCGTTATTCCAGAGAAAACTTGTGCTTCTGAACCTGTAAATGGCTTTGTAAATAAAAAGTCTAGTTATTCGCATGGCATTGAGGTAAGTATTCTCAAATGACTTTGTTTTCTTGCAAACAACAACACAGTCTGTGGAACATTTAGCAAAGTTAGCAAAAACAGACGTTAGCATTTGTATTAGCGCTCGCGTTGTTGACATTGCTCTCCTAGTTTAGGTCTCCTTAAACTTTCTGCTATTATATGAATGTTAAATAATACAGTGACAACTTTCATTTTACAAGTTGAGTGCTTTTTGTGCAGATTACACGCTAATAAGAAGCCATGTTGAAGTTTAAATACGTGAATCAGGGAAACACAAAATCGCTTTCTCCTTGTGTGGATCCCATCACGAGTCGCAGCTCCAGACTTAACCAAGTGTTTCAGGTAATGTATCTACACATAATGATCCCGCTGCGTTTAAATACTAGTTTCCATAAAACGTTCAGTGCTATTTTGTGCTTAATATTAATCAGAAGAACCGTAGTGACGAGTAAATGACTTCCTTTTCCTGTGCTTGTTTGTGTGTTTCCCTAGGGCCGAGTAAACTTGTGTGGACAGCAGGGAGGATGCACTGTGGGCAGAGAGGAATTTCTGGAGGCTTTCCTGCTTCTTTATCAAGAGTGTACCTCACCAGACCTTATGAAGAATATTTATGTGGCAAATTTTGTTAACAAGTGTAAGTCTTTTCCCTATCAACATTGTTACTGTGGGAACTGGTACTTTAACCTTTTCAAAATTTACATAAATGTTGGTCTTAATATTTCTGATAAACAATAATGTTAAAAATAAAATTTAGGTTATGAGATAATCACTTGCCTCTTTCTCTTTGTTCTTGTCCCAACAGTTTCAGAAGTCATCACAGATGTCGAAACTTTGCAGCCGGGTGTTCAAGACTTTGAGCTGTGTGCAGTGGTGGGCCGTGGGCACTTTGCTGAAGTCAGGGTTGTTCGAGAGAAAGCTACTGGTGATGTCTGTGCACTTAAAGTCATGAATAAGACAGTTTTACGCTCTCAGAGCAATGTAAGTCTTTGGTGTTTTGCTAATAGTAAATTAGGTAATTTATTAATATAAATCTGACACACATTCTTATCCACGTCTCCAGTTTTCTTGGATGTTGTTAGTGGTTTGGAAAAATAAAGCAGTAAAATAGTTGTTCATAATTTTTAGTTAGTAAATTAATTATAGTCTCTAACTTTCCCACTTGAGGGCGCTGTAGCGTATACAACGTCAAAACAACAATCTAAGACCTAGTGAAAATAGTACATGAGCCTTGGTTGGAAAGACTCTCATGTGGAAAACAACCTGGATTGAAAATGAACATAGAACAAAAGAAAGTTTTTGTCTATTTCTATCAAAGGGTATTTTTAAAGTGTATTACAGATAAATTGCATTTACTAAATGCCTTCAGAGATAATTTCTCAAGATTGAAATGCCTTTTGTACTCAGTGTATATCTTATTGTAATTTTTAGGTTGTTTTTCATGAGGAGGAACGAAGAATACTAGCTCTGAACAGCAGTCCTTGGATCCCACAGCTTCTCTATGCTTTCCAGGATAAAGATAATGTCTATCTGGTAAGAAATTAGTTTTTCCTCAAAGAAATAAAAAAAACCCACACAATACATTTAAAGCAACACCATGTAACTTTTTCAGATTTTCTGAATAAGGACTACATTGCTGCAAACCCATATGGCACTTAGTATGGCACTCTCAGTATGATGAGTTCATAAGAGTTTATGGTAAACAAGGGGCCGTTAACATAACTCTGAGGCTGTTTATTTCAACAACTGCAAAGGTTGCATACTTTTTAATGTTTATTTTAACACAGATTAGTGTCCAGAAAATAAAAAAGACTATAAACTTTTGTATTCGTTCAGTTCAGAAGTACCAATTAATCTCTGAGATGCTGTGTACAGTCATTGGCCTCTGCTGCTGTTCATTGAATAGTTGTGAATAGCTGTGTGCATTGGCTACGTGTCCATAATTTCAGTGTTTTATATGGCATTGTATTACATTACATTGTTACTACAATTATTTTATTTTAGTATTTTTGCACAGTGCTTGAAGCTAATTAGGTCCCTCATTTTTTCTAACCTGTGATTTAGATCGGCTTGGTGTTGCTTCATGTCAAAATTTGTACTGCACTACCTTTTGTTTATTACTGTCTGTATATACCATGTGTATATATAGACCTTTCTCGATGCTACCTGCATGTCTGCCATTATTCCTCTTCCTTTTTACTCTTCACCCTCCTTATGTCTCACCCTGCTCCCTAACCGAGCATGGAGGAAAATACAAAGCATTCATCTTTATCCGTGTGTCGGAGAGGCTCCCGGTCTCCCTGTTGCTAGGTAACACTGGAGAATGCTTCCCTTCATTCAGACAAGCCGACCATTCATGCACCAGGGGCTCTCGCCTGTTATGGCTGTATGGCAGCTACCTTATAGCCCAAATTATCCTGACTAGTGCCTCATTATTGTCTGCAACAAGCAGAAAGCACAAAATCCAAGTCAAGTATGATTAGTGTTGTTTTGTTGCGTTCCTAAACTCTGTGAGATGTGTTATTTTTATTGGTGTGTGTATTCTGTTGTGCCAAACAAACACTGTAATCGCATAAATACATTAAACAGCATGATCTAACAGTTACCACTGGTGTATTTTTAGCTTTTGTAACTATTGAAAGCCATTACCCTGCCCGCAGTATCAGATAAATCTGTGAAATCCCATGTTGCATAACTGAATCTATAAAGAGAAGAAGTTCCCTATAAGCCCCTGATGGAATCTTAAGACATGTGCATACTGTTTTTCTTTTGGTTGTTAACCTGTTTATTACCAGTTATACAGTACATGCATGCATTTATACTAAAGGTCAAGCTTAATTTAATTCATAATTGATCAGATTTGACACATTATATTTTCTTTCACAGTGACCATTCTGCTGCCAGCTACTCGTCAAATTGTTAAAATTGTATTTTGTTTGTAAACCGTGTCATTAGGCAATGGAGTACATGCCAGGTGGGGACCTTATGTCACTGCTAAATCGATACGATGACCAGTTTGATGAGTCAATGGCTCAGTTCTATTTAGCGGAGCTGGTTGAAGCCATTCATGCAGTGCATCAACTTGGATATGTGCACAGGTAGGACACTTTCTAGAGTCAGTAACCGAGAAAAGTACGAGTTCAAACCATGTATATGTAAAGCACAATTTTTAACAAAACATGTTTTAATAAATAACAAACAACCTTGTTAACCAGTATAAATTCTGTTTAAACTATCCACTTTCAGAGATGTCAAACCAGAGAACGTTCTTATTGATCGCACAGGCCACATTAAGCTGGCAGACTTTGGATCTGCTGCCAGACTAATGGCGAACAAATCAGTGAGTTAATCACAGACTTTTCTCTGTGTATTAACCTGAGTATTGCTGATTGTAGGCAGAGACAACTGTTATTTATTAATGTATTTGCAGGTGGCAGCTACTACAGTGCCTGTTGGAACACAGGATTTTCTGTCCCCTGAGGTATTGGTGGCCATGAGTGGTGGCTCACACAGCACCTATGGGGTAGAGTGTGACTGGTGGTCCCTGGGGGTCATAGCTTATGAGATGATCTATGCCAAGTCACCCTTTTCTGATAGTACCTCTACCAAGACCATCAATAACATCCTTAATTTCCAGGTAAAATATGATTCTACCCCACTCCTGATCACTTCTCACATCTGACATGTAATTTCCTGGTCTTTTCATACAAAATACAATGCTACACAAGTTTATGTGGCTTTATAAAATGCAGTCTGCTACACCTGACTTCATATCTGCCTGATTGCATTATTTAATCAGCCCTTGTCCTTGTTGTTTGGCCACAGCGCTTCTTGAAGTTTCCGGAGGAGCCGCGGGCTAGTAAACAGTTTGTAGACTTGGTGCAGAGCTTACTATGTGGAGCAAAGGAGCGACTGGGTTTCCAGGGACTCCGCTGTCACTGTTTTTTCTCCAATATTGACTGGAACAACTTGAGAAAAGGTGAGGAGCTGTCCTCTCTTAACATTGTTCTGCTGTTTTTACTAAAAAAAAAAAAAAAAAAAAATCAGATTGGATCAAAATATCTTTATAGCTCTCATAACTGTACGTATATATCTATATGTATCTATAGATATAAATATAGATATGTTTTATTCTTAAAAATAGCAGAAAGCAATGTGTTCAGGGTTGGACTTGTGTGCACCACCAAAGGCAGTGGTGTTGCCCATGCTCTTGACAGTTGTAGAATAATGAGATTGTCTGTGCTGCTGGCAGATGGCCAGCTCTTTCCCAAGGAAGAGAATAGGAGGGAGGCGGAGATGTGAAACAAGCAGACAGAGTAAAGATCTGCAACTCATCTGCTTCTCAGTAGACGCAGCAGAAATCGTTTACGCTAGCAACACCATACACACACTCTGAGGCGGGTGTGCATGTGTTTAATGGCCTTTATTGTCTGCAGCAAATGATCCAACATATTTATGCCATTCATTATCTTTCAATTTGTGTTGTGATATTATATTGAAAACTAAAGACTAAAAATCCAATATTTAGTTTTAAAATTAAAAGCTACCATGTTTGGTATGGTTGAAGGAAGATGTATTGATTATCTGAATCTCATTTGATTTACCTAAATTTTAAGAGATTATTAGTGAATATTAATTAGAAAGTGTCCAGATAATCTCACTGATGTGTGTGCATTAATGACAATAGGACACAGACAGAGCGTTATTCTTGAGCATTACCAAGCCCGCTCTGCTGCAGTGAGGGAGAGCCAGTGAGCATGTGTGTATGAGAGAGAGGAGGGAGGGACAGAGGCAGCATGTGCATCAGCGCGCGACTTACTGCACTCTAGGCTTGCACTGCTCTCCGTACATTTCTCCTCCCTTCCTTTCTTACCCTTTTCTCCTTTATTGTATGTTTTTTCATTTCTTTGTATTTTTTTTTACACTTATCTGTATCCACTTTCTTTTCCTTGCCCTCTCTTACTCTCTCCTCTTATCCGTTCTCCTTCAGTTCTCCCGCCTTTCGTTCCTGCCTTGCACGCTGAAGATGACACCTCAAATTTTGAGGAGCCGGAGCAGGCAGCCCCCTGGCCAGCTTCAGCAGCCCTGCGAGGAGCTCTGTCAGCGGGCTTCCGGGGCCAGGATCTGCCCTTTCTAGGCTGGTTTTTCAGCAGAACATTGACAACATTGGCCAAAACTGAGTAAGTGCAACCTGTTTACTTTGCATTGTTGTGCTTGTTTGAACATAATCTCTGTGCAGTCAACACTGAGACCCCTTTGATTTACATATGTAACATACCTTTCAGGGTTAAAGATCCCCTGCAACAAAAGAATGTCCACTACTCTTGAGACCATTCATTAGATGCAACTCATTTTAAACACCCATTGTTTCAGGTGACCGTGTGCTCTGTGCTGTTTGTGACATATTTGCGTCATTAGTATTGTGCCTGTTGGGGCTAAAATTGGTTTGTCCATATGCTGTGTCAGACAAGGGTTGAGAGAGGGGAGGGTTTCCCCTGTTCTTTGGTGCTCTCCTTGTGATTTCTGCTTCTTTGCTCAGGGATAATGTATATCTAAAGCAATGTATGCTATTTCAAAATGAATAGACCAGGGTAAAGCTGGTGTTATCCTCCTATCGGCAGTGATTGGTATGCGGCTGAGTATGTCAGTGAGGTTTGAGAGGTGGAACCCCACACACAGACGCGCTCCCACCCTCACTGCTGTTATTGTGTGTTCTCTGTTACTGTGCAGTATAATGGCCTTCTGAGTTTTATAGTATGGGTTTTTTGGCTCTAATTATCCCTAATGGATTTTGCCTTCTTAACCTCTGATAATAAAGCAAGAGAATGGGTTTCATTTTTGTAGCCCCTTGGCAGTGTTCTCGCAGGTTAATGGCACTGGAGACTGCGGCTCATAACAACAGCAGGAACAGAAAGGAAAGAAAAAGCTTTAGCAGATTAGACAGGGAAAAGGATGAGAGCTCAGGTTGGGGGGTTGAATCTATTTCTATGGTTACTACCATGATTTTTTTTCTGTGTCCCCACCCCCATCTTTACCCGTCTCATCTAGTCTTATTTTTTCACTCTCTTAATGTCTTGAATCATTTCTTTTACCGCATCAGTCATTTGCCTATAATTCTTTTTACAGAATCCAGTCTTTTTCTAGCTGATTTAAATTAAGTGGAGCTCAAAGCTCATAAAAAGTGTCAAATGGCTGTGTGGGTGCAAGCATGTGTGTACACATCCGTCATTACAATGCCAAAATGGAAAGAGAAATGAACTGAGCCAGACATAATGAAATGGTAATCATGTTTTTTGTTGGGTGGTGTTTTTTTTTTTTTTTTTAATTTGAAGAAAATTGAGCATTAAAGCAATGATAGAACCCCTCAAATTTAAGAACATCTCAAAGTACTTTTAGGAATCTGTTTTTGCAAAGTGGTTTGTCTTTAAACTGGACTTGGAATGCATAACCTAAAGTACATTTTAGGTTCTAAATTGTTTGCATCCTTTGGCCTTTTTGTTTATCCTTACACCAAAACGTTAGGCACTGAGTATGGCATGGATTCTGTCATTAAAATGTGTATTTTATAGTTTGTTTGCGTATATTCGTATGATATTCCTATTGACAATAGTCAATAGAAAGATACACCCCTTATTTTGATATTTAAAATGTTGATTTGATGCCAAAAAACAAATTTACACTCCTACAGTAACCCTTGTAATCCGCTCAAAGAGGAACCGTATTACATTTTTTCATTTTAAATTTTCTTTAACATTTTACAAAAATCTATAAGAGGGCTTTATTTTGGAGTGAAATATGCTGTTGTGTTATGAGCCTTGTGTGTTTGTGTGAATGTTTGTGTACTATAAAAACATCCATGAGCATCTTTCTGGGGGATGTTTCTTGATACTGAGAGGCAGAACAAGGCAGGGCTTGCTTTTTAGATTATTTTTAACACCGTGACTCAGTCTTAGTCAACTTTATAAACCATTCTCCCGCAATACTTTCATTCCCATTCATACAGACCCATTCATCTATTCAGACTTCCACTCCCGCTCTACACTAGCTACAAAGTAGGACACTACCTTAAGGAAAACAGAGGTTTTTTTTGCAATACAACCTAAGGACAAACCCCACACAACACTAGATCTCTGGTCAAATTATTTAACACAGTGTCAGTGTTGTCGTGCCTCAGTCCTTCAGACTGTTTTTTTAAATTTTGTCCTTGAGAAAACACTATTATATCCTTCACTTATTTTCAGGTTTAGAAGTCTGTTTAGAAAATCTCTTTTGTTCTTATTGTCAAAAACCCCTTTGAGTATTTTGTTATATTTATCATTACATTTAAACAAAAACAAACAAAACATAAATAAGGAGGGGCCGGTCATTAAAGTGTTGGATAAGCTTTTGACATCAATGCTTTTTAAGAATACAATAGTACATTTAATTGTCATTTTCCAATTTAAAAAAAATAGTCTTTTTAGTCTGTTGTTCCTGGATTTGATCAGTCTATAACTTTTTTTCTGGAGGGCAGTGAAGTCTAGAGAGAGTGTGGTCCTTGGCTATACCACTGGTTTTCTTTTGGGAGCGGACAGCATCGATGTCTCTGAGGGAGGGAAGTAGTGAGACTATAGTCCACTCTGCCACCCTAACCACCCTCTGCAGGTCATTCCTGTTCTCTCTGTAGCTTCTAAACCAAACAGTGCAGCAGTAGGATGCTCTCGACAACTGGCCTCATAGAAGTTGGTTATCAGATGCTGAGGAAGGTGAAACTGTATAGTCTTTGTTGGCTCTGTGTGTAGTCCAGGTGAGGTCAGCTGTGTACAAAAATGAACCAAAGCTCTCCACCTGTATACAGAGGGCAGATTTTAAGTGTGCTGAGATTTTCTAAAGTCTACTTAAAGGTTGGGTCCTTGGTTTTTGAGGTGTTTAAGTCCAGGTTATTGGCAGAAGACAAGATGCTGAACCTCTTCTATGTAGACTTGGTATTTGATATCAATCGTACTACGGTGGTGTCCTCAGCAAACTTGACAATGGTTAATAAATAAAAAAGAGTTATCTGGTCGTAGGTTTCCAGATTTTGAAACCTTTGCTTGAAAAAACAATACAAAAACACTTGACATTGACAGTGGTGTTGTTGGAGAGAATGGGGGAACAGTCATGTGTGAAGAGGGAGTAGAGAAGGGGACTGAGGACACACCCCTGCGGTGTTTAATATGACAGTGGATGATGTGGGGTCTTCTGATGGTCTATGTTTTTTAAGTATTCAGCTTTTCATAGATCTTATGCATTTTAATACTCGGCATGCGACAGATCACATCAAAGTAATGTATGGACATTTGCTCAAGGGAATGTCTACATCTATAACATAATCAACATGTTACAACAATGTCTGTTCTTGTCAACAAAGTTGACAAATTTTAACATTTCTTTTCAAAATGTAACATTTTACCTGTAGGTCAGTGTCTGCAGGCCTCAACTCTCCTGCCAAGACCAACTCAATGGAAAAGAAACTACACCTTAAAGCCAAAGAATTACAAGAAACACAAGACAAATGTCACAAGGTATAAGTGTCTGGCTTTCTTTCCCAAAGTGTGTAAGTATAGAAGCAGTTGTAGTATACTGTACAATCTAGTATTGAGTAAACATCTTCATTTCTATAGTGTTGTACTTCCTACAAAGGTGCTCAAAGCACTTCTTATCAAGAATTGCTTATATCCAGGTCTGGTGTTTCATATGCAGTAACTCTATGCAAACCTTTTACCTACATTTTTGCATTGATATTAGCTTTTATAAAAATCCAGACCATAACAAAGATCCTTTCAATCAGAGTTTGTACCTACACTTTAAACGACATAATACCATTCCTGTTTTTTGTTTATTTAGATGGAGCAAGAGATTTCCAGATTTCAGCGTAAGATGACTGACCTGGAGTCAGTGCTCCACCAGAAAGATGTGGAACTGAAGGCCTCAGAGACTCAGAGAAGCATCCTGGAGCAGGACCTCGCCACCTACATTACTGAATGCAGTGTGAGTCACAGAAGTAGTGTCTATACAAAAAAAAAAAAAAAACAACGTTGATAATGCAATTGTCTTTAATATAAAATATAAGCAGCTTTATTTATTTTTAAAACCAAAGTAAGAAGGATTTGACAAATATTAGCCTCAACTTTGTGTGTGTAAACTGTTTTCAGAGCCTTAAGCGAAGCTTGGAGGAGGCACGTGTGGAGGTCTCCAGAGAGGATGACAAGGCCATGCAGTTGCTCCATGACATTCGCGAGCAAAGCAACAAGCTGCAAGAAATAAAAGAACAAGTATGCAGAGTCCCTTATTTAAATGATGGTCTCTCTCCCCCTTTTCTTTTTTTTGTAAATTAACACTTAAAAAAGTGTGTGCTGCTTTACATTCAGTACACAAATACTCGTACTTTATCATTATAGCTCTAGTTATATACTCTATTGTGATGTGACAAACGGTTTTGTTATCCTTATTTATCACTCTTTTCATCCAGGAATGACTATATTTGTAAAAAAAAAACAAAAAAAAACAACCTTAAAACCATCTTGGGTTCACTTTTTATCAAAAACACAACAATAATATTATTGTGGACACACAATAAACTTTGTCCAAAAACTGGACAAAAAAAATCTATTTAGCAGATTTTCCAGCTTGAAATTTGAAGTTTAGGGTTTTAACTTGAGTGGTAATCCCAGAGTTGGTTATCAAGAAGTTGATTTAGATAAATGTTCATTGCTGCAGTACATTTCAGGATTTTAGTACTCACTGTACTCACTGTACAATGAAAAAACATGTCAGCAGAAGAATATCGTTTTGTTTATAGAACAGCTCAGTTCAACTGATTCAAACACAAGCTGTTTGTTGTCGCTTTTGTGCCTTTTATGAAAAAACTAATAAAATATAAAGGAGATTTTTATCCTTTCAAAAAAGTTTGTTTGCAGTTCACAAAGCTTGTGATCGCAGCTTGTGACTCCATGCCACACAGATGTTAAGCAGTTTTAAAAAACTTTGATCATACAACTAAATATTAGTTTAGTGATTCACAGGATTGCTAAATCCTAGAAACAAAAACGTTTGTTCAAAATAGTTTTGAGTTTGTACAGTCAACGGCAACCTACTTTTTTGAACACACCCCTTTCAACTAATTGCCCAATTGCACAGCCTTAAGAGGGTCTTGTTTGTTTTCTGAAAATATTCTGCACCTACTGGTAACTTGTTTGCCATTTAGCAATAAAAATTTACAAAAAAACTCAGATTATTCTGGTTAGTCCCATTGTACTGCTATTATTTTGAATAATACTGTATAATCCTACGGCATGTACTAGGCCTAGTTTAAAGTCACGACACTGACATTGTGTTGTCTGTCTAAAGGAGTATCATGCTCAGCTCGAGGAGATGCAGGTTACCATCAGGCAGCTCGAAGAAGACCTCTCTGCAGCCCGGCGCCGCAGCGACCTCTATGAAGCTGAATTACGAGAGTCCAGACAGACAAGCGAGGAACTTAAAAGGAAAGCTGTGGATTACCAGCAGAGAATGCAGAAGGTATTGTAGCACAATACCTATCATAACTATATGATATGAAAAGCAAAAGGGCAGCCAGACATAATTATTCAACAGATTGAACAATTCACATGTACATTTTTCAGGCCAAAGAGCAGGGCAAGGCTGAGGTGGAGGAGCTTCTCTCTAAACTTGAAAAGGTATGGGGTCAGACCAACACTTTCTCATCACGTACATTTACCATAGATAATGTAAATATAAATGTGAAATAATAATGTGCCCTTTTTCCTTCATAAGACTAATTCTGAGCAACAGGTTAAAATCCAGGAGCTTCAAGACAAACTATCCAAGGTAAATTTTATTCTAGATAGTCTATAACTAGATAATGGAGTATTTTTCTTTTAGTTTAAGTACTCTTAATGTAATTTATTCTACCTTTCCCAGGCCGTTAAAGCAAGCACAGAGGCCACTGAACTGCTGCAAAATGTACGCCAGGCCAAAGAGCGTCTAGAGCGAGATCTAGAGCGTCTGCGAGGGAAGAGCGATTCTAGTGACACACTCAAACGTCGTCTGAGAGAGACAGAGGTACTACACCAATGACACCAGACCTTAACAACAGAACCTGGTTGTTATTAATTACATTCTTAGTTTATGTTCTGTTGACAGTTTAAGGACTTATATGTGTAATACTGTGTAAGCAGGAGGGCAGGAAAACTCTGGAGAATCAAGTGAAGAGACTGGAGATGGTTGAGCGCCGAGAGAATAAACTGAAGGATGACATTCAGACCAAATCCCAGCAGATTCAGCAGATGGCCGAGAAGATCCTGGTGAGAGCTACAGATAAGGCTTAGTAATACTCCACCCCTAATTTTTCCCTCTGCCCACCAGCCTGGCCATATACTACTACAGTTCTTTTCAGAGAACCTTGTTGGCTGAACCTAAGCAAAAGGATTTTTAATATGAACATAGACTTAAAAGTTATATTTTATCAGGATGAATAGGACCCGCTTCATTCAGCTTGTGGATTTTCATCTCTTTCATGCAAGTTTCCTAGTTTTTTTTAAGGATTATAAGGAATCTGGTAACAGTTAGAGTAGAATGTAATTCCATATTTAATACCATATTCATCTGTTAATATGGGTTTTATTCACGTGAATTGAAAAGGCTTACACTGGATTCATGTTAATCACTTTTTTGGTTTGTTGACTGTCTTTAGTTACTATATGAACTACATCTTGCTCAATTTAGGAACTGGAGGAAAACCTGAGAGATGCCCAATCAACAGCTCAAAGGATGGAAACCCAACTGGTTCAAAAAGAAAGACTTTATGAAGACAAAATTAAGGTGAGCCAGCCTGTTTTTACCACACAAAGGCTTTGCAGCTCCTGTTAGTGTTGTGCTGATTGGTGAGTTGTAATATGTTTTATAATGACATGTGACGCAACACTGTAACCAAGTAACTGCTTTTGGACCAGGTTATGCTTTAAATGGTCTCATTAGTTAAAGGTTTTAAGACAATGGATATTTTAAAACGTGTCAGTCCGCTAATCAAATGTTTACTGCATCTCAGGTTCTGGAGGCCCAGATGAAGGCTGACATGGCTGACAAGGAGAGCCTTGAAGCCAGAAGAACACAGCAAGAGGAGGAGTCGCGGGAGAACTGCAAACTTATCAGTGAACAGAAAGCGGTAACAACCATCTAATCATTCTTTTGTATTGATTCTTTTATCTGATTTCAAAACCATTTTATTTTCCTCAATTGCCCAGTTTGTTTTACGTTTTCTTTTTGTGACAGACGTATTATTTTACATGTACAGTAGTGTAGGCGTTAGAGATGGGAGAGTTGGGAGACAGAATAAATTCGACTATACATCATGTTGCACTACAAAGCCTAGGCTAAAGCCCTAATCTGGTTAATGTGGTAGAATTGAAGCAGTTAAGAAGCTTTTAGAGGCAGTCATCTGACATTCACAGGAGAAGATTCAGGCAACACCTTAATGGACTCTAATAGGATTTACGAAGAGTACAAGATTCTGTTTTCCTTAAAAATGCTGCTGAATCTTGGTATATGATAATGATTTTAAAAGAGAATACATTACTTGTTGAGTGTGAGTTCCACTTCATCATTGTCTCCCTTCCCTGTAGACTATTAATGCCATGGATTCCAAAATGAAGAACCTGGAGCAGCGTATTGCTGAGCTGTCAGAGGCTAACAAACTAGCCGCTAACAGCAGCATCTACACCCAAAAAAACATGTGAGTTAACAAGACCTTATAGCTAAACTGTGTTTTTATAAGTTATACCACCCACACTGACTGTCTTCTCCAGTCGCTAGCTGATTCTTTAGTTCACACTCACCACTTTCTGCTCCAAAAGTGATCTCCCTTGTGTGTAAACTGTGGATGGTATCTTAGAAAACAGCAACTAACACAATTTTATATAGAAAACTTTTACTTTTTGGTAAAATGTTGTCACCGGGATAATTGTTTGTAGAAGGTGTATATTATCTATATTAAGTGTATTATTATAGACATTGTGTGCCAACAGGAAAGCTCAGGAGGAGATGATCTCTGAACTCCGCCAACAGAAGTTTTATTTGGAGTCTCAGGCAGGAAAACTGGAGGCCCAGAACGCCAAACTGGAGGAGCACCTAGAGAAGATGAGTCAACAAGAGCAGGCGAAGAGGACTCGTCTGTTGGAACTAGAGAGCAGACTGCGGGAGGTAAAGCAACAAACATAAGAAGACAAGTCTCTGAAAGAAATCTCTTAGCTCTGGATTAAGTAATTCACTCTAACAAGCGCTCAGCATTGCCCTACACAGTTTCCATCCACAAAAAGGATTAAGATAGCCGATTAACAAGAATCGACAGAAAACATGGTAAATTTGGACACAGCACTGATTGAACAGAAGTTTTGCCAACTTGGAATATTCTGGAAATTTCTTTTGACTTGGATCTAGAGAAAGATGTTGGTCGCAAACAACACATTTGACATAATGTTTCTCACAGATTACGTAAACATTATTTATAGCTTTGCATCTAATGCAACCGATAATTGCAATGCTACTGTAATTAAGGGCTGCGATGCCCCCTTCTTTTATTTGTGCTTCACCCCCTGTGGTGCAGTCTGCCTGTGTTACCGGTAGACTGGCTGCTGGCTGGATGTCATCTTTCTACCCCCACACACTCTTCCCACTGAGACATGATGCACAGATTGGCACTAATTGCTGGTCTCCCTAATCCCTTGCATATAAACATAGTTTTCTCTGACAAATTTGTAGTTGCATAATAATGGCTATTCGATTACTATATTAGGTTAAGACTAAATGCACTCTTTATTCTAACACAATTTGTAAGTGATTAGCAACCCAAGCAGGCCTTTTGTAATTCTTAAATGTAATGTATGACAAGCTTTATGTCATTGAACACTGATTCTATTATTACTCTTGTCTATTCTGTTCAAATAGGTTTTTAGCAAGCCTTGAGATTTTTACCAATTTTTAAATTACTTTAATATCCTAAATCATCTACCATCTGGTACGTTAAATTAGTTAAATAAATGTAGGGATTAACATGCTTATTCAGTCTGTTTTAGGTCTGGTTTAGGCTGCCATAAACACACTGGTCAACTGAATGCTGAATTGTTACAGATGGGCCTTCAACATGAAGAAGAGAAGCTGGAGATCAAAAGACAGGTGTCTGAGCTCACCCTGTCGTTGCAAGAGCGGGAATCTCAGATTAGTAGCCTACAGGCTGCACGACTTGCTTTGGAGAGCCAGCTGCAGCAAGCCAAGACTGAGCTTGAGGAGACTACTGCTGAAGCTGAGGAGGAGATCACTGCCCTTAGGGTAACACAATTAAGACTTTAACACATTGTGACGTTATGTACAAACAAATGTATATTTTCTTTAAAAACATTATAACATTCATTCTATTAAAAACAATAAAGATGAATGAAAGGAGCTGTTCTTTATCAGTAACTAGTAATTTAGCAGCTTCTTTCACTGTCCACAGAATCACAGAGATGAAATTCAGCGCAAGTTTGATGCTTTGAGAGACAGCTGCTCAGTAAGTACTGCCATTGCCTTTTGTCTGCCTTTTTGACACTTTCTGTCACAGCCAGATAAGTTTTCTCAAGAATTTGAAAAGATTGTGATTCATTTGTGACTATTTTTTTTTTTCTATAATAATTAGAAATTCAAGTCAAAGAGTGGCATAATTCCAGTTTTATTGTTGTTTTTACAGTAAGTTTTTCTTTTTTCTTTATGCAACACTTTACATTTAGAGACTTGTACATTTGTTTTAGGTGATCACTGATCTTGAGGAGCAGCTTACGCAGCTGAGTCAGGAGAATGCTGAGTTGAACCGCCAGAACTTCTACCTGTCTAAACAGCTTGATGAAGCCTCAGATGAAAGGGAGGACCAACTGCAGCTTACACAGGAGGTGGACAGGCTGAGGAGGGAGGTAGCTGACCGCGAGATGCACCTTAACAATCAGAAGCAGGTAAATCTTTGGGTGTTTTTTTTTATTTTGTGTTTTTAATGCATAACGCTGCTTGTTTCAGTAAACCTTGCATCTGCATTTGTGTTTTACAGAACATTGAGACCCTGAAGACCACATGCAGCATGCTGGAAGAGCAGGTTGTAGAGCTAGAGTCACTGAACGATGAGCTGCTGGAGAAGGAGAGACAGTGGGAGGCTTGGAGGTCTGCCCTAGAGGATGAAAAGAGCCAAGCCGAGAGACGCACCAGAGACCTGCAGAGGATGCTCGACAATGAGAAGCAGAACCGGTAGAGATCAAAAGTGCACCTCTTTCTAAACACACTGAAAATGCAATTTCTTTGTTCAACTTGTAATTGTGTTTTTCCCCAGCCTCAGAGCAGACCAGCGCAGCACTGAGTCTCGCCAGGCGGTGGAACTTGCAGTCAAAGAGCACAAGGCTGAGATTTTAGCCTTACAGCAAGCTTTGAAAGAACAGAGACTGAAGGCGGAGAGTCTGTCTGATACTGTAAGTCACAATTGTTATATTGTCCTTCTTAAAAATCAATTATACATTGCTGGTATCGCACACATTAACTGTTTAGAGTTCGTAAAGCTGGAGAATTCAAGCTGTGGCATTTAACTTGTTGTCTGATCACAGCTCAATGATCTGGAAAAAAAACATGCCATGCTTGAGATGAATGCCCGCAGCCTACAGCAAAAACTTGAGACTGAGAGAGAACTGAAACAGAGGCTTATGGAGGAGGTACGCAATAAAATATTTTATTCAATCAGTTTGAATATGTTCTACAAGGTTAATACAATTAAGTATGTTTCCTATTAATAATCTGTTTGCTTCTGATCTCACAGCAAGGGAAGCTGCAGCAACAGATGGACCTGCAGAAAAGTCACATATTCCGGTTGACCCAAGGCCTTCAGGATGCTCTGGACCAGACCGACATGCTCAAGACAGAAAGGACTGATCTGGAGTACCAGCTGGAAAATATACAGGTCCCTCATTACTTTTAAAATAAACATTAAAATACTGTGGTCTTTGATGAGTTCAGTAGTCATGGTTGGATATTAGAGCAGGTCTAATGATGTAATCTTATATTAAGATTCTTTTAAGATGTTTTCTGAGGTGCTCTTATCTAAGGTTTACTTTTTTACTCCAGGCTGTATACTCTCATGAGAAAGTAAAGATGGAGGGGACCATATCCCAGCAGACCAAACTTATTGACTTCCTTCAGGCCAAAATGGATCAGCCAGCCAAGAAGAAAAAGGTGGGTAATTATATTTTTGGTTCAAAGCACTAAGTAAAAACTTTGATATAGTGATATTACATCTCTCAATAGGGAATTTTTGGGCGGAAGCGGGAGGATGTGGGAACTACCACTAATGGGGCTCTAGCTCCTCAGCCCCAACCGTCTGTTCCAATGCAGTATGGTGACATGAAACTGGCTCTGGAGAAGGAGCGTTCCCGGTGTGCAGAGCTTGAAGAGGCTCTTCAGAAGATGAGGATAGAGTTGAGATCTCTCAGGGAAGGAGGTAAGGTCTGCTGTCCTGCAACAGAGCAATAGCCAGGTGGTCACCCTATATGGTTCTGTGTCAGTCTTGGGCCATCAATTTATTTGAAAGCACCCAGTAAATACAGGAAATGTCCATCCTTACCACACCAACTTTAAAAAATAGTGTAGGTTGGTGTGGTAAGGATTTAGTGTGCCCTCTTAACTTGACACATTTGAATGGTTATTCTCAAAAGGGAATCAGCAAACACAATTATACAGCCACTCAACAGAATATAAAGTCAGTTTTCATTCAGATTGATTAAAATCTAGCATTTCTGGAAGCCATGCAGTACAGCCCAGATGTTCTTTGAAGCTGTAGAATGATGAAATGTTTCTTTTCTATTTCTTTTAGCTGCTCATTTTAAAGCACAGGAACATATGGGTCCTTCAACACCAGCCCAAGCACGCCATCAAATTCTCATGTCTGCTATAGTTAAATCCCCAGAGCATCAACCCAACCCCAGCAGTCTGCTTAACCCCTCAACTCGCTGTAAGGAGACCTCCACACCTGAAGGTTGGTCCTGCCCAAACGTACAGTCCTGCCAACGGGAAGCCATATAGCCCCATTCTCTGGCCTCTGATAACACAAATTAACTTTGTTAAATTTTAATGTTTGTTCTTGGTCTTAAGACAAAACTGTGTTTTCAGTACATGTTCAATCTGAATCGCTTCTCAATTCAGAAACATGGAATATGAAAACATGAAACAGCTGTGTGTTGAATTCATTATTTGTCTCCTAACACTGTACCTGGGCAATTTCTGTAGACTAACAAAGCTACTTCAAACTTTGATAGCTTTAGTACCACTTTTACTCACTTTTACTGCTAAAACATATGTTCTTCAGGACATTCCAAAAGACCTTTCAGGCACTTAATTAAAGATTTACAAATTTATTAGGCAAAGACTATATTTATTTCAACACTAATGAACTAGCTTTGTGATTTAAAGCCACCGTCTCTGTGTTTTGTAATCGTCTGTGTGTTTTTTTTATTTTGCTTTAACCATTGTTGGGTGGCTTTTCCTTTCTCTTTTCTCCTGCCCCTCACAGAAAAGAGGAGGGTCACCTTTGAAAGTAAGTTAGTCATCCAGACCACAGCCCTCCTGCATGCATGTGCTCATCTGCATGCATTTTTATACACAAATGTACGTTTAGTGTTTGTTATGTCAGTGAGCTTTATGGTGAGGTCCACTGAAGATATGTGACACCAGATATTGTTCAGTTGATGGAGATGGATAATAAAATGCAACTAGGAAAGACGATGGCATGTGTATTCTTTTCCCAAATATAATGAAAGACGTATGAGTTCCTGAAAGACAAAATTATCCTTATACAGTTTACTGCATACTGTTAAACTTCTGCCAATTTGTTTCCTGGTTAACTTTGCAGAGTATGGTCGGCGTGTGAAGGAAAGAATGCACCACAATATTCCTCATCGTTTCACTGTGGGCCTTAACATGAGAGCTGCCAAGTGTGCCGTCTGTCTGGATACTGTGCATTTTGGACGACAGGCTGCCACTTGTCTAGGTTTGTCTCATGCAGTGTAACTCATCTTATATTTAAAAGAGTGAACATAAGCGTCATTTAAATTTAATATCCATTATTTCTGCAGAGTGCCGCACTCTCTGCCATCCCAAATGTTCACCGTGTCTTCCAGCCACCTGCGGCTTGCCGGCCGAGTATGCCACACACTTTTCAGAAGCCCTGTGCAGAGAAAAGGCAAACTCGCCTGCACTGCAGGTCAAAGAGGCCAGTGGACATGTTCGTTTGGAGGGATGGATGAAGCAACCCAGGTCATTAATTCAATCCTTTACTCAAAAGGCAGCTTTATAAAGTCTGTCACACACAAATTAAAATGGTGTGTATGTTTGCTGACACAGAAATGGAAAACGAGGCCAGCAGGGCTGGGAAAGAAAGTATGTGGTTTTAGATGGAACAAAAGTATCCATCTATGATAATGAGCCTGGAGAAGGTCAGTTTCCTATAAATGTTTTAAGAATCAATGAAGTATATTATAATCAAGTATTTGATCAATAAGAAATGGATGTGTTTTTCTGTAGATTGTGGAATGCCTGAGGAAGAGTTTGAGCTTTGTCTTCCTGATGGAGAGGTCACTGTTCATGGTGCTGTAGGAGCCTCTGAGCTCATCAACACTGCCAAATCAGGTACTGGTATCAATACGAACTAATCCCACTGCACAGACAGTGTAGCATCTTAGGTTTCAGAGTCTCCACATCACTTTGTGTCAAAGGTTTCTGATGTGCATGGTCTTTCTTAGAAACCAAAGCAACATGTGTATTTTGTTTGTACTTGTGCACAGACATCCCTTATGTGTTGAAGCTGGAGTCACATCCTCACACCACCTGCTGGCCAGGCCAGTCCCTATACTTTATGGCTCCTAGCTTCCCTGACAAGCAGCGCTGGGTAGCTGTGCTTGAGTCTGTGGTGGCTGGAAGCCGTGGCTCTAAAGACAAAGTGGATTCTGATGCTGTAAGTTTGTTTATTTGTATTCTGGCTCATCCAGCATGAGCTAGCTTTAAATATGTTTTAGTCAATACCATATCTCTTCTAGACAAAACAAGCTTGCTTTTTAAATCATTTAAAAAGATTTTAACCAAGGGTGGCTGTTATTGTTTGGTTTAAAATAAATCAATTTAGTCAAATATATTGAATGATTCCATTAAACATCAGCCAGTGCCTTTACTTCTTTCTCTTCCTTCTTCTTTCTCTTTGCATGTTCTAAACCACCATGTCTTCTATCTACGTGTTGTCTTTGTCTTTGTTGATGTGTATGTCCATTATACTTGATTGTGTGGATCATATTATAGGCAGGTGTTTCTAAAAGACAGAAGAACCTATCCCCTCTGGTTCAGGTACAGTAAGCAGTTGCACAAATGCTTGGGCTTCAGTTTGCCGAACTACTGAGCATGCAGTAGCTGTACACAACGATACATATAGCACTGATGTGGCTCAAGTGTTTAATGGCAATTTTCACTTTTGAAAACAACCCCATTAAATATTCCTAGATCATAAACAAACACATAATCCATGGACGTGACACTGCAGTGCACCTCGCACAAAGTGTCATATGTGTCCTGCATGCTTCTGCAAATTCATGCACCGCTTTACCTTTCAGTAAAAAATATACACAGTGTGTTGACTGGCTTTGCAGTATTTTGCTTATTAGATTTGATTATTTTTGGTTACAGTACAATTATCACAGGTTTAGCAAAAGTCTCTTCAGCATTTCAAATGTTTTGCTCCTGTTTTTCTAGTGGCTGTTCACACATACCACACATAAAAAGTAATTAACAATTTTCAACTCCCAGGATAATGGACTTTATATGTAATACTAGATGGTTAACATAATGACGAATATTGGATATTACTCTGTGGTTGGTCTCCTGAGGTCAGTGCTGACAGTAGGCAAGACCCATTCCTTTTCTTTATGGTCTCAAAGATTACTCTATGCTATAGATTTTTTTCTAAGTGTCAGAACACCTTTTGAGCTCAGTCATGTGTGTCAGAGCAAATTGTATTCAGACTCATCTTTTTCTGTAATTGACATAATCATGTGTTTCCTAAAATTAAATTTATGAGTGCTCATCTTGAGATCAGTGTTTGAGGTTTAATACTTTCAGGTGACATGTTGTCATGTTGTGGTGTTGTGTAAAAAAACAGTAGTGTTTTTATGCCACAGTGACTAAAATTGGCAAATTTCCCAAATTTGACGTTAGTTCTTCCTGGTCATCTAAAGATGTGGTACATTGTAACTTAATGGTGAATTATCAAACTGTGCATGTCAAACTGTTGTATTACAGACTAAAAAATATATTTTTAAAGAATATCAAACCCACATATTTCTACATTTATCTTGAGACATTCACTGACACACACATGCTTATTTGTGACTTGTTTTTATTATATTATGTAAATGTTTTAAGCTTTTTTGGCATTTGTCTTATTTATAGTTTGACGGCTCTTGGCTGCCATCCTTGCTGGAACAGCTTGTTTTGCTTGAAGGGAGAAATTCCTGTATTACTTATAACTCAACACCTTACTTTTCGCTCGTATTTGTTGCTTTTTAACAGAAACTTCTGGGTAACTCTTTGCTGAAACTGGAGGGTGATGACCGTTTGGACATCAACTGTACTCTGCCTCTCACAGACCAGGTATAAAACATGGAAACCCTGCACACACCTCAGAGCATTATTTTAATGTCTTGTTCTAACATTTTGTTCTCGTCCCTTAGATTGTTTTGGTTGGCTCAGAGGAGGGTTTATATGCCCTGAATGTCATAAAGAACTCACTGACCCACATCCCTGGCTTGACATCAGTCTTTCAGATCCAGATCTTGAAGGAGCTTGATAAGTTGCTGATGATCACAGGTCACTTTATGAGTCCCTCTACTTCATTTTCTAGTCTCTGTAAATGAATAAGTGAGAGCCAACATTTCTTACACCTTAAAGAAGTGGCACTGCCAGAACATTCAACTGCCAAATGTTATCTCGCTTGTCATTTACTGCCTCTTTCATTCCTCATTTGTACTGGTCTTTTTGCTGTCACATGTTGATTGGCATTCATTTATTGTGTTTCTGATGTTGCTTGAACAACAGGAGAGGAGAGAGCGTTGTGCCTTGTAGAGATCAAGAAAGTGAAACAGTCTTTGTCACAGTCTCATCTTCCAGCCCAACCTGACCTCAACCCCTTCATCTTTGAAACAGTTAAGGGATGCCACCTCTTCTCCTCTGGAAAAGTAAGTTAGGATCTCTATATTTTTATTTATCCAGAATAAACTATTGTTTAAATTACAACCTCTTTTGTAGATTGACAACGGGACCTGTATCTGTGCTGCTATGGCCAATAAAATTACAATTATGAGACATAATGAGAGCCTCAACAAATTCTGCATTAGAAAGGTAACCATGTACACAATTGCATGATTTTTCATAGCACTTTTTCTTCTAAATTTTGTATAATATTTGTTTGCACTTACAGGAAATTGAGACGTCAGAGCCTTGTAGCTGTATACACTTCACTGGTTACAGCATTATTATTGGCACAAACAAGTTTTATGAGATTGAAATGAAACAATACGTGTTAGAAGGTATGCCATTTATTGAAGTAATGCCTTGATTTTAATTGCGTTTCAATTGTGCTGAAGTATTTCTTATGTAACTTTCTCCCACAGAGTTTCTGGATAAAAATGATGTGACCCTTGCCTCAGCCGTCTTTGCTGCATCCTCCCACAGCTTTCCCATCTCCATCATTCAGGTCACTACGGCGCCACAGAAAGATGAATACCTGCTCTGTTTCCATGGTAAGTAGTTTACTGTTTATTTTTTTCAAAGTGTGTTCTTGTATATTTTTTAATATCGTTTTTTCAACTTTATATTCTTTTTTGCAGAGTTTGGTGTGTTTGTGGACTCTTACGGCCGCAGAAGTAGAAGTGATGACATCAAATGGAGCCGACTGCCGCTCTCATTTGGTATGTGACAGAAACCTCACAAATTTGATAGAGTTTTAAATGTATGTATTGCATATATGTATTTAATGTTTTGTTATGTTCTTTTAAATGAAATCCCAGCTTACAGAGAACCATACCTGTTTGTGACTTACTTCAACTCTTTGGATGTAATTGAGATTCAGGGACATGCTGCTCTTGGGTATGACTACTTCCTTTACTACAAACCTTTCTAACAATGGACATTAACATCAAGTTTTAAGGATGTTACATAATACCATTCCCTGTACAGAACTCTATGTGATTAACAATTGTGAATGCTTATTGTTTTCAGTCCCCATTCGTACGCACACCTGGACATCCCAAACCCACGTTACCTTGGCCCAGCCATTTCTTCTGGAGCCATTTACCTGGCCTCATCTTACCAGAACAAATTACGGGTCATTTGCTGCAAGGGAAACCTGGTCCAGAGCCAGGAGAGCGGAGGAGACTTGCAAAGGAGCAGCTCCGGACGCAGGTAAGGCTAATGTGGAATTACCATGTGCTCCCTCTGGAGATACTATTAAAGCCTCATAATAATAATTGTTACATCCCATTTATATAAATCCTCTACAATGAGCTTTATTTTTAGTATTTCTTATGCAGAAAATAAATTTCCATGTTTTTGTAATGCTCATTATGAAATTTCCTTCCAAAGTGTAAAAGAAGTGGTGGGAAAATGTGTTGATTTTAGTTTAGAAACTGAAAACAAATAAATTCTGTTTGGGAACATTTATTAAAGTTTGATTGACCTCTATGCTTTATGATCATAAATAAATAACACCCTTTTATTCGTAATTTCATTGAAAATGATTTAATGGACCACCCAGAGGTGATTGCTAAGTGGAATATTCCTTCTGCTAGAGAAATAAATAATGCAGACAGAATACATATCCCATGTAAAGTAAAAGATAAGATATAGTTGAGGATCTGTTCTGTATATGCACACTGACTGTTTTCACTTTACTCACTGCACCATTAAAGAGGACACTTTTATCTTTTGTGCACTGGTGGTGTTTAGTTCCTTGGGACAGGCTGGCACTGCGGGGCTCACGTTGACATTCACAGGAACCGGTGGCACAAATTTAGCTTTAAAATCTAAAAACAGGAGAGTAATGGCTACATTTTGTTCTTTGCAGGAGGAAGAGTTCATTTTTTATCTGCGGCAAATCCTAAATCAGTTATGTTTTAAACCTAATGTTATTTCTGAATTATGAAATGAAGTGAAGAAAATGTTTAATAAAGACTTTTATGTAATGAGATTGTCTATCACAAAACTTGGTGAGTTATTTGTTGCTCTTTTGGAACATTTCTTATTTATTATTGTTGTCTGCCACTATTCTAGTCTAAACCTGAAGCAGTCTTACTTTAAAGGCTTAGGGCCATTATCTACACAGAACAGTTGCCTAACCTGAGCCTCACAGCAAACACCCATGAGCCAACTCCACTCCATGTGCTGTTCCCTTGACAAATACTTAGTGCCCCTCTCCATCCTCTGATCTCCTTCTACAGCCCAAATAAGCGTGGTCCTCCTTCCTACAATGAGCACATCTCCAAACGTCTGGCAGCCAACCCCATAACGCATGGAGACCCTGGGACTCCACACCGCTACAGAGAGGCCCGCACCGAGTTTCGGCGGGACAAGTCCCCTAGCCGGCCCCTGGAGAGGGAGAAGTCTCCTGGCAGGATGCTGGAGAGCCGAATAGTGAGTTCTCCGGGCCGGGCTATGGCTGATCCGAGACTAGACCGCTCCCCTGGACGTGCCATGGCTGATCCCCGCATGGACCGCTCACCCGGCCGCATGATGGATGTACGCAGGGAGAGGTCTCCAGGGCGGTTTGAAGAGCGCCAGCGGCTTCATACTGGCTCGGGACGAACTCCCATCAACCCTGTCAACAAGGTCTGATAATGTTTTATTCTGTTTAATAACATTTGTTTGAGCTGCACAGTACATCACTAAGCTATTGTCACTGTGCACTGAGCAATAGTTTTTTTACCTTTTATATTAATTTAAAATACTTCAGTAGCAGATTAGATCATCATGATACTATGTAGTAGAGTTCAATAAATCTTAATTAACTTATTTGTATGAATGAATAATCCTGGTATTTTCTCACAGGTGTGGGACCAATCATCAGTTTGAGAAACGGCAGAGCGACAAACAGCAAGGATTGAAGGAAGCTTAGTAAAAGTGTCACCAACTCATGATGAAACACTGCCACACATTCGTTTCGTCTGACATCAAAGCTGAAAACCACACTAACTGTGGCTGTCAGGACAAAGTGAGCAGAAGAGAATAAGTAGATCACTAGAGTCAGACTAGAGTCAGGTTACTTCAGGTCTACAATGTGTCAGTACACAAAAACACTATTTTGAGCAGGGTCTTGGAATACATTTGTGTAAATTGATCATTTGATTTCTTCACAACATAAAACCTGAATTGAAGTGGATTTACCTAGAATTAGTTTACTCCAAACAGTAGTGAGACAACAGTACAGTAAATAAGCACAGCCGTAGCACTCTGATTTACAAATAAATACTTAAATAAACTTATTTGGAGGTAAAACCAAGAAGTCCTGATTCTGGCCACTTTCCCACACCTGGCTCTCTACAGTAGCTACACATCAGGATGGGGCATTACTGTACTTTGTAAGCTTTGGCTCCTGGCCTGCGCTGACATGTCAGCACAATCATATTCAGCTATTTACAATCATTATCTGCTAATCCTAGTGTGACATCAAGGCTTTGATTAGTTTTGGTGACAGTACAAGGCTGGAGCACAAACAAATTTAAACCAATACAATACTGAAAATACAAAAGGCTTCTGCCCTCTCTCATTGGTGAACACTAAAACAGCACTACCCCAGCAGCAATGAAGCAGGACCTTTCTAATCCATCAGATCATTTTCTGTAAATAGATGAAACATAATTTTATATATATATATTGAGAAGGAATTTCAAGGCTGGATAAGCCATGTCTATTTTTGTTAAAGAAAAAGTGATAATGTGTCCTCTTGAATGTCTAATGAGTATTCTTTTAATATGTTCAGATGTCTTTTACTCAGTGATTGTATCTGACTCAAACCTGTGTATGCACTTCCATCCTCCAAAAGAAAACCTCAATGCTGAATTATATGAGATGAGAGGAAAAAAAGATCATGTTTGAAGCTTACAAAGATGTACTTTTGTACAATAACCCTTATATTGTATATAAGCCAAATGTTCAAGGTGAGATAAAAATCATCTTTGTTTATTTGCAAATTCGTAAATGGCATGGATATGTACAGTATATCTGAAATGAATTGGAGTGTTGTCTTCTGCTTGTGCTTCGTTTGGGTTTTTAATTCCACAGTTTCACACTGAAGCACGTGAATAACATCTCCTATCTCAGATCAATTATATTTGCACAGGAAATCCATAAACAAGTCATTTTTTATTTCCTTAAGGCACTCTTGGCAAAATCTAATCTGGCATAAAAACATTCCAAAATCAACCTAAATTGTATATTTTTGTGAATTAGCTGTAGCTGGATCTATATACAGTGCCTTGCAAAAGTATTCAGCCCCTTGAACGTTGCGACCTTTTGCCACATTTCAGGCTTCAAACATAAAGATATGAAACTGTATTTTTTTGTGAAGAATCAACAACAAGTGGGACACAATCATGAAGTGGAACAAAATTTATTGGATATTTCAAACTTTTTTAACAAATAAAAAACTGAAAAACTGGGCGTGCAAAATTATTCAGCCCCTTTAACTTAATACTTTGTAGCGCCACCTTTTGCTGCGATTACAGCTGTAAGTCGCTTGGGGTATGTCTCTATCAGTTTTGCACATCGAGATACTGACATTTTTGCCCATTGCTCTTTGCAAAACAGCTCGAGCTCAGTGAGGTTGGATGGAAAGCATTTGTGAACAGCAGTTTTCAGTTCTTTCCACAGATTGTTGATTTGATTCAGGTCTGGACTTTGACCGGCCATTCTAACACCTGGATATGTTTATTTGTGAACCATTGTAGATTTTACTTTATGTTTTGGATCATTGTCTTGTTGGAAGACAAATCTCCGTCCCAGTCGCAGGTCTTTTGCAGACTCCATCAGGGTTTCTTCCAGAATGGTCCTGTATTTGGCTCCATCCATCTTCCCATCAATTTTAACCATCTTCCCTGTCCCTGCTGAAGAAAAGCAGGCCCAAACCATGATGCTGCCACCACCATGTTTGACAGTGGGGATGGTGTGTTCAGGGTGATGAGCTGTGTTGCTTTTACGCCAAACATAACGTTTTGCATTGTTGCCAAAAAGTTCGATTTTGGTTTGGTTTGACCAGAGCACCTTCTTCCACATGTTTGGTGTGTCTCCCAGGTGGCTTGTGGGAAACTTTAAACAACACTTTTTATGGATATCTTTAAGAAATGTCTTTCTTCTTGCCACTCTTCCATAAAGGCCAGATTTGTGCAGTATACGACTGACTGTTGTCCTATGGACAGAGTCTCCCACCTCAGCTGTAGATCTCTGCAGTTCATCCAGAGTGATCATGGGCCTCTTGGCTTCATCTCTGATCAGTCTTCTCCTTGTATGAGCTGAAAGTTTAAAGGGACGTCCAGGTCTTGGTAGATTTGCAGTGGTCTGATTAAACTTCTCCACAACAGTCTCTCGGACCTGCCTGGTGTGTTCCTTGTTCTTCATGATGGTCTCTGCGCTTTAAACGGACCTCTGAGACTATCACAGTGCAGGTGCATTTATACAGAGACTTGATTACACACAGGTGGATTCCATTTATCATCATTAGTCATTTAGGTCAACATTGGATCATTCAGAGATCCTCACTGAACTTCTGGAGGTTTGAAATATCCAATAAATTTTGTTCCACTTCATGATTGTGTCCCACAAAAAATTACAGTTTCATATCTTTATGTTTGAAGCCTGAAATGTGGAAAAAGGTTGCAATGTTCAAGGGGGCCGAATACTTTCGCAAGGCACTGTAAATCTAAAAAGCTGAGAAAGATGCTGTTCTTCTTTGTGTGTCTGTTGGCTGTAGGACACTCAGTGCTCAGCTCTTAAAGTCTATTCTTCCTGAATGTATTAAAGCTAATGAAGCTGATTCATTGGTCAGGTGATCAATAAAGCACCCAGTGCTACACATTGCACAAGTATTTTTTTTTTTTTACTGGTCCTATTAAAGGGTTGTCTATCTTATTTAAGTTTTTTAGTCTTTTGACTTGTATTTCTTTCTACATGCTCCTGAATCATAATGCTGTAATGCTGGATATGATGTTGATGTCTGCTAAGAATTGTTTTAATAGCGTTCTCTGTAGAGATTTTGTCACAGAATATTAAATATTATAACCATTGTCTGTCTTGTTGCTGTATTTTTTTTATTTTTTATTAAACAGGCCACAAGCTGAAATC
Source organism: Perccottus glenii (assembly GCA_024416835.2). Taxonomy (NCBI): domain Eukaryota; kingdom Metazoa; phylum Chordata; class Actinopteri; order Gobiiformes; family Odontobutidae; genus Perccottus; species Perccottus glenii. The sequence continues at coordinate 40,659,043 of CM044546.2, forward strand.
ATTTAAGAAATGTTTCCTCATTTAGGATGTGTTATGATCAAAACTTGAGATTTTAAAAAGTCTCATGAGAAACTTTTTTCTTTGTGTTTTTCTTTTCTCCTCCCACCGAGAGCTACCAGTGAAATGGCCTTTTGTTCGTGTCTACTGTGTTCAAAGAGTTATTCTATTTTTAGTGCCATTTAATAGTCTGTGCAGATCACAACCTGAGAGATGGTCTCTATGTTTTCAACAATAGCAGCATACAGTCGGACAACAATAACTCTGCTAATTCTTACCATGTACGCACTGCTGCGAGATGACACCAATAACATCTGCTGTCAAGCCATCAAAAGCATTTTGTTTGACAGGGAGTAAACGGGGAGGGGGATGCACCTCTTTAAATAGATCACACACTTTGACTCCAACCCATTTCACACACTGTCACTTTTCTTGACCTTAGAGCCGCAACACATTGTAAGGATGTGTTCAGTGTCAGCAGCATTGCAGCATCCTTAAGTATTTGGCGCCTAATGGTGTTGACAATAGCAGCTCAGTTGCAAATTAAACAAAATGGTTGGGTCATATTTGACATTGCTTTCAACATATCCTGGGGCTTTAAGAGACTGATAAACTTGCTTACAATTTGTGTTGACTGATTACAATGCACTGAATCATATATATTCTCATCCACTCCATGAACAGACTTTGTCCAATCCAACAGTAGGATTTGTCACCTGTCTGTTTGAGGATATGGTTGCTGGTAACACACTTCCAACAAGTCAATAAATTAGACTTAACAAGCTTATAACACAACAGTTGTTAAAACATATTATACAGCTATATACTAGGTTTCTTATATGATTTTTTGACCACTACATAATACTTTATTCCTCAGTAGCCTATAGCTTTTAACATAATATTCTGTTTAAAACAAAAAGTAGTCATAAAGTTTAAATAGTTTGAAGGTTTATTTGTAAAAAAAAAAATATATATATATATATATATATATATATATATATATATATATATATGCAAGCAAAGATAAGCAAAGGTTTATATATATATATATATATATATAAATATATAAATCTTTGCTTTGCCTTTCAGTTTGAGAGTTGTCAGCGTAAAGAAGAACATGGATTACAAAAAGAAATTTAAAGATTTGAGGGTCCTACATACACTGAAGTGGACCTAGATAAACTGATGCTGTATTGACGGTCACATGATTTGATTTGGATTTTTCCCCTATTTTTGTGCTTTTGGTAAACTGTAAAAGCAAAACATTTGCACAGCTTTGACTTCTGGTTAAAATGATGCATTACTTCACTGTGCCTTGATAACCCAAACGTCTCTTGTGCTCTCTTTGCCCAGTGATGGTCCTAACCACACGGTCCGACAGGGTTGTGTAAGACCGCATGTGATCCTGTGTATGCTGTATAAAGGGTACGTCCAAGAATCATTTACCTGTCACTTCCTTAAGAGGACATAGTTTATAAATATCATCCAGTAGAGATGAAGGTTGGGGCTACAAAAGGGACACCCACCATCGCCCCATTGTTCACAGGCATCATTGTTGGACTGACGCTCAGCCATGGTGAGTTAGTGTGAGTGTGACCCAAAGCCATGACTGGTGTGTGCTCTATTGAGGATGTTTTTTTATTCAGTGTTGTCTTACTGTTTGTTATAAGTAAAAATAAGCTTTATCTGTCAATAATATAAAGTAGAAGAAAGGTGTATAGGATTTGGATGTATAGGATTCATTAAAACGTTAAAATGCTAGTGTGGATCCCTTGACAGAAAATTCAGCTTAAAAAAACAGTTATAGCTTAAACCACTCTACATAAGATTATATATGAGAAGTCTTAAAAGCCAAACATGATTTACTGCTGTGTTTGGAAATTAAAAGAGTGAGCCACAGATCTTTGATGTGAGTCAGTCTGTATGATGTGTCATGTGTTTTATGGTCTGTTGTTTGTGTCCAAAGGCCCCAAAGAAAGCCAAGAAGAGGACAGCAGAGGGGGGCAACTCCAATGTCTTCTCCATGTTTGAGCAGGCCCAGATCCAGGAATTCAAAGAGGTGACTCCAACACTGCTGTACTGTCAGTTAACTCCATGTCCTCCTGTGGCTTTCCATTGTGCCACTATTGTTCATCACTGTAGTATGCCAGCTGTCCACTTCCTCGTCCCTGGCTTGACAGCAGTGATGCTTGTGGTATGTCGGTATGAGGGTCAGTGGTGCCCAGACATCCAGACTGTGTCACCAGTGATTAGGCAGCAGATAAACTGCTGGGCGAGCCCTGGATGCCTGTGTAAGCCCTTGGGACTCACATATTATGAATAGGTAACAGTGTGGTATCTCTAGAAGGACAGCACACCATCTACTCAAAGGGATTGGGAGAATGTTATGTGTTATTTTCTTGCAAACAGGTGGACTAAGAACATAAAAATGCAGCTGTAATAAAACCTGTATTTATTTGTCCATAGGCCTTTACCATCATGGACCAGAACAGAGACGGTTTCATCGATAAAAACGATCTGAGGGACACTTTTGCTGCTCTGGGTGAGTCATCTTTCTCTGTCTGTATTGTATGTATAGGTATTTGTTAAATTCCTGTGGATGCTACAGGACGTCTGAATGTGAAGCAAGAAGAGATCGACGAGATGCTCAAAGAAGCGCCAGGTCCAATAAACTTCACTGTTTTCCTCACAATGTTTGGTGAAAAGCTGAAAGGTAAGAAAAATAACTAAACTTAATAAACATTTAATTATAGTCTGAATTTTAAGTGTTCACTTTTTGTGTATCACAGGGGCTGATCCTGAGGAGACCATCCTCAACGCGTTTAAGGTCTTTGACCCGAGGAAAAGGCGTGCTCAGAAAGGACTAGTAAGAACTGCACTTATCACAGCTCTTTAAACCTTTATGCATCATCCACTGGAGCTAGTTATTCTTCTGAATCAACAATGAGATGACAATGAGGGGCCTCCCTTGCACTTTTCATTTGCCATGAATCATCTGATGTGATTTCTACTCTTTCCTTTCCAGCATAACACAGATGCTCACAACGCAAGCAGACCGATTCACTGCTGAAGAGGTAGGTTACTGCCCCCACTGTTCTGATTATTGTTATCATAATCATGGGGTGTGTGGGTCTCCAAAATAACACAGAACTTCCAACGTCATCATGACGATAGTCGACAGTCAGACACATTTTCACATTAAAAACACTTCAGTGAGTCATCAATAAATGCTCATGTCTGTGTGTGGTTATTGTTCAAGGCTCAGTTTTAATTTACCTCTCGTTGAATAGATGGAGCAGATGTTTGCCGCCTTCCCCCCAGATGTGGCAGGAAATCTGGACTACAATAACCTGGTTCACATTATTACCCATGGAGAGGAGAAGGACCAGGAGTGAGCTTTTTATGTGTTCACCAAGTACAAAGTTTTCTTTAAAATCCTACGTCTGGCCCCCGATGGAGATAAAGTCTGCCATGGATCTGCCCTTCTTTCATGTTTCCTACACTGAATTGTATTACTCACTGAAGATGATGAGGCAAACCCTTCCTCTGCTAAACCGGGCCGTTCACATCAACAACATGCTCTTCATGGCGGTACCCCTTTTCAGCGGAGACTCTGCCTATTATGTTATTATCCCATGCCATTTTGTACAGACTCCAAATGACTTACTTTTTTCTTTTTTCATTGAAATAAATGATGTCTGTGCATGTTTGTCTAATAAAACATCTCAAACATAGTAACTATTAGACTGCTCTGCTTTCTTTTACAACCTCAAATCTTGACATCACAGATTGAGTATAAAGTCTTACATGTTTAAAATATCTTTTGGCTTGTAGGATTACTGTTTGAAGATGTGGAGGCTATTCTCCTCGGTCCATGTTAGGTAGTGAATGTATGCAGTTGCGTATTTAGCATGTGCAGTTGTGGTCTTGTAAATTTGTAGAGATTATATCAAAACATGCAGGAGGCATTGTTTGTGTGTGCCTCTGTGTATCTGCTTTGTGCGCTTCCATAGAAATGTCTAGCTACTGAAACGGGGGGCTTATGGTGTTGTTATTTCAGTCCTGGGATGATGTGAGCACAGTAATGTTATACGGTAGAGCTTTGCTGCAGGCGCACAGGAGGATGCCTCTGACTGGTCTGCTGTGGCCTCACCCTCTTCACTTGCCAGACCTTGGACTGGAGAGTGACAATCCCTGGTTATTCCACCTGACGTCCCAGACTGAAGTATCGTTCTGCCGAAAGAGGAAGAGTGGCTGGAGATAATGTGCTTGGATCAAGTGGGACATCTGAGTCTGAAGCATGTGTCTAGTTTTAAAAGGAAAATATAGCACATTGTTCCCCTAACCTCAGTGTGATCTGCACACAAAGACACACACACGCATCAGCGAGCCCTTTTTCAAAGTAACAGGTCAGAATATCAGTCAGTGTTTCAGTATCCTTCTGGTTAGTTTTGTGTGGCTCTTCGATAACATGTTCAACAGACTTTGTCACCTTAAAGCTGTGACAGCTGTTTTTCTGCAGTGCCATACAAGGTTTTGCATGAAATCAGTCAGTAGTCAAAAGTCAGTAGTTGGTGTTGGTATAGTAGCTGGTGATACTGTGAAACAGCAGAGCTCCAGTGAGGTTACATCTGTTTGCTGCTCCTCCAGTATTTTACCAACTACACTTTTTGGACAGACTTAAATCAGATCTTAAACCCATAATTTACCCAAACTTATCCAAATTATATTACATTTAGTTTTGTTCCAGCAGGATTAAAGGGCCAATGTAAATATTCTTGTATGCAAGCATAAATCTTATTACTGTCATTTCACTTTATATAAATCCAGCTGCCTGCTGACTTTGTTTTCTTTAGAGCTCAGCATGAAGAGTTTAAGTGTAGACAGTCTTCAGGTATTAGGCACCTGTAGTCGCTTTAATGTGCTTGGTTATTTCTCAGACAGGAGCAGTAATGTCCTAGATATATGTGATCATCAGGTTGCTAGGCAACTACCAGAGTCTCTATGAAGTCATTGCGTTTCCTCAATTTATAATTTTTTTCCGTTTTAAATCATGTCTCCTGGCTCTGAGTTATTCCTTATTGGACATACAAAATTCTGGACCTACTTCACAAATTGAGTGTAAATCCACTTTTGGTCTAGTCTCTCCTTTTAAAATGACACCATATGATCCATAAATAATATTTCTGTATTAAATATTAATAAAAAATATATTGTAGTGTATAATGTGCTATTATGTTTATTTTTGCAGATACTGATCCATCCTATAATGTTTAGAACTTCTAATTTAACACATGTGACACTATTTAACAACACTTGCATCATTAAATGAGTCATTTAACTGTATCTGTCTGGATGTTTACGCACTAACTCCCTCTAGTGGCTTTTACATAGAATTAATCCAAATTAGTCTTTAGATGGTCTTTAGTAACCTATTGATAAAAATGACTGTAACCATATAATTGCATTTTAGTCGTACAAAACTGTTAAATCCTTATGTTAAGTCAATATTTGATAGTAGTGAACTCACTGTGGTTTTATTGAAGGAGTGAATCCCTGTGGGAACATAACAGGACTATTATTCTCCACAGAAACATTGCTCAGTGCGTAGATGGAGCAGTTAACATCCATTTCTACCCTTTTTTATTGAGATGTAATACGTTGAATAGAAGTTTAGAGTGGTCATGTAAATGTCCTCCTTAAAAATCATTTCTAACATTAGACAAAAAGAAAGTATTCAGTGATAACAAGGAGGCTGCAACAAGGAAATACTTTTTTTTTTTTTTTTTAACTATCTGAGAATAATGTGGCCAGTTTTTTCATAACATTCCCTCTGTGTCCTCTCAGGCTGTATCAGCTCTTGGCTCAAACACATTCACTAAGAGGGTAACTTTGTTGTTCTACTTCCATACTAGCTGTATGCTTGTAACAGTCTGTCATGTCAGTAAATAACAGAAACAAATATATATATATATATATATAGCCTATATATATATATTTAATGTGCAGGATTTCCATGCAAATGCTTGTTAAACCTTGGGATTTGTGTAAGAAATATTACTTAACCTTCACGGGCGATTAAAACGGTAAGGATCTATGAGGAAGTTAAAGGATATTTTCAATGTAGGCTACACAATGTGGACGACCTGCTCACAGCAAAAGTATATGGTCAAACTATTATACTGTGATAATATAATGTGGTATGATGGTATGCTGTCTATGTTTAGTAGCCTATTATACACTTTTTTTTTTAAGATGACAAAAAAAAAAGTTTCTTAATTGACAGCTGAATTAGCCTGTCTTGGGGAACAGTCCTTACATTACAGGCTAACATTCATCCTATTCATAAATTCATCCTATTCATAAAGGGAATACATTCGGTGTGAACTCTTAAATGTATAGGCTTAGTTTATAATTTTAACTAGATTGTAGGCCAAATATTTTCTGACCTGGTGTGAAACGTTTGAAAACCACAGCTCTAGACTTTAAACTATCATATTATTAATCTTGTTTACACACAATGGAGGAAGCCGATGTTATGAGTTATTGATTTGTGTGTGTGGGATTGAAATATGGGGCTTAAGGTTTCATCCCGGGACTAAATATTCTCACATTACAAATATGTGAAGTAGCCTATTTTAAATATGGTTAAATTCACATCAGCTAAAAATAATAAAATAATAATGATACTTTTGATTTTCACAAATCAATGCAGTGCTCTGGCCTCTCCGCCGCCAGATGTCGCTGCTCCCTGAGACTGGCCGTGGTGGGCAGGCTGAAGCTGGCGGGGGGATGATCCAGGACTGAGGGGCTTTAGAGGCTGGAGGAGGAGGCGCAGCTGCTGGTATGAGCGCCTTTGAGAGTGCGTTAGAGGCTCGTCGAGCTGCGGCGGAACTTGAAAACTTCACGGCACCGGAGCAAAGACGTGTGTGACAAGAGGCTCACCGAGCGGAGGTGAATTAGCGGCGGCTGTGACACCCCACTCCCGGTCGTCTTTATTGAAAGCATTTCCGGCTAACATGGATGATTTAGGTAAGTTCGCCCGCCCTGAACGCAGCACAGAACCAGCAGCATGTGAGTGAGCGTGTGTGCTTTTAGCGTAAACACGAGTGGGTGTCGCTAGATTGGCATCGTGTCGTGAGAAATTAAAGATTTTCCATCTGGTCCACAGCTGTTGCTCAATTGGACCAAGTGTGTAAAGAAGACAACGTGGATACATTTACAGCAGTAGCGCGGAACGACGTCCACAAAGGCCCCTGTTGCTGTAAAGAAACACTGGCACTTATATGGTGATAGTAGTCTAACCATATGTTAACTGTGTGTTTAACTTACTGAATGTGTTCCACAAAAATCCCACGGTCTCACACCCTTTTGACAATAAAAACTGTTCTGACCTAATTGATACTAAAGGACAAAACATTTAGAAGTCCTCAACATATTGTTCGCCTACTCCTTACTTTAAAGAAGAGAGTCTTTATTGTCAAGATACGGACTTGGATATAGAAAAATATAGAATATCTAAGAATATACCTTGATTGACACTCATATTCACAAATTTTCATTTTAACCATACACCCAATACTAATGTATATCCATTAAAAGTGAGAAAGATGCGCTTGGTCCTTAATGCACTTAAAGAAACAGATAAATAGTGTTGCACAAACTTAATAATAAAATGACTGCTGTAGGTTGCAGTTTTGTCCTCAGACATTTAAATACACCAGTGTGACCAATGTCGCATTGAGATCTGTGATTAATTGGTAAAAATATATATTTTTTAAACTTCATTATAATAGGTTTGACTGCTTTGCTTTACTAGCTTCCTACACCATCCTTGCTCTTTCCCTGTAGGTTCTTGCAGTTTGATCCTAGTATACAGTCACGCTGGAGCTGCATTTGCTCATCTGCACCTTCCTTACCTGTGAGGATGGTGTTGCCTCGGTGAATTATAGTACATTTATTGAGAGCAGAAAATGTAAAGCCCTAGGGAAGGTTGTTGTGACAGAGAGAGGGTGTGTGGAGTGTTTTAACATGTTTCCTCTTCCACACTTCCTGCTGGTGCAGATATTAAATGTTTGAGTTACCAATCCCTTTCCAAAATTCTAATTTGCATCAATCATAAAAATTTGATTGGCACACCTTATTTAATTTGATCATATTTAGTGTTTCTATAGGCATTTGCAAGCTGCTGAGTGGCTACTTTCTTTTAACGTGGCATGAATCTTACCCTGGCAACCGTAAAGTTAAGTTTAGCAGGTCATCCGTGGAAAGCCTTGAGGACTCAGGTTCATTTGGAGCTAAAAAAAACACCAGAACACATTTTGAGGTCAGTAATGAGAAATGCCTCGTAAAAGCATCTGCCAGTCTTATCCTGAACAAGATCAATTGAACTGACTTTGTTCCCAGACATCTCATGCATTTTATTTAAACATGCAGTGGTACTACTCTCCTTCTCCCCCAGAGCTCAACACCTGGACTTGTCCTTGTTGTTACATGATTACAATCTTTGTGGAGGTGAAACTGTGCCCTGGAGATCGGTCATTCAATATCCAGTAGATATTTATGGACAGCTTCTTCTCTTACATGGGTGAAGGGCTTTCTTTAAAGTTACTGCTTTAAAAAGAGTGTTATACAACCCTGTGTAATTACTCTGTCACAGGGTTGTAAATTCTGGTTCATTTTAGCCAAGACTTGTAAAAAACATAGCATAGCACACAAACCTAAACATATTGTATGTATTAGAGTGTGAGTCACTACTGGGCACACCTGCTTAAAAATGTTTTTGAGCACGTTGGATGTTTGAAGATTGATTAGATGAGTGGTAGCAGAAGTGGGACAGTTCACAGCCACCAGGCTAACAAAGCCTATATGTATTTATAGCCGTTAAAGCAGCATTACCTCTCTGTGTTTCTGTACTTCTACTTAAATGTTTATAAGTACATTTGCTTACTCCCATGTAGCATCCTTCCCTTTGTAACTGTGAGCCGTACATATGTACCCACTCATTTGTTTTATCCTCCTATGTCCCCCAAGCGAGGAGTGGACGAGCCAAGGCGCTGATGTGGATCAAGCCCACATGCAAGGATTGGGTCTGAGCCAAAACTTTATCCTAAACACTGCACTGCCCCACCCCTCTCTCTTCCCACTCCTCTCCATTCCTGTGGTGAGCCACATAGGAAGCTGCAGGCTGCAATCTATTGACAGTTTTCAGCGGAGGAGATTAGCCTTAGGAAGAGTTGGATCAAAGCAGATTGTAATGTGTGATCCCTGGCTTTAGTTTTTTTCATCAGAGAAAGTTCAGAACTTGTCATGCCAAACACATCAAAGTGCTTATGAAAGTTCAATAAATTTCATTTTAAAATGCTTCACATGCTTCATCGCATGTTCTGAACCCCCCCACTTGCGAACTATCAGTGCTGCTGAGCCTCACTTTTTGCTCCACTGCTCCGGGCTTGTGCTAACAAGACATGAATGTCAAATAGCTTTTGAAGTTAACTTCTTTTTACTCTGCATCTGCATCTTTTTGTGTTTGCAGATATGTCTGTATTATTTCTTTGTTTTTGGTTTAGCTGCCACATCAGTGGCATCATCTGAAGTGCAGTGAATTCCCAGAGGGCTGTCAGGAAAGCAGCTGCAGTGAAAGACGTGTCATTCATGGAGTGGGTGTGGGCAAAGTGGCTCTCTACAAACTCAAGTGAGATTTGATGTAGCCTAGTTTCTAAATTTAGGATGCTTTATTGCTAATGCTGTCCACTTCTGTAGTCATTTATCAAATATAATCAAGATGCTTGTTATTTATGATGATATTCAGTTACTGTTTTCTTTCTCATCTTATTTTCTTTTGGCCTTGATGTCAGACTTTTAAGTCGATTCCAGCTTTTGTTCTCCTTTTTGAATTATGACCCAGCAATGCATCAATAACTGTACAGTCTAAGAACTAAGAGGTCTAAGAATTAGATAGGCTTGTTTTTTTAGTTTTAGTTTTTTAAGCAAAGCTGCAGTAAAATCTGTTGAAAAATTTCAAAATATTTATTGCTTGGAGACATTTCCTGTGCCATGTGCAGTAGAATAAGTAGTAGTAGTAGTAGTAACAAAATAAATGTATATAAATTGATTTCATGTTGATGCATGTATGGAAAGCCATGAACATTAACTTGTCACCAGTGTCTTTTTTTCTTACTCAAATGATAAGCATGATAAATGCACGTAGATCACAAAAGGAGAGCCTCTGAAGGCTTGAGTTAATCCCTTGTATCTCCTTTAGGGCCAGTCCATCTGTTTGAATTCAAAATTAAAACGCTGCAAGGCTTTGAAACATATGGCACACACATACACACACACACACACACAGAACCACTCGTATACACTTGCCTACAGACCAGTGGTGTGGACAGACAGCTCCAAAGGGAAAGCTGACTAAGCATCAACAACTCTACACTCAGCCAACCATCAAGTCATCTCTCCTTGGGTCAGCACAATCTAACGACTGCCTCAGGACTGATACCTGAACACAGCTACTGTTGGCTTTTACTAACAGGCTCTATGAAGAAAAGTCAATAAGAATTGGGCGCAAGAGCTAAAACCTACTGCGAGGTGTGAATGAGCTGTTACATTACAGTCTGTTTCCCTGTCCTGTGGTCTCCTGCCCATTTAACATGAGGAAGTGGCTGTAGTCACAACAGACTACTTTAGGCACTGGTTCTGTTTTTGTCATTTTTGATAACTTCCTCTATGACTGTCCTGTTACTCTTGACAAAAATGCAGCAGTTACTGTTTTTTGATGTAGCACTAAGTTAGTTTAAGTAAAGTTAATGCCTATTAAAGTGGTTATTGTCTTTGCTGCTGTGAGGCTTACATTACATCTACATATATTCATTTAGCTGACGCTTTTATCCAAAGCGACTTACATTGTTCTAATGTAATTACCAGTGTTACAGCCACTGGAGGCAAGGTGGGTTAAGTGTCTTGCCCAAGGACACAACGACAGTATGAACTGTGGGGAGAGCGGGAATCGAACCACCTACCTTCCGGTTGAAGGACGACCGCTCTACCCACTGAGCTACTGCCGCCCGCTTAAGCGGCCCGCTTGAGCGGCTTACCCCCTTAACTGCCTCAAAAGATGCTTTATGCTAGGCATGACCACTACCTTAGATTGCACATTTCTCTGGATGTATGCTCTGAAGGTTTGGTTTGGCCTTGTTGCATGTGAATAAAAATATACAGAATTTGCCTTTGATGAAATATAATATTGGTAAGTCACTGTTGTGGGGGAATAGTGTGCTTTAGATGGATTAGCAGTCAGTGTCTGGGTGGTTAAATAGCCGATGTTGAAAATCCATTGTTTATTAACAGCATCACTGATGCAGGGTCAGCATTACCATCCCACAGGTTATGAGGGTTGAGACTTGACAAGCAATTACACCTTCATATGCTGGTTCTAGCGCTCCGAGACAGAGACCTTTCACTTGCAATCATTTGGCCCACTTTGCTGGACTCTCTATCCCAGTTCCTCTGTCCTTGTCCTGCCACAGACACACAAAGAGCTGCTTGTTTCTGGTGCTGTGACCTCCTATGGAAAGTCAGAATCAAATCTGTTCACTCCCAATTATCTGTACTAACCTCTCACACTTTTTCATGAGCAGTCTTTGTCGTGGAAAAAGCAAATTAGCCGCTATTTAAAAAATATATATAATAGTAATAAAAAAGCAAAAATAAATTAAGGCACAAATACTGCAGCAAATGTAGTAGAAGCTTTGTTTTACCAAGGTGTAACAAGCACCAAACTCATCACAGTAGCAGCATATGACCCACAGGAAATGTTTTTTTGCACCGACAATGCTGTAACCAGAAAACAGACCAGAATAAAATGCAGAGGTGGGAAACGTATGTGTCACCCTTAACTGTCTCAGGAAGGAGTCTGTATTTCATAGTTATTAATAATTTTAGACAGTTGTTATTATGTCAATGAATTAAACCACTGTCACTATGAGTGTTTCGGATATTCCTGAAGTAATTTCAAGCTGAAATGTTAACTCCCAATTTTAGCCCTATGTTGAATTCTTAGATGGGAAATTCTAAAAGACTATGCTGATGTTTCTAAGAAAGCCTTAATCAAGTGCATACCAGTGATGTTCTGGGTGGACATGAACCACGAGATGAGAAGTTAAGCTGCTGAGGAGTTACTGTCATGTGAGAAGTGGCTGCTAAACAGATAGAGGAAGCAAACTTGTGTCAAGCATCTAGTTTAGCACCACTGCTTGAAATAATATGGTGTTATTTTATTATAAAACAATATAAGCAGCTGTCTAAGCAATTGATTGCATCTGCAGCCTTTGGTGCTATTCCTGTTTAATGATATTTGTGTTGCACTTTATTGATTGATACATAATGAAAATAGGTTCTGATGTGTACATGTGAAAGATCCAGCTGAGCAAATGTAATATAACCTGTAGTATTTGCTGATTGGTGGTCTGTACTATCCTACTGTTGCTTTGACCAGCAAAGCAATCCATCATATAGTGTGTGTGTACTGTCCTGCAGGTCAGGGTTGGTCAAAGAAGTATTTATAGTGGACCTAGATACCTCTGCTGCGCTCTGAGACCGAGCAGCCAGGCCCAGAGGCACCTGCATGTGCTAGTGTTGCATCTGTGTTTGTGTACTAAAGTGATTGTAGTGAGCATCTTTTCTATTGTTTATCTGCACAAGTGCCCCAATTAACACAGGTTTTATTTTGTAAAAGGGGTGAATATGATACTTGGGGAGATCAAGATTTAAGATTTTATTTACATGCATCTTTCATTTTATGACTATGTTCCATTCTGTTCTTTATGCATTGCACAGAACATATTCATGCGTGTAGCTTTTAGCACCATATTATGTGGAAATAGATTCTGTGGTTTACAGATTTAAAATAACTGAGTTAAATTTTTAAATGTCATGTTCTCATATTCCTAATTTTTACTAGTTCAATTTACTGCTGCATGGTTTAGTCGCTGTAATCTCCGGAATAGATCATAATAGATAATAAACTGCAATGCCCTTTGGGTGTGTCAAGTGTTGTTCTTTATGTGGCAAAAGGGTGATGATGAAAGAGACCATAGACTTCTGACTGGTTTCATCTCATTTGTGTGCTTTCTTCAAAGACGAGCTGTGGCATGTTAGGAATTCATATCGGCCGGTGCCCACCTTTCTTCCCGTCAGATCTGCAGGAAAACATTACAGGAATGAAGGAAGGCCAGAAGGCCTGAGAACATTAGAAAACTTGCTGCTCACAGACAATCTCCTGAATTACTGCTGATATTTAGCTAGTATTGTTTGTTTCACTTGAGTGTCAGCTTAAATGTCATTGAATGCCTTGGCATTTATCAAGCTCCCACATAAAGCACACTCTGTAGAAAAGCCCTGAAAAGAACTGTCCCACTCTCAACTCAACATCACCCTCTGCTGGAAGTGTTCTCTTCATCACATCAGTTTGTGGCAGTCATTTCCTGACATGAACCACAACCAGCAGACCTAAATAAATGTAGATGGGTTGAGTGTGGACAGCAATAATTGATTGTGTGCAGTGGACAGCACTGACAGTGGCTCAAGCGGTGATGTCTGTGTCCAGACTACAGGATGTCCTATCAGGCCTAATGTTTAAGAAATACATTTATAGTGTTATATACAAATAATGTTCTACAAATGTGTGGCTTTTTTTAATTTTTATCTTATATTTGTTGATTTTGACTTGAACAAATGTCATTCTCTCTTTCGTGAGCAAGCCCTTCTTGTGCTTGACTTTTAAAAATGCTTCCTCTAGTGTTTTATTTGCATAACACTATTTATGATCTGTATATTTCTGTCTTGGTTTATTTCCTCCTCTCTACTCAGCCTTTCTCTCTGGTTCTCTAAAGAGCCCCATGCCGAGCAGCACTGGTGTAATTAAAATGCACACCATTCATCTGGGAGGAAGGGAGTATCCTTAATCTGCGTCAACCCACATTTTAGCCTCTGAGGATTCTTCCTGTTGCACCATGCTCACACTTCCCATTTTTACTCACTATCTCTCTTGATACTCCAGCTCCATTTCTCTTTGTTGGAGCCCAGCTGTGCTCAGTGCTGCTATATTGACTCATGTGGACATGGGAACTAACTGAATGTTGGTCGTCTGTTTTAAATGACACAGAAACATTTTCAGTTTTATTTACAGTTTCACTCTTTTGGTCAATGGGCAGCTATACTTTGCTGTAGTATGTTGTGGTATGTTCACTTGGCAGAGGATACAAACACACCTCTGTGTTAGCAGACGGGTCAGAGCATGTCTTTCAGCACACAATATACAAAATATAAAGTAAGCTTTGTATTCATTGTTTTACTTTAAAAATGTTAGAAATGATCACATTGCTTGGTGAAGCTTGTTATATCCACTTTAAATACTTTTGTGTAAAATGTAAGAACAACGTGTCTATGCATTGCGTGCAACTTCATATAGCCAGGAGGTACATGTTTGAGCTTCTGCTGTGTTTGAGTGTGGAGCAGATTCTTTATTGCCATTGTTAAGGCATGTTCTGCTGCAGAGCTAAGTTGATTAACATCTCTTGTGTAAACCATCTGGCCTTGCATCTGTTGACAGGGCTTTCCACCAGATGCAGTAAAACTTTGTGCTGATATTATGAGCAGTGCATTCTCTGTTTTAATTTCTCCTTGGTATGTTATGCCTTTTGAGAATGCTGTGTAGGATGAACTATGTTGTGCACAGTCTGAATGTCATTTCAGTTTACTTGTGCATGCATCAGGTCTGTGAAATACAGAGGGCAGAAAGCACAGGAAGAGGTGAATTGTGAAAAATGATAACGCAAAAACCAAAACCACTTGTGGGTGATGTCACTTCAATGAAAGAAATGGCAAGGAAACAAAATATTACAAACAAAATGTTCTCACAAGGCCAGCAGTTGACTGGAGGCTTTAATTGGTTATCCCCTAATTGCTATAAAGTAAATAGATATCTAATTGTCTCTTTGCCCTGAAGAGACTAGCGATGAAGCTCGAGATACAGAGTCCCAGCGCTGGCTGCAATAGTGTAAACAGTGACTGTTCTGTGTCCATAATGAAACTCTGTGGAATGCGTTTGGGCGTCTGTGTCCAGAGTGGAGTCTCTGCTGTGAAACCCAGTCACCTGGCATGTCAAACATGCTAATCATGCTATCCATGCTAATGCTAAGTTGGTCCCAGTGAACCTGGTATTAACATGGCTGTGTCTACACTATGTCTCCACTCTGTCTGGTCCCTGTTAGCAATAATCTAATTTTATTATAATAATATTTCCTTTGACTACAAGTCTATGATATTTCCTTCATATTCTTCTCTAAATTGTCTTCCACTGAGTGTTTCTGTTTGACGTTTTCATTGTCTTTCAGTGTCCTTGTGGCTTTTCTTTTGCTGCTCTGATGTTCTTCACCATCGCTGAAAAACATAGATAACTACAGATATGTTACAGGCTTAAATACTGGAAATAGTCTCCAGGAATTGCTCAGTGGCCATCCACTGCTCCTAACAAGTCTCCCCAGCGGGACGGGTTGAGGGATGGATTAAATGCTGTGAAGAAATTTCCCCGTAGATGTAACTTAATTTAATGCCAACTCTTGACACTGTTTAGATTTTCTTGTGTGTAACAAAGGCTTGGTGAGCCTTGAGTCATGAATAAAGGAAACCAAGTGCTGACAGAATAAAGGAGGAGCTTATTTTACCTTTTTTATACCTTTCATAACACTCCCTTATTGGGCATGTCACTGTTGATAAGTGCTCTGCTAGCTTTCAACTCCTCATTTCACAACAAGGACGTGCTGCTTCATCTGTTTTAACTTGTTAACCTGCCAAAGTTGGACAGCTTCTGCAGCGGGACAGCTTTCAGTGGCTCATCATTTGCGTGAGTAGTGTCTTTTACTTGGGTTTGGAAGCATCTCGCTGGGAGCCGGCATAGCAGAGGGGTAAACCTAATCCCCTGCATTCATTTTAACCCCTCCTTCCCCTCTCTAACCTGACCAGAGAGCCCCCTCTTCCTCTCTTATTCTCTGAGGCTGATGGCAGAGTTAAGAACAGCAGTTCCTGCCTGGATCACTATCTATTTAGGTTGTCCTTACTCCTCTATTTCTTTTTTTCTGACGGTGTTTTGTCGTCTTTATTATCCTGGCTTTTTAAGGTATGTCTTATGTATCTTCATTTAGTTTTCTTCACAAAGTATGTCTTAAAGTTTACCCAGAAGTGTTACTTCATTATTCCAAGAACTCCGTTGTAACTTAAAAAAAACTTGTTGTAAATGCTGAGTTCTTACTAATAATACATTCCCTAGGTCCCGTGTTGTGTTGACTCCTAATACAATGTCTGAATGATTTAGTTTTGGCATTACTATTATGATTACAGAGCTATGTATCAGCCATTAATATTATCACATAACAAAAGTAGTAAGTAAATCAAACTAATATTATACAATATTCATATTTCTGAATATAATTCATATTTATTTAAATATAGGGTTTTATTTTTTAGGACTTGAAATTCTGGAAGAGAAACTAAACACTGGTGTGGTGAGTGAGCGTGCTAAAATAAGCCTACGCAGTCAGGAATACGGCCTGTGGGCTTCATTAAATCCCCTCTAATGTTATGTGTGTCGCTACCTGCTGTTTAGGACGGCTAAACTAGTAGTTGTTTTTAATGCTCACACAAGTCAAATTACCTCTTGAAGCAGTGATAGCAGCGGTAAGTAGGCACATGTGTGCATAGGGCAAACTTAACTGTGAGTCTTGCCTTTTGAGCTGGGTCATGGCTCCAAGCAGTCACGGGTCAATCAGTAACCAAAGGAGTGGCTTTGACAGAGGGCATGATTCAAGTTTATAACCCCACCATCCCATGTGTCAGGGTTCATGAACTTTAGGTCACTTGTTACTAGTATTTAGATTTTGAAGTGGATTGAAAATCTTAAGCAGATGATGCACATAATGACACTGTATTGTATTACCTGCAGACAATAACCAAATGCATACACAATTTCAGATGAATTTAGATAATAATCGTTTTTGTATTTGTGTGTCTGTAGATGCTTTGTTGGCAGACCTTGAGTCTACAACATCCCACATTTCCAAACGACCCGTCTTCTTATCTGACGAGAACTACTCTGTACCTGTTGGGTCTCAAACTCAGCAAGACATCAGCTGCCTGCCCCAGCTCTCACCCACCTGCACCGAGGAATCTGTGAACACAGTGAATGAAACAGAGGTACATCTATGTTATAAATATAAATCCTTAAAACAAAACTAGGGATGTAATGATAGCAATGTCTTATCTTTTTTTATAATAACACCATTGACTTGTGTACATACTTATGGCATTATTGTATATTGAGTTTTTGGATGGTGTCACAATTGTACAAATTACAAATATAATCGTGTTATTATCATTGGTGTTGTTGTCATGATTTGTGAGGTTTCGATATAAAAACTAGGACACAAAAGTAAAAAGATTTAATTTTAGTCCTTAGAGTCAGACCTGAGAAGTCCCTTTAGTCCAACTCAGCCTGCAGGTGAAGAAGAGCACATATACAGGTACTGTATAGACTGAAATTCATACAGTTTTGAGTTGCATGCTAAAATAAAATTCACTGAATAATCCTTTCAATAGATAGATTTTTTGTCTTGTCTCTTCCCTGCTGCACAGTTTTCCAAATAAGCAGAAGACAAATAGTGAGTCAACAGCTGGTGCCATGAACTCTTTGGGGAGTAACCTGTCAGAGTTGGACCGCCTTCTGTTGGAGCTCAATGCTGTCCAACAAAGCACACCTGCTTTCGCCACAGAAGGTAAAGACAACAAAACGCAAACAGAAATTACAAAGCTTATGACTTTGTTTTTCATTTATTTTTAATATTTGTCCATAATAGAAGAGGCAGCACCACCACTGCCTTCCAGCAGCATCATCCGCTCTGTTCAGGAGAACGGAGTCTCACGTGCAAACAAGACTGTGGTGGAGAAGCCTAAGCGCACTGCAGCTCGAGGAATAGAGAATGTTCGACCAAGCGTAGCGAACCTTTTAAATGAACTGGAGAGCTCTGTGCCCTCATCCATGTAAGAAATGTTATGTTGTGGACATATGTTTCATTTATAATCTGACAACTGTAAATGGTGAGAGTCTATGCTGCACCTAAAATGAAATTCTCTGTTTAGTCCTGCTCCTTTGGTTGTGCCAAAAGAACATAGTGATGGACAAGGAGATATCTCAGCTCAGCAACAGGCCAGAATGTCTGCCTCCTCTGCTACACGAGAGTTGGATGAATTAATGGCCTCTCTGTCTGACTTCAAAGTCCAAAGCAATGTGAGTACATCTCAAAAGTGGAGATAATCTGGGGTTTGCCAAACATGTTTGTGTTGTCATTTTTGTTTAAATATTATTTGTTTAATTCAAAATTAGGTGTAACTTTTGGTCTACATTGCCAGTTGGCTTTCATTTGAGGCACTTTTTTCCTTTATTTACCTCTTTCTCTTTTCTACCACTGTGTGTCTTGTCTTTTTGTTACATTACTGTTTTTCAAACCAGTCTGGTTCTCAGTCTTCTGTGAACCACGAAGATGTAGACTGTTTCTTGGTTTCCCGGTCAGTTGCACATACAGACACCAGCACACCTGTAAATGTTCAGATTAGTTCTGTAGACACTATAACAGCATCTAGTTTCACTACACCTTCCTCAACCCCTGTTCCCCTGGAGCTTCATATAGATGAAGACGGATGCTCTAATGTAACTACTGTATCGTCCAAGTGCTCTAGCTACTCCACAGTTCATGTTAATGGTGGTGTTAGCTCCCAGGTCCTACAGGAGTCAGTCACTAAAACATCTATTACAGTTAGCCCAGTTGCTAAAAGCTCAAGTCCTGTTACATTTCAGAGCTCAAGTCCAGGTTCTACTGTTAAAAACTCCAGCCTAGTTGTTCCCTCTAAAAGCCCAAGTCCAGTTGCTAAAAGTCCTTCTCCTGCTGAAAAAGCTCCTAATCAAAATCAGGCCGGCAAATATCCGATCCCATTCTCCATCAGTTGTACTCCAGATGTTGCTGCAGAAAGGATTTCTAGTCCTGTAACTGTTCCAAGGCTTTCAAGTCCTGTTCCACAGAGTGCTAGTCCTGTCCCTATCCCTGTTATCTCTAGTCCCCTAACAGTCCCAAAGAGTGCTAGTCCAGAACGAGCTAGTCCCGTCTTAATTCCAATACTTTCAAGTCCAGTTCCAAAGATTTCAAGTCCACTGACGCTCCCTAACATCTCTAGTCCAGTAGCAGTTCCCAAGAGCTACAGTCCAGATATAGATTCCAAGAATTCTTCTTCAATGGTATATCCGAGGCTATCAAGTCCAGTGACTGTTCCAAAAAGCGAGACCCCAAAAAATACCCCTTCAGTCATTAGAAAAACATACACAGTTCCAAATGCTAGCAGCCCAAGAGCTTCTCCGATTTCACCCTTGGTACCAAGTAGTTTGGGTTGTCCACCTACAGAACAAAAAGATGGAGACATCCTAGACTTAAACTGGCCATGCCGAGAGCCTTTACTGGATGATGCTTTAGACAAACTTCTAGCTCCTAGTTGTGCTCAACTAGACCAAACAGGAGAGAACCTGCCCTACTCTTCTATGTTGTCTGGAGATGAAGATGGGAGGTGGGAAGAGGAGGATGGACTTTACCCAGACTTCAGCCGAGAGGGAACCCTGACACCTATGACTGAGTCCAGTTGGATAGATGACTGTCTCACCCCTTCGCCTTGCCCCGGGACACCAGATGCATCAATGGAACTGCCTACACAGCAGCCATCGGCTGTCGAAAGGCTATCTGCCTCTGGACAAGTAGGATTTAAACTGGACTCTCCCAAAATTAGCTGCCGACATGTAGCTGTGAGGCGTCTAGTCCCAAATGTGAATTTCTGCTGATTGTAATGACAGAATAAAGTCATATTTCTCAGCAGAATATGTCTGCAATCACAAGCTTATTTTGGGAGAGACACCAGAGTGGTCTTGTCTTGATAAAGTGAAATTGCTCCCAGATTTGTGGTGTGATGCATGTAGTGTCATAGACGTTAGAAGGCTGATGTTGAAACTTTTGCTGAAAAGATGTCTGCTGCACAGGTCTTCACTTGCATAATTCAACATTGCTGTGTTAGTCATAGGGCATGGTCTGTCATGTTTATGCACTCACAGTTCTTGCAGAAGAACTGTTTTAGATCAGTAAGTTGCAGTTGAAATTTTTCTTGAAGTGCTTGTAAGTAGTTGAGGATATTAATATGGTGCTGTGTTGCATTCCACTGAGTTTCCAGACATTTTGTCTTGATCTGAGCTACCTGGCATGCCTTGCTATACATATCATTAGTTTTGATTCAAAGTTACTTGGCTTCTTCGAGCAATATGGATTGGATTGAAAAATGCAAACATGCATTTTAACAAAAGCAGTGTTTTGCAGATCAAATATCATGGCTTGTCTTGCTTGTGTTTTCAATTTACCACAAACCCTTTGTTGAATGGCACAAGCCCGGCTTCCCATACCTCCTTATCATGTACTCTCCAGCTGAAGTCTGTTATCCGACGAACCAAAGAGACCTCCAATGTGCATCCAATGTACAGAGAGGGACTTTTGCGTCGTAAAATGGGACCAGTCATTGTCAACAAAAGCAACTCACAAGACCGACTGATAGAGGAGCTTCAGGGAAAATTTGGCATAGGACGAGTTGAGCGCAGGCGCAAACAGCAGCCAGATGACTGGCTGACAGAGGGAGTCATCGTCATGTCCAACCCACAGCGGACACGGGCAGAACGGCCATCTGTGGATAAGGTAGAGCATGAGACTGACCTCTCTCCTCTGGAACAAGTTCAAATCAGAAGCTATAATTCTCCACTGAAAATAATAGTGAAATAATAGATGGATGGAATATAATTGACATAAAATATACTGGTTGTTTCTGGTTCTGTTTTTTCTTTCTCATTTTCATGTTTTTGTCTTTGCTGTTTCTCTTTTTCCCTTCTTTTTACTAGATCATCATCCCTCCAGATTCACCTGCCCCACAGAGAAAAGTCCTACCCCCTCCGCTCCCCCTGTCTCCCCCAGCTCCCAAAAGGTTGCCCCCAGTAAAGCAGACCCCACCGCCACTACCTCCACCCCCACCTAACCCACCTCCTCCCCGAGAACCTACCCCTCCACTTCCAAAAGAGCCCACTCCCCCCCCCAGAGAGCCCACACCGCCCCCTGTCCAGCCCTCGCCATCACCTAGCCCCCCGCCAAAGCCTGTCACTCCACCGCCTCCTCCTAAGGTCTTTGTATCAGTGGGTTGTCAGACTGACTACGACCCCATCTTCCCTCCAATGCAGGCACGGAGCACCTCTCTTCTTCTCACTGTTTTCATCATTCTGTATTTCCATTTCCATTTTATTTTGTGGTTTGGTCAAAGGCAGTTGTTGCAAATTTCAAATGCAAGTACGTTTTTTTGAGCTTTGGGTTGGACAGTTGTTTTTGGTTGCTGTTGTCCTGTTAAGCCAAGTGTCAACGAGTATCATCTATAGAATTGAAATCCAGTTATGATGTACTCTGAGGTTGGAAGCTGTTTCTAATTTTGACACCAATGGCGCCAAGAGACGTGTGTTGAGAGTGGAACAGAGTTCAGGAGCTTAGATGCAGAGAGTAAACCCCTGATGTTCCCATTGCACTAACTGTCCTGCCGTGTGCAGGAATGGTAAGCTTGCAGTGTAACTGAAACCTAATCTCCCACATGACAGCACATTTACCACCACAATTATAGCATCTCCCAAGGTTTGTCTGTCAACATGTCCCACAGGTTTTGGGGCCAGTATGTCCGTGTTAAAGGCCATGTACCATCCACAGAGTTTTTTAAAAGTAAACTTTGGGAGCATAACCTGGTGCTTTTGTTTGGACAAAGGTAAGGTCTGATTGTTTTATGAGATATGATGCTCCAGTAACTACACCATCTAAAAATGTGTCGTCTTCCTTATAGAAAAGGGGCCCAAACATTTGCACACAATAAATCATATATCTCACATGTGTTTGACACTGGCTTTCAAGTCTGCTTTTTAATCTCTTTAACAAAACTATTTGTAAACATATGTTGAGGTCAGGTGATGGTGCAGAATATTACTTTTATTAAATGTAACTTAAAAATGTAGATATTTTAATCCTTACTGATTTTGTTGGGTCATCTTCTTTAGATCCAAACCCAGGCAAAGATCTCTCCCCCTGCCCCTCCAAACAAGCTGGACAACATGCTGGGAAGCCTGCAGTCTGACCTCAACAGACTTGGCGTCCAAACTGTAGCTAAGGGAGTCTGTGGCGCTTGCAAGAAACCAATTGTTGGACAGGTGATGAGTTTACTATACCATACAATGTGGTGGAACTTTAGATTCATGTATATTGGCTCACATTCAATTCATTCTGCTGTATTTCACATACCTGGTATTAGGCTGAGTAGTTAAAATTCACTGACATGGATTTATTCAATGCACTTATCTTCCTAAACCAGGTGGTGACTGCCATGGGTAAAACATGGCACCCAGAGCACTTTGTGTGCACGCACTGTCAGGAGGAGATTGGCTCCAGGAACTTTTTTGAACGTGATGGTCAGCCGTACTGTGAGAAAGACTACCACAACTTGTTTTCACCGCGATGCCACTACTGTAACGGACCCATTCTAGATGTTAGTAATGCAAAACATGTACACTAATGCATGAAGGGCTTAATCATATTTATTTATTCATAACCTAATGGACACAAGCTCTTACTGGAAAAAACAGGATGACATAGGTTGTCTGGCCTCCTTAACCAATAATAATCACAGCCATGGTCTCTAATGGAGTTCAGTGCATCTTTATTGTCATTATCAGTATCACTAGGAACTTGGGGGAAAGTGGACAATAACTTTTTTAAAGTTTTATCTTTAATTTTAAAAAGTCTATAGCTACAGGGATATATAATGGATGCTTTACACCAAAACCAAAATGGTATTGTTTTTTTTTTCTGTATCTTTATACTGTATGATACAATTGAACATTATCCCTAAAGTTTCTTTCTTATTGCACCCCCTAGTGGTCATGTATATCATTCATTTACGATAACAACCTTGTAGACTTCATGTTGGCGTTTTAATGTTTTGATGGTCCATGGACAATACTTTGTCATGGGCATTTTGTTAAGCAAGAAAATGAGCCATCATTTCCGCAGGTGATAAGTTAGGTAAGTTATTTTAAACTTCAATGTAGAGTAACTTGCTCTTTGTTTTGCAGAGAGTTGTTACTGCTTTGGACAAGACTTGGCATCCTGAGCACTTCTTCTGTGCTCAGTGCGGAGGCTTTTTTGGACCTGAAGGTACAAAGATTTTCTGTTCCTTGAAATCAACTAGCTTTACAGTAATGCATGCTGACATAGCTTCTTCATGAGCCTTTGTGTGTCCTTGTCTAGGGTTTCATGAGAAGGATGGAAAGGCATTCTGCAGAAAGGATTACTTTGACATGTTTGCTCCTAAATGTGGTGGCTGTGCACGTGCCATCTTAGAGAACTACATTTCTGCCCTTAACTCACTCTGGCATCCTGAATGTTTTGTCTGCAGGGTGAGTCACATTACATACCATTAAATTCATTTAAAGGAAACCGTTAGACTATTTTGTGTATTCCAACTATCTGTTGCTATGTTTCAGGAGTGCTATACACCATTCATAAACGGCAGCTTCTTTGATCACGAGGGCCAGCCATACTGTGAGTCTCACTATCATGAGCGACGTGGCTCGATGTGCTCAGGCTGCCAAAAGCCCATCACTGGCCGCTGCATTACAGCTATGGGCAAAAAGTTCCACCCTGAGCATTTTGTGTGTGCTTTCTGCCTTAAGCAGCTCAACAAGGGAACCTTCAAGGATCAGAATGACAAGCCCTACTGCCATGGATGTTTCAGTAAACTTTTCTCTTAGGTGATTTGTGGGTGGAGTTTGGGAGTGCATGCATGGTTAACATGTTTGGGTCGGAGACAAATGTGCTATAGATGTAGTGTAAAAAGGGACTCTTGGCATTTCAACGTTTTTTGTAACTTTTTGCTAAAAACACTTAAAATACTCCAAAGAGATTTTTATTTAGCGTTTTACTCCAACAGTAAAAAAACTCACAATTAAGGATAAGCGTATATGGAGAATGTCCTGCCTCAGAGTTTGTAGATTCATATACATTATTTGATTTCTCTTGGGTATGTTTTCTGCTGAAACAGCTGCCTGTTTGCATGGACCACAGAGAACAGTTTTAAATATGTTAAATGGTTGGCTATTGAGAAAAGAATCTATTATCAAATATGTATTTTTCTAGTTTGGAATATATTCAGGTGCTAATTAAATGTCAACAAACACACACTTAACCCACATACAATACCTTGTCTTGTTTCTTAGAACTGTTTTATCAAGCCCTTCTCGTATATATTGAAATTTGCTTCACATATCTCTTGACGGGAATGTGTTAAATTTTAATGCCCTTTGATTTACTATATTTTTTTCTACCACAGGTCACATAAACAAAGAAATTGTTTTTGTAATATGCGGTCCTTTTAAAAATGTTAAATTACTACTGGTTGACAGAATTTATTATAGATAGAAATGCTGTTTTGCGAACAAACCAAAACATAGAAATTATTTAATGGTAAATTTACTGCTCTGTTTACAATTGTTTTAGTTAATGTAGTCTAAAATTGTCCTCATCATAGTGTTGTTGGTTAAAGATTAAAATTTTGTTTGTGCGTTAAAAGACATAGCATGCTATTGTCATTTTATGATGGAGTTGAATCAGCACTTGCTGCCATTTGCTGTAACAATCACAATTTAAATTTCTATACCTGTTAAATGCTCGACTATGACAGAACTGTGTTCTGCTACTGTTTTGATGAAAATGTCTATTTTTGAGCAGTTTGGGCTCACAATAATATGCAAAGAGCTGGCTCTATTGGCATGTAAGCTTACAATATTATGCCACATACAGACTTTGATTGCAGTGTTTCAGTTTTAACCTGGAAGAAAACTCACCCTTGGACACTGTTTAGTGTTAGCATTCATTATTGAAATGAATTGTCATGTAGATACCTTCAGGTTTAGTTACCTGAAATATCTTTGGAGTTTGAGTGTGAGAAAATGTGCCAAATGTGCAATAAGGTCTTATACACTGTGGAATTCTTGGTCTTTTTGTGACCTCAGACTTTCTGCTATGAATTATGGGAAGGGGAAAATCTTATCTGCTGTGGTTAATCTTTACTTCTAACTTTTACACTTTTAGACACATTTTTCAGAATAGTTTATGTAGCATATTTCAATCTAAAACAAGTGGCAGTGGAAATAAAGCCTTGATTTGAACAGTTACATCAAGTTTTGACAAATATGTTCTTACTGTCTGCCTTACTTTTACTTCTGTTATGAGAAACAATTTCACTGTATAACATCTAACATTATTACATCCATGCTAAGCTATAATAAAAATTATAAATAACTGCTGCAAATAAAGTACTTTTTTCTGGTAATTGTGTTTTTTAATTGAAGAAACAAATTACAGTGCGATAAATGATTCAATCATAATTGATCTGTCACTTTGTTTATTAGCAAAAAAAAAAAAAAAAAAGTTTGAAAGTACAATATTTACATTTATGTATCAGAATATACAAATTTAAAAAGCATGTATTTGATTATAGTTTAGATTTCCAATCCAAGGCAATACAGTTTAACAGGAGTATAGTGTGCAACCTTACCAACAATGATTAAGAATATAAATTTCTAAAAGTATTTTTAGTTTTACCAGAAACAATCCTGTCTTCAGTACACTTGAGAAACACAAGGACAGGACAGTGTGTCTCTTTGTCGTCTCACAGTCCTAATTCTGTTGTTGCTAAGTGCCCTGAATTTACCAGTAAGCTCAGAGGTCTGTGGTAAACTATCGAGTATCTCCAAATATTCCAGATCCTGCAGCTGCTGAAGGGATAAGAAAATTTTCTCTGGTACGTGTTCATGTCGGACTTTAAGAGTTCTGAGTTTTGGAAATAGATGTGGGATTTGAGCTGTGCCTTTTCCCAAATATGATTTCCAAGAGTCTATGTGAAAATGAAGAAGGTTTGGTACCTGCGCTGCTAAATCTACCATTTCTTTTGGGTATAAATGTTCAACACAGAGAGTGAGACTGGTCACTGATGATGGTATACAGGACACATATTCACTCACATCTGGACCCTTTACCACAATCAGGGTAGACAGTTGAGGAAGGTCTCTCAGCCAGCTTGACAAGTGACACACAGTTGGACGTATGTCTCCCATTTTGTGAGGTTTGTAGAAAATAGCTAGGCTCTTCAGGCAAGGCAACAGCTTCATTAATTCCTCTGGTAAAAACTGGTCCATGATGTCAACAAGCTCCAAACTGCGCAAGGCTGTGGTCTGCAATGGACCAAGGTTTGCATTTTGGCCGTAATTAGAATACATTAAGTAGTCTACAGTCAATGACAGATGATTTAGCTTAGGCAGACAGGCAAGTATTGATTGAATAATTCTCACTGGTTCTTCAAATAACCCCACATTGTGACAAACCAGAGATGTCAGATTTTTAAATTGTGAAATGGCGGGAATAAGACCATTACTATTTGAGCAAAAACATCCTTTTGAAAACTGCACATGACACAAGCTGAGGTGCATTAGCAGGTCGGGCTGGGACACTTTGAAGGCGTCAAACCCAAGAGTGGCACTTCTTCTAATATACAGGCGCTTTAGATTAGTGAAGTGTTTCAAAGAGTCAAAACTTTCTTTAGAGCCATGGTCCATTAATACAGTAGTGAGACCTGGGAGCTCTGAGGCCAGCTGTTTCCAGTCCTTAGTTTTTGTGCTCCTCGCTATTGCACAGGAGACTTTTCTGCGACGAAGAGTACTCCAGAAGCGGCTATTATAAGCGCCATTTGGAAAAGTTAGCACCGGGGTCCAGTCCTTCCATTGAGTCCAATGGTCAATGAGTTTCTTAAAGTACTTACACGAAACCCGGACTCTGAACTTATCTTTAGTTGACAGGTAACCAAAAACGTGGGTCCAAACCTCTGAAGGAAGCTGTACATTCGGCTGAGGCATTGTTTCTTGAATTGAATGCCATACATTTGACATTAGGAACGTAAGTGAAATTATTCCATTTTAAATATAAATCCGAAGTAATACAGCATTGAAGCGTGGTGTTGACAGTCGATTGTATAATCACACAAGCATGGATGTATTATTATAAACCATGATGGCTGTAGCACTCTATGGTAGCACTGGCCACGTATCTTCTCTTTCTCCCTCTGGCTACAAACCAACGTGTTGCATTCCGCCATCTACTGTATCGGAGTGTAAGTAAAGCTCAAATATATACATATAAATGCTTATTCCCTTTGCCCAAATAATAAATTTGCTCCCTCCCTTTCCTACACCCGTGACTCCACATCAGCACATGCTTCAACAGTCTCTCTAACATCACACATCCATCTGTCTGTCTGAACTATTCATTGTATATAAGGCATGACCCTTGTTAATCTTAAAAAGTTATCTACTTCTCATTCATAAAGACGAGACACCCCCCTAGTGTATAGGAGTCTACAAATCCCTCTCTGCTGTGGTAATTTGAAACCTCCTCAGGACTGCTTACCGTACGCATTAACAAGAAATTATTACATATGTTTTAAATAAACATATTTACTGACATTTGCAGTTTGTTTTTGAAAATTTGCTTTTTAGACTTAAGACCTGTTCTTTTCAAATGAAGATTTCACTGTCATTGCACTTATCCAATCGCTGTGCACTTCCTCCCACTACTCCTCTGTGATTGGTCAGTTTCCAACTATATCATGCTCTCATGCGCTACCTCTTCCTCTTTCTTTCACGCGACCCTCGTGTTAGGTAAGTGTTACTATGTCGATAATAAAACCGGTCTTAAATGGTGGTTTACTTGGTTTAAGCGCACTAGTCTTGTTGTGAATATTTGTAACGCAAAAAGGCGTATAATGTAATCTTTCCAAGACTGACAGTATAATCGCACATTAAAGTGAATTTCCTTTGCGGCCTGTTCAACCACCGCTGTGTCATTAGCAGCTAAGCATGAGCCAGCTTCAGCCGTATTTCGCGGAGCACTACTATTAACCTACTAAAATCTTTTCTTTGTAGACATGTGACAATAATGCTTCGGTTTTTATAGGCTATTACCTTGTCTTTAAACCGGCTGTAAGGCGATCCTTGGAAGCACTGCAAAGATGCCCAGGGAAGACAGGGCCACGTGGAAGTCCAATTATTTTATGAAAATCATCGTAAGTATTTGTAAAGGCTGTTTTATGCGCAGCACCCATCTTGACCTTGAATTCCCTGTCTAATTAAAACTTTTTTTTATTAGCAACTTCTGGATGACTACCCAAGATGTTTTATTGTGGGTGCCGACAACGTAGGCTCCAAACAGATGCAGACCATCCGCCTGTCTCTTCGTGGCAAGGCTGTGGTGCTGATGGGTAAAAACACCATGATGCGCAAAGCTATCCGTGGCCACCTGGAGAACAATCCCGCTCTGGAAAAGTAATTCCACTTAAATATTGGTAGTGTAAGTGCAGGATTAGTTACAGTGCAGCTTGTGCAGTGCTGTGCTGTCGTTCCCCCTGCAAAAAATAAAATTGTTTCCTAGCTATCCCGGTTTGTTTAAACCCCTGACAAAAAGGGACGCAAGGTCTCAGACAAATGACTTAAAATCTATAACATTCTTCAATATAGGTGTAAACGGACTGACTGGTTAATGGCATGTCTGAATTGTTTCTAGGCTCCTGCCTCACATTAAAGGAAACGTGGGCTTTGTCTTCACCAAGGAAGATCTGGCCGAGGTCCGGGACCTGCTACTGGCAAACAAAGTAAGGCCACATAATAGCTTCAAGCTGAAAACGTATGCAGGCTAGCTACAAAACAGCAGTGTGGTGCTGTGGAGTCTTTCCCCCTGCAAACATAAACCCGTTTCCTCGCTATACCTGTCTGTCTTATTCTCTTGGCAGCCAGGGACGTAAGGTTTCGGACAATAAAATGGCCAAAATTAACAAATACCAAAGGTCTAAAATGCGTCTTTGCCCAAAGGTGCCTGCTGCTGCCCGTGCTGGAGGTATTGCCCCTTGTGATGTGACTGTGCCAGCCCAGAACACTGGACTGGGTCCTGAGAAGACCTCCTTCTTCCAGGCTCTGGGTATTACCACCAAGATTTCTAGGGGAACCATTGAAATCTTGGTGAGTTTAAGCTATAATGGAGTACTGACTAGTGGGTAATCTTTGAAGATCAATGGAAAGTTACTAAAATCCCTCTGTCCCTAGAGTGATGTCAACTTGATCAAGACTGGTGATAAGGTTGGTGCCAGCGAGGCCACGCTGCTCAACATGTTGAACATCTCACCCTTCTCCTTTGGACTCATCATCCAGCAGGTGTATGACAATGGCAGTGTTTACAGCCCTGAGGTGCTTGACATCACTGAGGCTTCTCTGCATACAAAGTTCTTGGAGGTGAGTTACAGCATCTACCTAGAGCATGTTAAACTTTGCTTTATGCACTTCCAACTGGTAATCCTAATATCTCATTTAACAGGGTGTGAGAAACATTGCTAGTGTGTGTCTGGAGATTGGCTACCCCACTCTGGCCTCTATCCCACACTCCGTCATTAACGGCTACAAGAGAGTCCTGGCTGTTGCTGTGGAGACGGACTACTCCTTCCCCCTTGCAGACAAGGTATGTAAAGTCTATAGACGGATGTCCTGCTTCACCTGCATAATGGGTTTCAAGGTCAGACCAGGATTTGTTAAGCCACTCCAGGATTTTAGTGAGATTTTGTTTAAGGGCAGTTAACTGTTGCAGTGTCTGGAGCTTGAATTAATCTATGCACTCATTTTGTTTCTTTTTAAAAAGGTCAAGGCTTTCCTGGCTGATCCAACTGCATTTGTTGCTGTTGCGGCACCAGCAGCTGCTGTTGAGAAAGCTGCAGCTCCGGCTGCTGCCAAAGAAGAGGTCAAGGAGGAGTCTGAGGAATCAGATGAAGATATGGGCTTTGGTCTTTTTGACTAAACCATCAGTCACAAGCAGGACCCAATAAAATAAAGAAAACTACACATTGCCTGCAAGTTTTTTTTTAAACTGAAATGAACAACCACTAGTTGTCCTGAGATTTGATGAAGGTGAAACTATATGTTGATCCTGGAAATAGTCCCTTGGTTAAGGTGCTCTAAGTGGAAATTAATACAACCAAAGTTGAAATCATTGGTACAATGTATTGCTTGCCATCACTTAACTAGAAAAGACACACTTGTGCAGATAAAAATCACTGGTACTGGTCACTTATGACTGGTAAGAGCTGAGCTTTAATTTTTAGAGGGAGTTTGCCCTGACACTAACTGGTCAAATATGTTTTGTCTAAATTTTGATGGTTGAACTGAACCTTGACACCCCTCTAGAGACAAGTGTCACTTTAGAAGCTAGACAAGAAAAATCTTCACAAACTATCCACATGCCATTTTAACTGTCAAGTTGCCCTGGATGATTTAGAATCTTCAGACTTATGGGATGTTTCGGGTTTATTTGCTCAACGGTCACATTTTCAACTGGATTTCTGGATAAATTTAGCACTGCAACAATTTAATGGACACCATAAGATGTAAATTTTTAAAGAACATTTTTGTATGGTGCTGAAATCTGAATTAAAAAATGACTCGAGTACTCCATTTAAATCAGTTTATTAAAGCAATGAGCATTTATATTTTTAACATTGTTAAACATTTATTTGGGATTACTCTGCACAGGGAGTCCAATACTATCCCCTCTGTTCTGGGTCAATACTGTAAATGTATGTGCAATATTAGAAAAAGCAACACAAATGTTGGGTGTATACTATCAATGCGTGTAAGCAGTAGACATTTCTTACAAAAACTTACAAAATGTTTCTCACCACAATAAGGAAAGGAAAGAAAAGTAAACCAATGTGAAATAACGTGTGTAAAGTCTACGACCATAGCAGTCCAGGAATCCTGCATTGTCTCACGCCTGCATTACTGGACGAGCTTCTTTGGCTCGAAGGTCAACTCCAGAACCTGCAAAGCCTGTGCCTCCCCTCTGAAGATAAATGATATCTTTGTCAGATAGTTTGTCTCCGCTAATAGGATCGATCATGTCCTTCTTGATCAGCTTCTCCACACACTCCTGTGTCACCACAGCGCCTGACAAACGCAGCACGGCACAGGGCACACTGTTGCCCAGGACATCTCTGGTTACAGCACACACATATCTGTCTTGGCGGGTGAGGAGGGCCACTCTGTCCAAACTTGGGTCCAGAGGGGTAAAGCGCACATTTATAAGGTCATTCATTTTGATAGGACGTCCTGACATGGGGCAGAGTACAGTCTTGCTTGGTTTCTTAAGCAGGGTTGGCTTTGCTTCTGGGGTTAAGGAAGGAATCCAAAAACTGGGTAGGCTTTTGCTGGAGCTGGCAATGGAGGACTCTCCTGAACTGCCATCTGCACTGCTCTTCTCACTTTCCTTTGATGTAAATGGGTTGATAGGTTTGGACACAATAGTGTTTTCACTGGTTTTGAACTTCTCGACCTTCTCTCTTTCTACTGACTTAGATTCAATTTGGCTGCTGCTCTTCTGTGCTTGCTTTTGCTTCTCAAATGCCTTCATCTTTTTAGCAATCTCCGTCTTCTGGTGCAGGATATACTCAAGAATGGCTTGTTTTTCGTATAGATATCCATCCGGAGTTACCACAGGATCCTTGCAAGTCTGCAGTGACAGACAACAGCAGTCGAAGTCCTTTATGGCGTCTTTGCCCAGTCGGATGCTCTGTGTCCCATAGCCAGAGGACGCTGTATCTTTCTTTTTCTCGTGATATGTATAAACAGCTCCGGCAGTGCAGTTCTTTCCGTGACGAGTCATTTCGTTTTAGACAGATTAATTTTAACTGGATGGGATTAAAAAACAAATAAACACGGTCAACAATCGAAGCCAAGAAGCTAACTACTAACCGTGTAGCCTAACCACGAGTATTGTCCATAAATTACCCACCCTATTTAACTTATTTACACAATGCATAAGTTACATTAGAAAAAACAAAAAATGGGCTACATTTTATATTTTATAGACACAAATAACTGTAAAAGTTGTACTGTACCCGAAGAAAGCAGCTGTAGCTAGCCGATTTGCGCAAGTTTTCTTTTTCTTCCTTCTTCCTGGAGTAAATTGTTGCGGTTGGAAAACAGCGTCGAGGTGTGTGCATTAGCGCCACCTTCAGAATTGGGGTGAGAACCAGAATGGTTACCCTAGACTCAGACTCGCCTGGCTGTTTCAATCAATGGTTTCAATACCATGTTTGGAAAGAATTGAAAATGTTTAAATTAAATAACGTTTTAGCCTAAATAACATTAAAAGGAAACTTGCCCCTTGTCTTATTGCGTGAAGTGTAGCATTTTAGCTGTAAATCCATAAAAGCCTCCTACTGTTGTGTTTGCACATGTCAAGTTGTTATTATTCCATTCTAAACGCTATGGCTCGATGTGTTGTGACCATGAAAAGTACAATAAATGTGAGTGTTGATGAATCTCGCTATAGCATAAAGATTTAGGAGCTTAACGTGCGGTCGTGGTCTGATTTTAATGAAGCCCCCTTCATTAAAAGACTTGATAAGGTGGTATTTCACCACTTTATTGTATTTATTTATTAAAATGTGGTAATAGGTAAGGTAAGTAACTGATATTTGCTCATTGTAGCACTCATTGTTTTCAACTGGGTCAGTTTCCTTTTTTACTACAGAGTCCTATGCTGTTTTCATAGATTGTTTGTGTAGAATCTGCACGAGACAACAGCAGGCGAGATTAGCATTAAATTAGATTTTTGATTAATACGTCCGTTTATACTATCTGAAAACTATTGTTTTACTATGCAGTAATAGTCAAAAGCCCGGATGTAACCACTATTTATTACCCTGTGGTAACGACAATATCGGTGAATAGGGGAGCAATGTTCGGAAGACGTCCATATTTTATACAGTCATTGATCTGGACACACTAAGGCAAAATGTGAACAATCTCACCAGAAGACATGATCACATGTTAATCCGTAACACCGCCACCTTTGCTTCTGGAATATCTAACACCAAGGATGCTCAGTCACTTATTAAAATAAAACTCTTTTGTATATAAATGAAAATATAAATGACAAACCTCTTATACTTCACTCGTCCGACATGCTCTTAGCTACCCTCAATCACTGGTTGTATACAATTAGATAGCTCTCAACATGACTCACAATTTTATTTCTTAGCAGTGTACCGGAAGTAGTGTTTGGCTTGCGGCGGTTGGTTGAGTTTCAAGCGAAGCTTCGACTATGGCCGAGGTATGGTATTATTTAGGGTTTATCTTCCTTTCTTTGTATGAAAAGCATTACCATGGCTATTTTCTGTTTTACTTCTCTGTCCGTTGTGTTGTTAAATTCTGAAATAGTGTCATCTTTCCGCTGCGTTGATGCTTCAGCAAACGTAAGCCTACGTGTTATTAGCTGTTAGCATAAATCGTAGATCGACTTTGTTATTAAATCGCTCGGTAAACAGTGTTAGTGACATGTTGAATGGTTATAATTCACATCAGATTATATTCATATTAAATGCGTATGCGACAGCGTGGTTTGTGTAAATGTTTTTTGTTGTCTTATATTTATTAGAAAATGTAAATACACCGAGGGCACTGGTTTATTCCGCCCTGATGCGTCAGGGTTGAAGTGCGATTGTACAGTAGGTGCCGCTGCTGTTATCGAAAATGATCACGCAAGATAAATTCATGCATTTGGTGCAGACTCACAGCCTTCAGGACCTCCAGCAGCCCGCTGTGTCCTCCAAGGTTTTCATCCAGAGAGACTATAGTTCGGGAACCATCTGCAAGTTTCAGACCAAGTTTCCTTCTGAACTAGAATCAAGGGTATGTTAGGTGTAAATAAGGAAATTATTGGTTTCTTTTAACAAAACAAGTAATATTTTTTATTTTATTTTTAGCTTGACAAACAACAGTTTGAAGAAACTATCCAGACTCTTAACAACCTGTATGCAGAGGCTGAAAAACTTGGAGGCAAGTCATATTTGGAGGGATGCCTTGCTT
The DNA here is from genome assembly GCA_024416835.2 of Perccottus glenii. NCBI lineage: Eukaryota > Metazoa > Chordata > Actinopteri > Gobiiformes > Odontobutidae > Perccottus > Perccottus glenii. The sequence goes on from CM044546.2 coordinate 40,693,214, forward strand.
GTCTAACTGCATACACTGTCTTCCTTTGTATGGAGACCCACTATGAAAAGGTTAACATTTTATACAAATGTACTTATTGAAGAATTAATAGCGCATCATATATGCGGTGTGTCACATATTTCATTCTTGGTTTGCAGGTGTTAAAAAAGATTGCCAGGTACATCAAGGACCAGAATGAAAAGCTTTACGGACCCAGGGGGTTGCTGCTGATTGATCCCATTGAGAGAGGTCTCCGAGTTGTATCCTTTCCAAGGAGAAGTAACCCCCCACCAAGTACCAAAATTAGAATTTTTATATAGGTTTAATCGTTAAAGACCCAGTGGAAAAGAGAACAAGAACACACTCAATTACATTGTGCATTTGAACAAAGTTTATTGTAAACCTTTCAATTGTAGTTTCCTGAATTTGAATACTCCAGGTTGAAATTACCATCTTTGAAGACAGGAGTATTGGCTCTGGAAGATAAAGCACTGGGGTGAGGATAATTTGGTTAATCTCTTTACCGTGCAACTAAACTAGTCTATGAGCATTTCCAATGCTAGCATTGTCTTCTTAGTTTAATCATTAATTACAATAATGTCTATGTAATAAATGTTTACTTCTAAACCCTTTCTTTCTTGTTTCTTGCACAGACTGAGAACAGATACTCATCATTTGTCTAAGCCCTAGAATGATAAGTGTGGACCTTTCTTCACCCAAATGGATGTATATACATTTGATTTGAATCTTGTCTTTGTTATTTATAAGTACTCTCATGTCTATCTCTCATTATATTGTCTATTTTAACTGTTTATATATAATATATATATATATATATATATATATATATATATATATATATAATGAGGCCATATTATGTGCTACTTGCTCAAGACTGGTTTTAGGATGTTGTGAAAGTTAATGCAACATGTGTAGCTTATCAATTTCCTTAAATGTAAAGACAGCAGGTTTTGTATACACAATAGCTGTGTAACTCTAAAATAATTTGACCTGAGATGAAACGGTAGGCACTGTATTTAGACAGTAATTCTGTTATGAACATGCATCACAGTATTTCCATTCTGCATGTAGCCTTTGCTGAGGCAATTTTCTGTGTGTGAATGTGACATTATGGGGAAAAGTGAGTATTATGAAATGGACACAGTTACATGACTTTATACCAGGATGTTATTGTAACTTTTGATATGTTTTCTCTACATATGCACCTGTTTCTTAATATTTATCAGTGTGTGAATTTCCTATTTTCCTAAACTGCAAATGTTTTTGCCTTTAACCCTCACCATACCCACAGTAAGTGTAAGCTTTCCAAATTCACAAGACTGTAGGCTGTTTATTTTTTTATACATACAACTTCTCTACTTTTCTTACAAATGTTATTGTTTAATTTAAACATTTTCCAGTGAGAAGTTGAGAGAAATGCTGGTTTATTTTGGGATTACAATAAACAATTCTGCATAAGACTCGGTCACCTTTTAATGTGAAGTTATATCGGAAGTGCTCCAGAGAAAAATAAGACATTTTCCGGGTGCTAGCTGCTAAGTAGCCTACTGACCACTACCACTCGAAATTATTTTTTATTTTGACATTAAGACAAGGATTTTGCCATAAGAAGCTCAGCTCAAAAATACAATTTGATAAAAACGGTAAGCCAGTGAAAAGTGTAGACATTTAGGAGACAATAAACAAGAACGCAATCTTGGTAGAACAGTTGAAGTAATTTGACGCTAGATAGTTTATAAATGCAGTTATAATTAGCTACGCTGCCTTTGAACTAATGACGCAGTTATAGTGTCAATTTTACGGTTGACATTAACCGGGACAAACTAATAATTGAAAGCTTGCATTTGTTTCATGGTGGCTTTACATGATAAACTATATAAATGTATGTCTTTCATTAGGAGTCACTCTGCGTCCACCCTGGCGTTCCCGTGTTTGGACGGCGTTTATCTTGCAAAACAAGAAAATGAATTTGTGCACCTTGTCATGGAGGAGTTGGAAACATGGCTACAGAAAAACAACCGAAAGGGGTACGTTTATTACCATCAAAGAACCGGCGTGTTCTTAAATTAAATTGTGTAAAAAGTGTTCTGTTATCGTGTCTCTGTCCAGGGTGCTTCTGTTTCCACCTCTTCCTAGCAGACTGCGATACTTGATTCACAGGACAGTAGAAGACCTGCCTCAGTTGACCACTTTTTCAATAGGGGAAAGCTGGTGCAGAAGAGTGGTCATCTGTTATTCTGAGAACAGGTAATCTACTTAAAAGTAATCTCTATTTACCGAGCAATGGGCTTGATTGCGTTTTTTTTTATGTAGGGGTGAAGTTAGGGAATACAGCGACTTGGAAAGTAACAGTCTGTGTGAAGATTTAAAGGAAAATGAAGACATCAAGCTTCAATCTTCAGGGGTCTTGAGAAGTAAAGGACCCAAGAGGCCAGACCAACCTCTTTACCTGCCCCGAGCTGCCCGGGAGAGACGGTCAGAACAAAAGTCACAATCTCCATTAGTGGCTTGTGAGAGGTCAAATGCAGTTTCAGAAAACAGTTTAAGTAACTGTCTTATAAGTGTTGCAACAGAAAACACATTGGCCACTGAACAGAAATCAGACTCCACATTCAAAGACAGAATAGCTGAATATGTTGATAGTCCTTCAGTGTTACATCCGGATGACTCAGGGGAAGTCTGGGACGAAGAATCATGTAACATCAGTTCCTTGACGCTGGAGGATAGTGAAAAGGAAAATGGATACCTTACGAATGTGCCATATAGCTCCCAAACTGAAGACTCAAACTTGGACTCAGAGGAAGAAGACCTAACTGAGGAGGTATACCAACAAATAAAATATATTGTAGATCATGTTTATGCATGTTTGCAGCTACATATTGTAGTATGTCATATTTCTGCCCTTAGATCAAGGCACATCTGAAAGATGGAGTGGCTGTCTCCACTGTGCATGTCCACAATGACTACTCCAGTTATGAAAGTGTGCCTGTAAACACAGATGAATTTGGTCATGTTATTGAGATCTATGACTTCCCAGCACTGTTCAAAACAGATGACCTCTTGGAGGCATTCACAGATTACAGGTATGTGCTTGGAGAAATACCTTTAGAAATGTTTGTTTCAAGTTTACATTTTAACACTTGAGTTTTTGTATAGTAAAGTGTAATGTAAAGTAAAGTCAAATGTGTTTTGTTCTTGACAGTGACGGTGGAATAAAGATTAAATGGGTGGACAATACACATGCACTGGGAATTTTCTCCAGTGAAGCAGCTGGTAAGGGTAGTTCTTGTGTCTCCGGTTTTGAGTTTTTGATTGTTTTGAAAATAAGATAATTTTTACAAATCTGTTCTTACTGGCAGCACTCCATGCACTTTCAATCTGCCATCCACTGCTAAAGGCACGGGCACTGGCTGAGGGGAGTAAAAAAGCCAAAAGCAAAGCCATTAAAAGAGCAGGTACATTTGCATTCGTAATTCTAAAGTGGTTTGCTGACTCTATAGTAAGTATAGTATATAGTATAGTAGTATAGTATAGTATTACATATGTATAAGTTGTGGTGCTGTAATTGTGATTCCAAGTTTCCATGTTTAGAGTTTATGCAGCCTGTGAAGGAACGTCCCAGGACAGACTGTGCTGTTGCCAGGCGGATGGTCACTAGAGCTCTGGGACTACAAGGCAGAGGACGAGTGCAGAGATACTGAACAAATCAATGGAAGCTGTTGGGAACCACAGGTGAATTAAATCACTTATTTTAGATTCTAATATTTTGTCTACGTTTGTTCAGTGTTTGCCAAATGAATCAGCTCATATTTTTACAAAAAAGATTTTCATTAAAAAACATGAAACCCATACAGTTTGTTTGCAACATATTAGTTTGACTTCCCTTATTACACATTTTGTATTAAATTTATTGTAAGAATTACAATTCAAACAAATCCAAACTTAAAGCTCATGAGAACATCATTCTTTATTAAAGAAAATGTAATGCTTTCTCATTCACCCATGCATACAAAAGACAGCAGCAAACACTAATGGCCCTTATAAAATGAAGGGCTCCTGAGTCTGCTTCATTAGAAAAAATAGTTCATAAAAAGGCAGTTTCACATCCTTTGGTGGATTTACAATATATCCATAATGCTCTAGTCCCTGGTAATAATTTAACAAAACCATGACATGAAGCAGAGAAGATGAGAAGACTACGGCAGATGAGCAGTAACATTCAATAAATATACACATTATAAACAAAAGCTCAAGTATGTTAAATCCATCGAGCAGTATTTATGCAATTTGTTGCTCATATCTGACACAAAAATAGTGCTGCACTCATGAAGGGAAGAGGTTTGACAAAATGGTCTGATTTATGAGTAAAGACAATGGGACATATCTTCCCGGTTAAAACGCAGGTATCTAAGGGGCGTAGCCAAATCTACTTTTTTCTAATTTTCAGGCCGAAGACGGTGGTACAAATGGTATCGGATGAGAAGACTATTAGAAAAATACTAATCATTCAGACAAGCCTATACTTTCTTATCACTCATTTTATTATAAACAGTCACTTGCATCTAGATAAAAGAGAAAAAAGTGCAGTATTTTATACAAACTGCCGCATTTAAGACTATTTTAATTTGGTCGTGGACTACAGACAGAAGCAACCACACAGAGATTTTTCTCTTACTTACGTCATGTAAGGCCTCCTCGTTGTTGGTAGTTAATTGGTCTCAAGAACATGGACACTGCTTGATCCCCACAGCTTTAAAACAAGGTCTGGAGCATGGTTATGCGTGTAAAGCAGTGGGTCTCAGACAGACAGAGCAGAAAGCACAGACGGGTGTCACAAATTTTTTGCTCTTTCTTTGCCTCAATCATAACGTGCATATTTTTATTTAGCAAAGCGCTGTCCTGGCTGTAGCTTTTTAAATTTTTTTTAATTTTATTTTATTTTATTATTTTTATTTTAAACCTTTGCTTTTGTGCTTCAGTAAAGCCAAAAAAAAAGATTTAGATTAGTTATTTGTTAGTAATGTTTCAGTAGGCTATACAAGCCCAAATTCTTTAGAGAATATTTTAAATGATTTCTTATTTATTTTAGAAATAAAAAGAAATAAATTTATATTTAATAGTTAGCAATTTAATATATTTGATTTATTTTCTATTTTTATTGTACCAGAGCATGTGCACAATAATAATAAATTTTACTCGCCTGTGCCAGGCCACGCCTCACTTTTTTAAACCACCACCCTTTGCGGCGCTGGCAAAGCTGCAGACGGGCACGGGGTAGCAAATATACCACCGTCTTGATCACTGCCAGGCCTGCGCCGTCGCAAGATATGGCCCAAGGTCTTAATGTAACCTACAGCTAAAATTAACATAGAGCAGCAGCATTACAACAGTACAGTCTGTTTCAAGCTCAGTAATTAATTGGTACGGTCAAGGGAGCACCACTAATAGATAGTCTCAACAGTCAGTAGACTTCTGTGTAAATGGAGAAATATGCAGTCTATAAGGTGATCCGACAGTCTCAGGTCATGAATTTAAAGGAGACAATGTTCAAAATTATGACTTAACATTAAATGTCTGATAATCTTGGGCCAAAACAACATCTAATCAGCACCAGTTAAAAAAAATTAAACAAGCAAAAAAATAAAACAAGCTTAGAAAGCTATTTAAGTTTTCATTGTACCAAACGGAACCCTGAACAAAGTACAGCGCTCTCTAGTGGTTGTAGAAATGAAGATACTCTTAACGGTCCATCAGTCTGCATTGTCCATCCTTGGTCTACCTGTGTGAAAGTTGGTTGGTCAGCAGTCCAGGAAACATGTCTGTTTCTGAACTCAGTGAGCCACCTGTGAACAACACAATAATGAGGTTCAGCTCCTGTTTGTAGCTTGTTATTACAATGTCTAACTATGCCATGTTTTTGTGTTTTTCCTCAATACCCCAGACAATTGCCCTAAAAGCCAACTGTTGAAAATTTCTCAGTTGAAGAGGAAGTCTGAAGTCCTGCTCAAGTGTTCTTCATAAAGACTAAATTGTTGTTCTGTAGCTCAGTGGGGCGGCAGTAGCTCAGTGGGTAGAGTGGTCGTCTTTCAACCGGAAGGTAGGCGGTTCGATTCCCACTCTCCCCACAGTTCATACTGTCGTTGTGTCCTTGGGCAAGACACTTAACCCACCTTGCCCCCAGTGACTGTAACACTGGTAATTACATTAGAACAATGTAAGTCGCTTTGGATAAAAGCGTCAGCTAAATGAATAAATGTAAATGTAATGTAAATGTAATTTCACGTCAAAAAGCTATGATAACCGAAATGCCATTTGGCTTTTAAATTGGAGTGATGACATTCAAGGGTTTTCTGTTTAACAAATCTTATTTGCAATTACCATTGTTCATTATCCTTATTCTAGTCTCGTTTTCTAGTGCACAAGTTATTTTAAGCAAACTATACTAAAGCCACAATGTTTACTATAGCAAGTATTATTCCGAAACATGTATTAAAAAAAACATTTGTACTTGTTTTATACCAGTTTTTGTTTGTTAGTAGTCAACTAAAAAGTATGATTTTTGGTTGTTTGTTCATAAAAAACATTGTCTGTTGTTGCTTATTGTTCCTTTTTTTTTAATTTAATGTATGTGTTTGTACATTACAAACATGAATGTTTCCCATCTTTATATTTGTAATGTAATACCATAAATTAAGAACTATCTAGTAAAAAGTTTTTTGTCTTTTGATGTCTTTCTGCAGGGTCAAGGATTTAGAATTAAGATGAATAAATAATACAACACAATACATGTTCAATAAATACAAAGCGAAAGAATTTGACACTACTTGAGCAATGTTTGGTATATTATTTGAAATATTCTCACCTATATGACAATTATATGTCCAGATCCGGTGTCCGTCGTACCGACTGCGGCACTTCATTACGTTGTTGGTGTAATCTGACTCTGCAACCTCATAGTTGGGGTTTATCACCACCTGTAAGAGCAGACAGAAATTGTCTTAATGAAAAGTTTAGCTCAAAATTAATTTTTTGTGGTGCAGTGGCTCAGGTGGTACAGCGGTTGTCCTATAACCGGAAGGTTGGTGGTTTGATTCCCGCTCTCCCCCTTGCCTCCAGTCTCTAGTATGAACGTGTGTGATTGTAGAGGTGAGTTTGGTAGTGGTCGGAAAAAGCTGTGAGCGCCTTGTGTATGGCAGCCCCCCTCTCTGTCTGCCCCAGGTGTGAATAGGGTAAAAGGACTGGAGCGCCCGAGAAGGGTGCAAAAAAGCACTATATAAATGCACATCATTTACCAAATGTAAACTTTAGGTCATTGTGACCTTGTGATTAACACATTTTGCTGACCATTAAGTTGTGGCACACATTAACATACATAATTAAATATATACCGTGTAAACAATGTTGTCACAACATGTGTGACACAGTTTCTTTTCTGCATTTACAGAAATATGTAGATAAAAGTTAATTTATATAAGAATAAAGTGCATATCTAATTCACACACATGATTTCTGGATGGTTATCTTGTTCTCAAGTTAATTTACATGTTCTTATTTTTTTTACCACACACACACACCACGGTGTACTGAGAACATGCTCACAACCAGACTTGGTCCAGATAAAAAAATAAAAAAAAGACTTTAGAGTGACCTTAATAAACCATCTGACTCTCACTTTTTATATGCTCAGACATGTGGAAAGCATTGGCTTTATATTCTGTCTTTCAGGCCAAGCTGGCAGCAGATGAGAAGTCTTTCCAGAACCACATGTGCCATATCTACCCTGACCGGACTAGTAAAGTCAGTGTTTTACCTGAAGGATGTAGTCGCCAGGCTTTACATCTGTGATGTCAATCCACTGGCAGTCAATGTCATGTCTGTAGGTATCCCAGCAACCCACAGTAATGCCCTGCTGCCCAAAGTTTGCACATTCATACTTCTTCTGAATACCTGTAAATCATTTTAGAATCACATCAACCATTGCCAAGCCATTTGTTATGAAGTAGATTATTTACATGATATATATATATATATATTTACCCTCATCACAATGTGTGTCTTCCAGACAGAAGCTGGCTTTGTGTCCCTCTGCTACTTTAGTGCCGTTCAGACTCACCAAGTCATAGTGTGTAAAAACGTCCATACTGTGGTAATGCCTAGACAGTAGACAAAGAAAAAATAACATAAAGACATGCTATATATAAACCTATATATAGGTTTTATACTGCAAACCCACAAAACAACTGTAAGGGCTCTGTCTCACAATAATAATTGTAACAAGTGCATGGAAATGAGGAAATGCCAGTGGGATATTCTTAGGACAAAAACCAGTAAGCACATGACAAATTTTGAACCACAGTTCAGGTTTCACACTGTCACCGCTTACTAAGAATAGAATATAAAGGTGGTCTCACCTGTGACATTCGTGCCAAACCCATGAGTGGGGCGCTGCCCGAGGCCTGAAGTCTGACTGGCCATTGTTTTGGACCTGAGAGGAGAAGCGCAGGAGGCGCCGATAAGAGGTGCTGTCGGCTTTAGCGGCGCTAGCAGACAGACAGTTCTCCTCCTGAGCACATTGTAGAGCATACAACGGTCTGTCCTCCAAGTATGTGGTCTGCTCTACCACTTGGGCACTCAGGACCAGGTCTGGGGCCGCTGCAGGGAACAGTTTATTTGGGTGAGACATATGTGTAGAATGAGAAAATTAAAAACAAGCCTATTAGCTGAAAACAAATAAAACCAACTGCAGTACTATTTCCTGATAAAATATTTCAGTCAGTTTAGCTTTTTTTTCTTTATAATAAATTTTAGCAACAAAAACATCTGGTACAAAATACATCTTACCAATTAGCACATTAACACAAGACATCCACAGAACATAGTGTTTAATTTTACATATCCAAAGTAATTTTACAACAGTTTAAACACAGATATATTTTGATGACAACAGTGTCTTACTTTGTGTGCAGGAAACTCCAGCAGCAAAGCGCCCGCCGCCTCTGGGACAGTGGATGTGTTTCCCATGATGCAGACATTGATCGAGGGTTAACTCGGTTCCCGAACACCTCACTCCGCTCATCACCACATTATCGGATGACGAATCTCCCTGCCAATACCATGTTTCCTATTAAAAAGAACAAAGCATTAGGCATTAAACATTTGCTCAATTTGGATTTGTGTGCAAATATCTGCAGCGAACTCATTATGTCAAATTTCCTCTGATAATTTGGAGGCACATAATGGTTGCAGTGGTCCCATCAGGCAAAGCTACCGTCACACAGCTGATCTGTTGGCCTTGCACAGACCTGACTCAGCCTCTTTAAGGCAAACCACACTGATCTAATTTTAAGATGATACTACTTTTTCCATTATCGCCCTATGATGTGGGAGAACCGTGAGATCAACTTTTAGCTTCAGGAGAAAGAATAATCTGTTGTAGATGTGGGAGTAGCTGCTGGTGGGCCATAACATAAAGTGATACAGTCATTTGTTCCATTTGGTGCTGGGGTTTTCCTGCAAAAGTAGTTAAAAGTCAGACAGGAAGGAGGCCCTAAGTAAATTTCCTGATTCCCCCATTGTGCTGTCATAGGGTTGATATTTGTTATGCCCAACCCTGTCGTTGAAATCTTATGTCCTAACAAAGGCACAGAATGACCCAAGCTGTAATTTTTTATAACTACACATTAATACAAGCAGACACTTGAAAAAGCAACCTCATTCTCTCTTTGTAATTGACCTGAGGGTGAGTGACCACAAAAACATAATGACATGTTTATGTGTTGCTGCTACAGAAGCATATTTACAATTGTCCCAAAGTGTGGAAAACAGATTTCGACTTCAGTGCATGTTCCAGTCATAAACCTGAACGTGATGTTACCTCAGCTGGTCCCCATGAATCACTTAAACTTTACACACTTGTTTCATATTAAACCCTGTGCATATAGTTGTTTGTGGTCCTAAAATAGGAGATCACAAGAATAACACAGGGGGTGACTTTAACCTCACCAACATCTTACTTCTTGCTATAAAGAGTACGCTGGGGTACTCTGTAAAGCACCTGTTTTACAGGGTACAGGGTTTCACCTGTAAAAGCAGCAAGCTAACGTGAGGCAAGAGGCTCCCTTTAGCATCAGAGGGTCTATGAAACTTCAAACAACAAACCAAAGCTTTCACCAATGCTCCTGCTGAACAAGTGGACTTTAATTTTTGGGAAAGGTTTAATATGCCATACCTGCTTCTGTGCTGGCTTTGGGTTTGTCAGGTTTCTAGGACCTCAGACATCAACCGAGATTTATTAGGAAGAATTATTGGCAACCACTGACAGATACGTGCATGTTGATACTGATGATTAAATCTAGTATATTGCTGATACTACTAGATCATAACTATTAGGTTATACTCATCTATATATCAGTGGAGATTAAATGTACACCTCTGAATTGTATCATGTTGAACTAAATAAGTCCCAAAAATCTTTACGGAAAAATAGAACAAAAACTGCTCCAGTTAAAAACTCTCCTCTGCGCTAACTCTTAGTGCTCAGTCTGGTTTGATACATTGGTATAAGAGAGGCGTTTGAGATATTTACCTGGAAAGCGTGGCTAGCAAAGCCCAGACCCAGCTGTCTACACACAACCATGGCCTCCATTGTTCCCCAGCTCTCACTGCAGACCGTGCCCCAGACCAAAGAGCCATTTCTTTCACCCAATACATCAACGCGGCCCTCATACGGGTTACGGCCTCCAGACAGTCTAAGCTGAGGACAGAGATAAAATGTTCAATGCATTCCCATACAATTAAAATAAATTACGTGGAAAAGTTCTAAAAGGCTTACTCTTTTGTCAAAGCCCATTGCAGGCACGTTACATCTGATAGCAGCGTCTTCCTCATGGCTACAACCCACAGATTCACGGTTAAAGTAGCACTCGGTCAAAGATTTCTCAAACCCAGAACATTCCACCTCGTTCATGTGGACCGGTCCAGTACCTGCAGCAAATAACGCATATGAAGCAGCAACAATTAGAAAGAAATTAAACCTAATATTCCTGTTGCTGAAAATAGAAAAATAATGTAACAGCCAGTTAAAAGACTTATCTGAATAGTCGGATAACTTGAGCTTTCTCTGGTGGAGTGTGTTGTTGAAAATAAAATTCAGATGCAAAGGAAGTAAAAACCATTCCAAATCAAAATGAGGCACTTGAGGCCTTTAAAACACAAAATTCTCCCTCAAAAATATGTGAAAGTACTCAATTTATTCTGTTTTTGTTCTCATGGGGCACAGCAGGAATGCCTCTTATGAGTTGAACTGAAAGTACAGCCAGAAATGGAGAAAAGCCAGTATTTGATGTAGAGTAAACAATTCAGAACCATTTTTTTCTTATGTATCTTTTTTGTTTGTTCCTTTCACAAACTTCTAGAGGCATAATTTAAATAGTTCTTTTCTCCGTAACTCGTTTGGAAACAGTGGTTTACTCTGTCCCACAGCTTACAGTGTCCAACAAAAAATTCCTCAACTAAACCCATAAAGGTTGTTTTCTGCACAGGAAGAGTCTGTGAGTTCTTGGGCTGGGCTGAGTTATGTGCTGAAAATAAAGACAGAGGACACTTCATCCAACGAACATATGAATCTGATCATGCTGCGGTGTATTGCATTTCACAGAATCAGGATCTGAGTCAATGTATAAACATTAATATACTTCAACATACATGCTCTAAAGAATTGTTCCCCTTTATGTGCTGACTTCAAGTCTAGACCGACTGAAGTTTAGACCAAAACAGGTGGTCATACGAGGTCAGATAAGGTGGAGATGGTGGATTGTGATTTAGTCTTACATTTTCACAGCTGGGACTAATTTATGCTTCAGACTTCATCAATCCAAAAATGTCTGAAGAGAAGCTATGTGGAAATGTATACTATACTTACTATCTTATACTAACAAATATGTATAACAGTTATTGTACCTTGTCCCAGGCGGGCGCCGGTCAGGGCCTCTTTGGCGCTGCCGAAGCCCAGCTCTCGACACACCACTGTGGCAGCTCGAATGTTCCAGTTGTCGTCACACACTGTCCCCCACTCGCCGTTCCTCAACACTTCTACTCGCCCCTCGCCAATCATAGCCCCGCCCCTTAGACGCACCAAGGGTTGCTGTAGTAAATGTACATAAAGTAAATAAGTCCAGGGAAATGATCTTTATCATCATTAAAGAGCCAGTCTTTGGATACATAACATCTCTTGACACATCGGTGTCTGTGTGCTTTTGTTCTTACAATCATTTGATTAAACATTTGATTGACGATTATGTACGACTATCTAAATGTTTCCAGATGCTTAAATACAAAGCCAGTTGATTGATGTTGTCTTATATTACGTCATACACAAAGCTGCTTTAAATTACGTAACAAGTATTATTGACATTACCGCCAAAGTGCTTTTAATGTTGCAATATATGTATATAGTAATTATTATAAACACTTTTCTTTTGTTTGGAGTCATAACAAATGACCACATACAATGGATTGTTAAGTGAATAGAAACATCCGGTGTGGTCAGCTTAGTAGCAGTAATACAAGCCACATGTCACCATAATTGTTAGACTCTTGTTCTTTCTTCAAATGAATAAAAAACATATGACAGCTCTAAAATACCACTTTTCATCGCATTTGCTGCTTTTATGTCTGTTTAGCTGAATAAAGAGAGCAGCATTTGGAAACATTCTCAAAGATGGAGCTCCACACTCAGAAGTGTGCCGTGACAGCGTTCACACTGACCTACCTCCACCCTGTAGGCTTTTCTGTAGCCAATGCTGACGCTGGGAGCAAAGGCTCGTCCAGGGATACAGCTGATCACTACAGGCATGCCCTCTGCACAAGTCTTGTTTCCCCTCATCTTGATCTCTCGACCAACTTTACAGTCAGACAGGTCGGCCTCATTGCCCGTGCAGTTTACAGAAAAGCCCCAGTAGTTCTTCTTACGACGTGTGGCCAGCAATCTGAGAAGAAATGGGAATTCAATTTGTTAAACGTTCACCTGGGATGTAATATTTAGTGTATTTAGACATTTGCCCCAGCTTAATGTTTTGTTACTGATGAAACACACCTATATAACCTTCAAGGAGACTTAGTTATCATCTGACAGGACCTGTATTTTAAAGTACAGTATCATCCTATTCATGAGAGGATTTAGTGATTTACAAGTATTTTAGGCATTTGTTGCATTACGGGGTGGAAATGCTTTAATACCGTTTTAATAGTGCTGTGTAGTTTTAACCAATGTGAAGCACAATGGGAGTCTTGTTATGAGAAAAGCTCAGCATCAGTGAACCCTGAGCTACCGAGGGTCACTGACAAAGCCAACATCAGTAGAAGCTGAAGCAGGTTGAGAGAGCAGGAAACTTAATCAGCATGAGATCCTTTACTGCCTGAGTTTATACAGCTGATCTGAAGTAAAATCAAAATGCTTTTTTTAAATAAAGCGACTTCTGTCTGTGAAATCAGAACAAATGTCAGAGTAGATTATTTACATGTATTTGTGGATTCAAGTTGTTTTTTCCAATGGGCCAATAATAAATTGACTAGAATGGGTATAGCTACTCTTTTTTGTTCAAGATAATAGACTTCCTCCATGTGATCTTTGACCTCTGTTACTAATTAAGGCATTCTGTGAGACCACACTTGCTTTGTGAGTTTAAAGGCTACTAAGACCTTATTGCTGTTCATGAAGGCTACTAAGACCTTATTGCGTGTGAGGTAGGCGGAAAGTTAACGCTCAAAAAAATCTAAATCTAGTCAAAAGAGCTGCTGTTTCCCAGCAATACTCATTTTTCATTCTCAATTTTCTCTAAAACTTCAGCTAGTGTTTGGCTTTCTGTCAAGAATCTGCCGGGCCAAGTCTGTTTAAACTCTGGAAAAAGCACGAGGGGATGAGTGATGACCAGGAAAAACAAAACTGTTATGTAACGTTTCCTGACATTACTTGATAAAACATTTCTAAACAGACTTGAATGCAGCTGCTAAACAGATCTGGTCAACCCACAATAAAACACTTTTTAGAGAAATGTTTGCATTATAAATAGATGTGGTAGACCTCGGCTATAATTATGTCCAATAAAAGCATGATTTTGAAGTGTAAACTGTGTGAAGACTTATTGTGTCTGCTTGGTTGTTCACGTGTCCACACCCAGCGTTACTCACTTGTAGGGTTTGGGATTGAAGCGTTTTTCGCTAGGAAAGCCGTACATGCCACAGATGACCCTGCTGTTCATCATAGTCCAGTTCACATTACAGATCTGTCTCCACTTGCCTCCATCTTTCACCTCCAGGAAACCTTCGGTAATGGGGATCTTTTTACGGTGAGAGTAAGTGGCTCGGATCCTCACATCTTCCACCTGCACAGTCAGGGCCTGCCAAACACAAAGTATTATTATCTAACCTCCAAAATATATTGTAGCTATAGAGATTATTGAGTTAAATGTTGAAAAGGTATTTCATTATTTTGTTATACTGTGCAAAATAATGATGTCTATGAGTGTGGTCTCTCCATAAAAAGCATATACTGTAATAAAAGGTAACCCATTAAAATTTATAGTGGAATAAAAAGGTGTGAGATCGCTAAGCCCCAGAAGAAAGTCTTTTCTTGTGGCCTAAATTTGGAGAGTCTTTGTTTAAACTTGTTAAGTGTTGCCGTGAAGCCTTCGCAGGTTCGATGAACGTCTGGAATTTTTTCTCTCCATCTTTTTAAGACCCTTTAGAGACTGAGACGGACAGCACATGTGGCAGCAAACTTACATCACAACCAGCCAATGTCATTTCCTATTCTGAAACAAAAATGTAAAACTGTACTTTGAGAAACTTTCTTGGAGTTGAAAATAGATGAGAAAAGTGTAGCTGTTGGGAGGGGAGCTGCTGCTGAGTTTGCGTTTGGGTGGTCCAGCATAAAGGCCTGTAAAGTCTGTTGGTCAAAGCGGGGGTCAGGGTCCACAATTAGCATCATGAACCCTGAAGATCACAGCATCAGGAAGGCATGCTAACCTTTGACCCTGCTGTCAAATGAGAAAACATCGCTATAGTTGTTCCATTGTGAGCAAACTGGTGTTAGGGGGCAGTAAGAGCAGAATCTTAGTTTAAATTGATGTGTGGTATGCAATGGCTGATGTTTTAAATTTCCAACAGTCAGCTTTTAAGCTCAGAAGAGAAGTCAAAAACAGACATGTCTTGCAGAAATATTAAACGTTTGCCCAGAGGGTGGTTTCCTGAGATGGCGTCACCCTCAGGGAATGTCTAAAGTTTCGGAGGATTTGAACAGGAAAGACTGCACGTAGCATACGCCATGAGTAAGTCAGACTGTTCCTACTGTGACCCCAGCCCTCCCACTGACCACAGCGGTTAGTGGATAACACTACTCTTTCACAAGGAGAATCCTGCTGGCCATGGCATGACAGAGTGTTTTCCATCTGGAAGAGTAAAGAAAGGCAAACGTACGTGACCACTATCAGGGAACCAATGTGGAGAAGAGTGGGACGAGTTGCCCAAATCTGCTATCGAATAAAAAAATATTTAATGAAAAGATGAGTTTCTTTTGATTTATTGCATAAATTGAGCAAAAAGCATACCAAAATCTATAGCACAATGCGGATAAAAATTTGAATAACATGTGATCAACATATTTAAATAATAGAGGATAACTAATAACCGTTATTGGTAAAACATAGGCCTCTGATTTGTTGAATGCCTAAAAAAATAAGCATACAGCAAAAAAAATCATTAAAAAATATTGGGGAAATGTCATATTCACAGCCAAATTAAATCCTTCATAAGGTGTTAGGAACATGAAATGAAAGACTAATGGAAATAAGAGTGAAGCCAGGTGTGAAAGCAAATAGCAGACAAGACTGGGTCACTACAAGAGTACGATGTGGGGCACTGGAGTGGGTCTGACTGCATTTGGATCAGAGGAAGGAAACTAGCCGTCTGCACACGTGTGAGAAAGACGAACAGGACAGAGACTCACAGCTGGGATCAGTCCAGGCATTTCCCACCCTTTGCCCAAGACTGGACCACTAGACATAAACTCAGCTTTATCCTGTTTGGCTGCAGACCAGATCTCCACACCGCTCATTTACAGAGTCCTACCCCAGAACAAAAACCATAGGATTGTTTTTCACAGTTTATGTCTGAGTTGTGGGAGTGAGGTGCCAATCAACCCGTGGTCACTGTGGAGTAGCAGACAGGAGTACAGGAGAAATAACAGTGAAGAAAGTGCTCAGAGCTAAAAAAGAAAATGGAATAATATCAAAGCCCACCTATATATATATATATATATAGACTATTCCACTTATTCGTACTATATATGTGAGCAACCCAGGTTTGAATCCAGCTAGTTTTGCTCCATGTCATTCCTAACTTTCTCTCACAGTTTCAATTTTATTTGTCCACTGTCTATGTCTAGAAAAGACTAAAATACCAAAAACAAAAAAAACAACAAAACATGTTTACAGCTAAAGGCAGTATTTGGGGTATTTTGGTGTTATTAATCTGGCTAAAAGATGCTATAATTTCCTTGCCTTCACTGTATAATGTTTACTCCTTTTATCTACTTCTCAGAATTACTAACTTATTGAAATTATTTGGTGTATTTCCTTCCTAGAGGTCATGTTGAGGTAATTCTCCACTGAACATTCTTGTACATTGCTTCACTTTTACTCTGACTGAGAGAATGATTCATAGACACGTGCTCTTTTTGAAGTGGTGACTTTCAAAAAGAGAGAATATTTGTTCTAGCTGCACTAGTTGCTTATAGTCAGCTGTGATCATTTGAGAAGTGTTTCCAGCCGGAGACCAGACTTCAGAAAGTGGACGAGTGAACATGAGACTGTGGACTAGCCAGTGTCTGACTAATGCTTCCACTACTGTGCGTTTCTTCCACTGCACTTCCATCTGCATGTGCTTCCAGCCAGCAGCCAGCCGTGGACCACCACCTCACTTTAGATGGCAGCTATGAATCGTAATCCTGTCACAGTTTAGATGACACACAAGAGAACAGCACAGCCCTTTAAAATGTCTTTCACATCTGCCCCACGCCTCATTCTGCCTCCACAGCCCCAGGTTCCCTCACTGTGAGTGTGTGTCCTCTCCAACAGGAATATCTGATGATTTGCACTGCTCCACATTAGTGCTGGGGTATTAAGAGAATAAATTTATGTCATACTGTCAGGATTATTGAATACTACGAACTACAAACCATATTGAGTTTGAAAATGTAATAGTGGCAAATTTTGCTCCATTTTGGAAGAGATTACTCTATCAATAAAACATTAGGTGGGTTCATAAAAATACATTTGCATATTTATTGGTAAATGGGGAATCTAAATTGTAAGAAGCTCATGGAAATTACATTACATTTAATGATTTCTATTGGCTCCAGAGAAACAATTGGTGTTTTATGGTTCAACACAAAGTGTGACTAGTATGCATGTCTGAACAGTAAAGTCTGGACATAATGCTTTGGGCTGAGGCCACAGCTGTTGAATAAGTCTTGGATCTGTCTATTTTATCCCAAAGAGAGCCCCAGCGTCCTGACACGCATCAACATTTTCTCCCCTCGATCACGCCGCTCCTGACAAGCCGCCTGCAAACATTACGCACTGCCAGCTCTAGCTCATGTTTCCTTTTTGTTGCGTGGCCCTGAATGTGAACAAACCTTTGCAAACAGAAACCTCACGTATGATATAGAAGTGCAACCACCATTCTGTTTGGATGTTAAACAAATGTCTAGGCTTTAAACCATTGCATTGTGTTATTACAGCTGTTCTCAAACATTACATACAGATGTTTAGTTGGAATAAATGTTCAAAAGCTAGTTATCTTTTACCGTGGATGTCTGCCTCCTGTGTGTCAAGAAAACTGCTAAGGTGAGCAGCAGTTACTGATTTATCCAGCCCAAAAACATTACTGTATCTATGCAAACAATCAATAAAGTTTATGTGAGCTCAGATATGCTGTATGGTAAAGTCTCTGCCAAGAACAAACACATTACATAACATTTACACTTGAGGAAATGTTTAGAGAGCATCGACCGGAAAATGAATTAAACTCCAGCAGAGAGTCTTGAAGACCTCTTCCTTTCACACAAACATTGGTAAACACAGTAAAATGTCAGGCCTCTGATGTAAGTGATGCATTCTGCAACATTGTAGGCCTAATATGGCAGAACTGTACTGTACCAGCTAAGGATGAGAAACAGTGCTCGCCAGTGTTTGGATGTGCTGATGAATGTAACTCTGTGCAGAATAATGAACATCCGTATAGTCCTCCTAAGTGCACACAACATAGTTACACATTAATACCCTTTTGAAATCCACAAAGCTGTACATTAATTGATAACAAAAAAGCAGGGTTTATGGCAATTGCTATGGGTTCAGATTTTACTTCTGCAGTGTGGAATGTCAGTGATATTTTTTGAAAACGCCACATAAGAGACTTTTTATATAAATAGTTTGTCAAATGAAGAAGCAGTTGCATCTACAGTGCAATTAAAGCACAGAAGGTGAAGGGCATGCCAGAGAATGACTTCATGGTGGTAGTCAAAAGTCTCAAATTGTGGAAAATGGCATAGAAATGGTGATTTAATAGGTTTTTCTCTGGTGGTTTTATCCAAGTAAATGGAAACATATGTATAATGGCTATGCAGAAATCAAGATAATGCAAAGTACAGCTTTTGGAAGGACAAGGGCTTAATGATGACCTCCTCAAAATGAGCTGATCTGCTGTGAACTCCGCTGTAAACCACAATATGAGCTTTTCCTATAGGACAACATGTCAGCAGAAAGGAGTGGAGGACATGGCGTGTCAAGGAAGATGCTGTTTCCATTAATGACAGGCTGATGTCTGCTGCAGTATTATTTGTGGGAAAGCTTATTCTTATCTTCATAGACTCTCACTGTACTGTGCATTTTTGATGCAGTAGTAATAAAAGGGGAATGAATAACCCAATCTTAGATCTCACATAAGGCATTAGCCACACATTTGGGTGTGTGCTTCCCTTTACATTTCTTAGTATAAAGTATTTCAATTCTGTGGAATTATCTTCTAAGTCTTTGGAGTTGACCTCAGCTTTGATTATAACTGTGGTTCGGGTGTTAACATTCCAGATTGAGCATAGAACGTCAATTGATGCTGTGAATAAACACATTGCAGGGGCCGACGTCAGGGTGGTTAAAGAGGTGTAGCTGCACCTTTCCCCATTCCCCTCTCCTGCAACTTGAAAGACTAAGGCTAGATGAAGGAAGGATTTACAGAGTGGGAAACTGGACTTTAGTAACCCTCTGAAAGCAGAAGTACACCGGACAAACAGAAAACAACTCCATTATGAAAACATCATGAAAATAATTCACACTTATTTTCAATGACCCCTCCTGTCTGAACTTAACTTGGTATGAGAAAGTAACAAGGATTTTCAGATACTTTCTCCAGTTGTGTTGTCCTAACAGGATCCAGTAAAAACACAGTCACTGTTCTGAGAGCTCAGCCAAATGCACCACCACGTATAAATAACTGTGGCATTCAGTCATAAAGTGATCAATGACTGCTGTTAAACTGCAAAGGAAATGTTGCTTCATCTAGTGTAATTTTTTATAGGGAAACCCCATATACTAGTGTCTGCACAAGCCTAAGGAATGTCTCTATGTTCTCTCCTTTCAGCGTCACGTCAACAACTTTCCATCCAGTGCAGAGGTTTTCAGACACAACGGTCTTCCCGCTCACTCTGAGTCATCTCTCTAGAGTGGGGTCTTGTGTGGGCAGGAAGAGACAAATGGGAGCGCCTGGCAAAGCCATTAGTGGACAACTAAACATTCAGCTTTTATAGTCCAGTCTCAGTACAACTGCAGTTTTACCTTGAATAATATTCAGTATAGCTTACAGTTGCCTCCAACAGAAATACTGTAAACACATTAGTTTTATTAGTGCAAGGTCTGTCTAGAAAGTTGGAATGACTTAAAGATGATAATTTGAAGCTATTTGTTTAGTTTATCATCTGTTCAGGATTTTGTCAAAAATGTATTTTATCATTTATCATTTTCTTCTAAAAAATAAACGTGGCTAATTGTTTCAAGAAAATTAGTTAGAAGAATCTAGTGTTACTTTATGAAATCATTACAGACATAAACAACTGCAGTTCAGTGAATGACCACCATCTCATACAAGTCTTACAAATCTCATACAATGTAAGTCTTTATATTTGTCTGTATATCCCTTTACTAAATATGTGTGTATGTGTAGTATCATATTCACATTGTGTTCCTGGATTTGAACACACCTCATCATTGTTGGCCTGGGTCTTGATAAATTTGAAGCCTGGAATGCGCTTTTGGGAACACACCACCCCAACATCTTCTGAATGTTTGCAGTCAGAAACTCCAAAACCATTGGACTCGCACTGAGCCAGGCTCTTCTCACTGCCAGTGCAGTGCACATTGTCGAGCCAGATACGACCTGTAGACAAAAAGAAGAGTGTATAGTGTAAGTCTTGACGACCTGTAGACAAAAAGAAGCTACAATACAGTGGCATCTGGATTTGATGAATATACATTGAATTAAAAATAACACAGTGACAAACCCATTCATCATTTCCAATTTTATGTCATAATAAATAGTTTTTAGAAATGTTTATTCA
This sequence comes from Perccottus glenii, assembly GCA_024416835.2. Classification (NCBI taxonomy): domain Eukaryota; kingdom Metazoa; phylum Chordata; class Actinopteri; order Gobiiformes; family Odontobutidae; genus Perccottus; species Perccottus glenii. Next base: position 40,713,879 of record CM044546.2, read on the forward strand.
TATTGATAGTGAAGTGCACTCATCTCTATGTATTTCTAAGACCTCTAGACAGAAACCTACTCACATGGAGCAGTGTTTGGTCTCATACATAACCTGGTGTTTAGGCTGGTGTTCAGCCAAAGAAATTGCCCAAAAAACTTCTCTAATGTGGATCTGTTGTCCAGCTGTGAGGGAAACCAAAATACTGTAGCCATAGAAACCACCAATGGACATCTTTGTAATAGTCCCAACATGTTTTTAAGGAACATCCTAATCACACCATGTCATCACTGCGTTATTAAAGTGTCCTAGAGTCACGTAGCCCCAGGAGCACATAACTTAAGAACTTCATAAGTCAGACAGTAAATAAACATTTAGCTTGTTTATTGATATCTTGTTCCTGCCAGCTGTGATAAATGCTGCATTTAGGCATTTGTAAATCCTAAGGGAATGTCATTTCACAAGCCAATGAAGTGCATCTGGAGAACAGGGCACAGGGAGCCATTAAATTACCCAGGAGGCTTTTGTTGGCACCAACCACACTACTTCAACAAAGAGGTTAAAATCACTCACTTAGAGTTTGATGGAAAACTGTTTAGTTGGACTGAGACCTTATAAATTAATGGATGTGTAAAGACAACTGAGAATTTAATATAGAGTCCCAGAGAAAAACACTTTTCATGCCGAAACAATGTCCTTGCACACGTCTTTAATTAAAATCATTTGGTGGTTTCGATCACCGGCATGTGATAAACGGAACATATTCCTGCTCTCTTTTACAGCCATGTGTCCGCTACGAACAACAACAACAACAACAACAACAACAAAAACAGATTTCCATTCAAGCACATAAGCTCAGAACAAATTCCTCCAAGAACAAATCATCTTGTGTTTTTTACAAATTAGTAACTAACTTTGTTTATTTTAATGAAATGTTAAAATAGTACATAATTAGTGAGAAACTAGACATTGGATCACAACTGAAACTTTTTCAGGTTAAACACATCTTTAGATTGCTTCTAATAAATATTGTAGTGTTTAACATGAGTTGAATTCTTCAAATAGCTGAAGAGACTGGAGTCCTTTGAAAGTGACTTACAGTACTCTGCCTCTGAAGTAACTGGCTGGATGTGGTTGACCCTTCGGCAAAACTTGTGTGTTTAACTACTAACACTGAGCTAATTACCAGCTTCCAAAATGTACTTAATGTAAAAATGGTAGCTGCTAATTAAGGCCATTTTTTTACCACCAGCAGGAGCAACTATCACATTTAAAGTTGGAAATAAGGGATTTTACAGTCACGGGGAATGAATTAAGGGACACAAAAAAATTTGCAGAACAGGGTGTATGAGTGTGTCTGAATTAAAATGCATACTAGTGACGGAGTGGCTCAGTGGTAGAGCAGTCGTCCTATAACCGGAAGGTTGGCGGTTCGATTCCCGCTCTGCCCTGTTCATACTTTCGTTGTGTCCTTGGGCAAGACACTTAACCCACCTTGCCTCCAGTGTCCGTAGCACTGGTGTATGAATGTGTGTGACTGTAGAGGTGTGTTTGGTGGTGGTCGGAGAAGGTTGAGCGCCGTTTGTATGGCAGCCCCCATCTCTGTCTGCCCCAGGTGTGAATGTGTGTGAATGGGGTGAGTGGAAGCACGATGTAAAGCGCTTTGGGTGACCGAGAAGGGTGCAAAAAAGCGCTATATAAATGCATGCCATTTACCATTTACCATACTAGTGGTACCTCAGACCCCCCCCCCCCACCCCATGACTCAACTCTCTTCTCTAATAAGGAAACCAGTTGCTGAAGGTGTTAGCAGACAGAGGACAGACAGACCTCACTTATGTGACACATAAAACTGTTTAGAGACCTAATGAAACTAAATTATGGGATAATAAGTGGAATAATGATAATGTCATCAAGTGTAAAATAATGGCCTACCTTGTCCCTGTCCAAATTTGGCCGAGGGCGACCATGCCTCTGCGCCAAGGAAACCAAGCTCTCTACAGACAACTTGGGCGGCACTGATGGAGAAGTCATCGTCACACACTGTTCCCCATTCCCCATTATAGAAGACCTCCACTCGGCCCTCGTAGTGTTTGCGCTTGTCCCCTGCTAATCGCAGCTGGATGACAGGGTCCGCCTGACTATAGCCCGGCAGACACAACAAGGTCACAAGGGAGCAATAGATGGTTACTGGACTCCACATGATTGCGGTATCTGTAGGGAAAGAGAGGGAAAGTTGTCAATATAAACATTAAAAAACTGAATTCTTTTGAAATTGTTCTCAGTGACTTTGACATTTAACAGAGGGTTCAAAGTTATAGTAGGCAAACTGAAATGGTGCATGATAGATGTGCATCAAATGAAAGCCAGTAGCAGTTAAACCATAACGTTTTGGACAGAAACAGTTTGTTTTGGCCATCATTCGTCTCTCAAAGATGTCTTTTTGGCAACTATTCAACTCCCAGGTTTTGTATAACTGTGAGAACCTCTAACAGAAATCACTGCTGTTTTACCATAATGTACAAAACTCTACACATTCAGTGGAAAATACTTGAGTGTGAAGCAAGGTCATGTTTCAGAGACAAAGCTTCTGACAGTAATTAGGAGCAAATGTGAGTATCTGCCATGAAGGCTTCTGGCCATCTTTCTCACTCTTTCTGCTCATATATGCCAAAAAGGAAGGTTTAACCCACCCAAATATTTCATGGCAACTCATGAAAGTGTCAGAGCAAAACCCCCTGTGGGAGAAAAGCTCCTGGAGTAAACAATGGGATGGAAGGCAGTGAAAGTAGCTCTATGAGTGAGGAGGGGGCAGCTGTCTGACGTCATAGTAACAGCCAAACAAATTGCACTGACTGACAAGGTTGAAAAAACATCCCTGTGTGCACTGCACAGGTAATAAATAGTTCGACTGGGTGAAACATCACAGGGGTTGTAAGGAAGCAGTACAACAGCTGTTTTATATTCCCGTGAACAGGAAAAGTTTTTTTTTGGGCTACACTGTGTCACATGATCAGTTGATTAAATAACATCTTAATAAATTCACACTCATCATGTTGACTCAACTCGTAGAGCAGTCCTTCATGCCTTCAGCCCTCCAGGTCACACATGCAGTAGAATAAAGAATAACATATGTCTTTACAGATACCTTTAGAAGAAAGGAATGATCACTCAGCAGTGAGAGCTGCTGTTGAAAGACCACTGCATTGGTTTCTTAATAAAAGCCCTATGTGTATTTTTTTCTGTCTCACTCTGTGCTAGTAATATTTTAAAACAATAAAACTCTCAGTGACAAGTCTCCTGCAGATTTTGCACGAGACACAAAAACATTTTTAACCAAATGATTAAAAACAAATCACTACTTAATGCATTTATTACAAATCCCCCCTTCCCCAACAAATTAAACTAGTAGGCTACATAACTATGAAGGTTAAAGATACCTACAGCACAGAAACACATTTATGGTTAAGAGTTCAGACCTGAAGTTAATGTCTTGCAACAATTAATCATATATGGTAATATAAACTTACAGAAAAGGTGTTGCCTAATGCTTATACTAGTCCTCTTTACATGACTGTTAACATGGTGTAGACTTTAAGATGAGCAGCATTGAGAAAACAGTCAAAGTATGGACTAACACATGCAGGCCTAATCATGACATTAAACTCCGAAGTGACAGTGATATAATAAACTAAAGTTTAATAAACCCCAAGAGGAAAATCAGTTGTTAGGTCTCTGCAAATTAGTTGCTAAAGGCTTCATCTGCAATAGACTGATTGATTCAGTCTTATTGCTGCAGTTGAAGTTAGATGACACCCAGATGTAGTCTGATACAACCTCTTGCCATGTGAAAAAGTTCATGCTACAATAACGTACAGTTAATAAACATTAGTCTTATAATCTAGGCGGAAGTACTTACTTTAGCAGTAGAAGAAAAAGCGGACTAGTTTCCCAGGCTCGAGCTGTGTGTGCCTGCTGAAGAGAAGAAGATGTACTTTGGCTGTGATCCTTGTTCCTTCAAAAGTCTGTCCGTCCACTGCTTCACTCATAACTAGCCAACTTTGCGCCCCCATTCCACTGACTAGCTCTCAGCCAATCAGCAGGCGCGTCAGCATCCTGGTCCCGCCCACAGGGCCCTATGATTTTTTTATATGCTGTCTGTGGCAACAGCCCAATAACAAAAACACTAGTTGAACTTTGATGCAGTTTCAGTGAGTTGCTCCGTTATATTTATACAAAATTTAATTTAAAATTAGGGCGCTTAATGAAGTGGGCTGTGTTTGAAATATATAACAGGCTTGGAGTGGGATAAATTATACATTTAATTCTGTCATAGAGGATAGTGCACTACAGACAAGAAAAGACCCATTCTAATATTAAATCTGCACCATTTATTTAACAATGCACAAAATATAGCAGCTTACAGAGACTGTATATATTTAATGTTTCCATTTTACAAATGTTAGAAGCTCTTTTGTCAAAGTATAAAATTTACACAAGCTGCATTTTAACAATAGATAACATCACTTTACCAAGACAAACTTCACACTAACATCCATTTCATTGTGCAGTGACATTTGGCAACTGATGCTGAGTGAGGTGGTCTGATTATACTGTAGCAGAAGAAAAGAGCCGGTTCAAGTGACTCTAATACTTTTTTTTATCTTTTAATCTTTCATTTGTATTGAAAAGGTTTGTGCTTTAACATTTGAGCAATAAAAGGCACACTAGCAACACTTGAGTCACAAAAATAGACGTAGCAAGGGCTATAGAAATACATTGTACTTAAACCAATGCAAACGTTTATCATCTTAATCTATTTTCTATGTAGCTGGAAATTGATAGTAAATTGATATTTGACTATCTGGTAATATATCTGATATAACTTCAAGCACTTTTCATCAGAGCAACTTTCTCATACACTTGTGCTTATTAATGTGAGGAAAGGCAACAGGGTTGAAGTGATTTGTCAGTTCTTCATCAGACTGGGCTCACGTTCAGGACTGTCAGCCATTTTGTTTACACTAAAAACACTAAAGTATGTAACCAGCACTGTTGTTAAAGGTAACTGGACTGACTGCTAAAAACAATAGTGGAAACTATTAAATATTGACTAATAAAAATTGAACTCCTCAAAGAAGAAAACTGTTTGTGCTCAACCATAAACTCTTTAAATAGTATTACAAAATGTCTCCTTCAAAACCATAAACTTTATGCTTCTTCACGTCATTTACAAAGTCATATGACTAATTCTATAACCCAGAAGAGATTTCTGTGTCATTCTGTATGTTATTGGTGCTGTAGAGCAAATATTTACAGAAATATACAATGCTGTGAGACATTGTATATTTCACATGAAGAAGTGAGAGTCTTTTTAAGGCTGTCTTAGTCTGTTCCCATTTTGGCAATGAGTTCGTCACAGATTTTGGTGAGCTCCTCGATCTCTTGGTTCTGTGAGAAATTAATAAAAAGAGAAAAAATGCAATTAGACACTGATTACATCAAAAAGCATAAACTCGAAAAGCATTCACGGGCAGCCAGACAAGGTTGATGACATTTATTTCTTATTTCCTGGGTCCATATTACACCTGGCTGTGGATAACCCTAATGTTGTAGATTGTAAATGAAACACTGCCCCCATGTGTTGTGATTGTGTAAATGTAACTTCTCCTTAAAAAATGAATTAATTGTTACTGAGGATTTAAGGATTTTTAATTTTATGAAGAATAACCTTTATCGATTTATTCCATTTTTAAGCAGAACCAGTGCATCACTTCACAGGACATTTACAAATTGTACCTTTTGAAGAACTGCTCTTTCCAATGAGTCCACCTTCATCTGCTCCTTCCTCAGACTGGCACTTAGTGCAACACCTTCAGAATTGGCTTTAGCACGAACTTGTGCAATCTCCTCATTAGCCCTTTAAACAGAAAGAGTTAGGGAGATGTCAGCTGAACTATCAACCTTTTACTTCCTGAGACCATTTTTGTCCTCTGTGGGGGACATGAGTCTGAGACCTCTAAGTCAAGCATAATTTATAGAATCCAAATTCTATATTTTAGCACCAAGAGAAGTAAGTCATTGATCTTTTCCATCTATCATGTTTCTGTTGCTAAAAAACAAGTTTTTGCTTGACTTCCACTTTAAAAAAAATTTTTTTTTAACAAAATTTTTAACCTTTTCAAAACACAACATTTATTCATTGTCCTTTGTAGTGGACATCAGGACTTATTAACTCCAATTTTTAATACATTAGGGAGCACGGCTAAGAATTTGACCAAGAATTGTGGCGGGAGATTCAGCTGTATATGCTTTATGGTTTATTTATGGTGCTGTATGTGATGTGACATAAATAAAACAGCACCAAAAAACTGTAATGTGTGCAGAATTCTGTGCGCAAAGAGTTTATATGAGTATTCAAAACATTCTTGTGCATTCTGTTAACTTTAAATTCTTGTTGAAATGTTTATTGTGGGAAGTTTGTTGTCTGCTTATCTGCTTTAATGTTCCTGAAAGGAAAATCCTTTTTTAAAAAAATCAATATGAAAATTATTCTTTATTATAACATTACATCATTTCATTCTGTATCAAACAGAATGAAATGATGAATGAAGTCCATTACAGGGGACAGTTAATAAAAAAATAAAAAAAAACACAAAAAAAAACACAACAAAAAACCATTGCAACATGATTCTTTCAACCACAATACTTAAAGAAATAATAATAATAAAAAAAAACGCAAACCCCTTTTTTCCTTTGGGTCTCTGGAGGCTGTGTGATTTTTTTGGAGGATGTTTTTTGGTAATGGTAAACTCACCTGTCTAGTTTCTCCTCTGCGTGAGCCTTGAGAGTTTGGTAGCGCTGCTCCTCCTGTTTGATCCGCATCAAGTAGTCCTGGGCACACTTCTTCAGTACCTCTTCATTCTGAAGTGTTTAAACAGAGATTATGTAGTTTTAAAACGCAGTGAGTGAGTAGTTCAAAGCTCTACTGACCTTCTTGAAGCCCTCCAGGACTCCTTTCATGTTCTCGTATCTCCTGAAGAGGTCAGCAAAGGAGCGCTCCACAGAGTTAAGGTCCGCAAGAACCTGATCCCTCTCTAAGGTCAGCTGTCTGACTGATTTACTGCAGGACAGAGTCTTTTGATTCTGCTCATCCTCTGTAAACAAGCAACACATAATTTAAAGGACAAAAAGTTTTTACACCAATTGAGAACGTGGAAAAGAAGATCCTTTAAGTTCACAGATATACAAATACAAATGTAACCTATTTAACGTCTAACGACTATCCTGGTTAAATAAAGGTTAAATAAAAAAAATAAAAAAACGTCAGATTTTATTGAAGTTTAAATAAAAACAAAATCAAAAATTTATCAGAAGAAACTTTGCATTAGACGATTAGATGTTATCAAAGCATGTTTTACAATTTCACCAACAGATGGCAGCAACCTACCAATCATTTGGGCAACTGTTTTCTCGTATTCAGCCACTATTTTCCTGGAAAGATAGGAGAACAAATGAGTGTTGTATTGTTTCATTTAAAAACTTAGACAAACAAGGAACAGAAAGAAAACTGCATCAAACCTCATCTCCAAAACCTCGGCTCTGCTCTCTTCATACTTCCTCTTCCACTCATTGACCTCAATTTCTTTGGTAATGATCTAAATAACAAGACATTACCATTTATATTATGTTCACATCAAAGGTTTACATTATTAGATAAATTCCCGACACCAGTGTTTATCTGAACTTACCTCCTCTCTGATGAGGGTGAGCACCTCTGCCTTGTCCATCTCACTCAGGGGTGCACCACCTTGGGACATAAACGCTGTGTCTGGGACGTCGCTCAGAGACATCTTTGTTGTTTGTTTAATGGATATCTCTTTCTGTGAAATGAACATGGTGCTAATTTGTGTGCTGAATTTATAACCATTCATGAGTATTTATCACATCATATCTATGCATAAAATGAGCTCCCTGTATTTATCAATTAGCATGTGTTGGTTTTGTTACACACTACTGTTTATCTCCTTTTTCTAACCAGTGATGATTAATCAGTCTGCAATGTTTAAATATTAATACAGTTCCCACACACACTCACAATATCATCTTTCAGACTGCAGGTGTCCTTCTCCTCCAGGTGCTGTGTAATCTTGGCCTCAGGACCTTCTAGGAAAATAAATCAGGAAATGAAAAGGTGTGACACAAATACCACTGCAGCTGTGGGAAACAATTGTTCAGCAGAGCTATATTTTTAACTTTCTTCTTACTTCTTTCTAAGGCTGGAGTGAGTCTGCTGAGTCTGCAGGGTCTATTTTGATTTACTTACTTTGCAGTTTTTGTATATGCACCAATTTAATGTTGAAATGCAGAAAGTATATAAGTAGTTTGTTATAAATATTAGGATGGTATTAATGTGGGTGCTTGACTGCTATGTTTACAGACCCCAAAGTCAGAACTGGTAGCATGTACATATGTACTTTTAATCATTATAAGTATTCAATGTTTGCTTATATTAAATAGTCTGTGACATTGCATTTTGGTTTTAAGTCAGTTTGAGGGAGCAGAGATGTATCTATGTCTTTAACTGCTTATCATTACAGGTCATGAGAGGGCTTTGGACATGAGGCTGTGTATGCCCTGAACAATAACAGAGCTGTTATTCATTTTTTATGAGCAGTTTAGAGTCATCTTACCAGACAGACCCCACAGTAGCATGGGTAGGTGCAGTAATGTATGTGTCTTTCTTCTTTTAGCACTCTTTTTGGCTATTTGTGATTTTATACTGATTTGCACTGTTATTTTAAACTGATTATTTTGCCCTAGTCTGTTGTGTGAATAACAATTGGTATTTTACATTCATCTCATACCTGTTTTTCAACTCAATGTAGAATTCTGTTTAGTAGTCTGTAGTACTGACTATTACCACATACTGTCTCATTTTAGTAGAGTATTAGTCTGCTGTATATTTAGTACTATGTTGAGCCAAGGCAACAAAATGACATTATGTATACAGTTAAATCTGAATGACAACAAAGTCTGTCTATTTCTAAGTCATAAGTGAGTCAATTATACATAAGAAAACATACCCTCTGTAACAGGTGCTTCCTCAATTGGCTTTTTAATTTCAGAGGTTTTCTTGCACTCAGTCTCTTGTGATTCTTTGTGGCTTTCTGTCACAGCACCCATTATTCCCGTAGAAGCCAGCTTCTCTTCATCAGTGGCGTGATGAACTCGCTGTGTAATCTCTGGGGTCTGAACTACCACCTCATCTTCCTCCTGGATAAGGAAGTTAATTTAATAAGCAAATTATCACAAATACGTACATGACAGAAAAACTATTACTGTGTGTAATGTGTAGTACAAATGTGTTTACTAAAATGTAGTAAAAACAACACTTAAAAACTAGTATAAGATTGAAAGTCTTGACAAAGTGGTAAATAATTGTGCGGAATGGAAGAGGTGTTAATGTTGAGGCCATGTTGGAGCAAACCAGCGATTAGTCACAGATCTGTCATCGGGCCAAAGCGGCACTGCAGACACGGCTATGTGTGTGACTGTGTGTGTCGTGTCGTGTGCTCTAAGGGTTAGACAGCTGCTGAATAATGGACATTGCAGTAGTGTCACTGCGGTAAGGTGAAACATTTCAGCTGACACCACGCTCCCACAGATTCAGACAATCGGGAAGAGATTACATTACCTGATTGCACACATCCAGAACCAACGACTCGCTTTCATCATACTTCTGTACTTTGCAGGAATTCCTAGAAAAAAAAAGTCCATGACAAAAATACTGTCTGTATCATTACATTGTACATGTATAGGCAGACAAATGCTTTTTGAACTATGGGGGATCACATGACAGGGCAAATTAAATTGATGTTGTGCAAAATGATAGTGTTGATGAGGCAGAACAGACAATTTCTCTGACATGCTTGTCTCACGGGTCGTGCTTCAAAGAGGCTAATATGTAAAGCAAGCGTGCGTGGAAACATAGAAAAGGAGAGCATTGATTGTGAGAGTACTTACAACAGAAAACAGAGAAACTTGACTTGTTCAGATGTCCTGTGGCCAATAGAAGAGGTGAGGACATGAAGGGAAAGGATGGAGATGAAGGAGATACATTGAGGGTTAAGGGGTTTTAAGCGTAAAAGGGAATGGAAAACAAGAAAGAGACACAGAGGAGCGATTAACTAGAAGTGTTTTTTTGCTGGTTTGATAGTTTAGTAGTTTTTAGTGTAAACAGAACAGCTGACAGTCCTGAATGTGAGCCCACCGTCTGCAGCTGGAAGCACTTTGAAAGCCTATATATAACCTGTTATGGCATCATACTAATGGCTAGTATGCAGCGTTAAGTGTTTGCTTTGCGTTCAAAGCATTGTTTGATATCCAACCTCCATCCACTACTAGCTGTAAATAATGGGGACTTACAATGCAGGAAGTACTACTGAACTGTAATTTGAAATTTAATCACTGTCGAGTTTATTGTACCTCAGACAGAGAGATTGGAAACACATGTATGGTTGGAAAGTGCATTGTGGTTAACCCCCTCTGCAGCAGACTTACGTGATTGTCCTCTCTTTGCTTTTCTTGGGTATCTGCCGGACTTTCTTCTCCCCAGACGGAGGCCCCGATTTCGGTTTGACTGGTGCTTTTTTCTCTGGCTGAGGTGTGCTACCGAGTGACTCCTCGCTGATCAGGGTTTTTGTGGGTTTAAAAGGGTCCGCGGAGTCGTCTAAGTTATCTGGATCAAAACTGTAAGAGCCTTTAGGGCGAACGGGTGAGCTGCTCACTTTACTGTTGCCACCGAATGGATTAAAATTAGGGTCGTCCCACTGGTTCGGATCAAAATTATATGCTCCCGCTTTAGGGATAGGGACATCGTCTAGGTTTAGAGGAGCTGTAGAGTCAGATATTGACAAAGACGCTTCTTGAGCAGGTTTAGAAGTAGGTTCTGGTTTGAGTTGAGCGTCCGGTTGAGCTTCAGGTTTGGAGGATCCCTCTAAAATTTTAGGCTTTTGTTTCTTCGCTGTCACTTTACTGATTGACTTTTTGCCTCCTAATTTTCTTGGAGGTGGCTTGGTTACTGTCCCCTCGTCCAAACCAAACTCTAACATCACAGGTTTTGCCTCAGATGAAGCCTCTTCTTTTTCTGTATCTGCTGGAGGTCCTGAATTGGCCTCACATGCTGCTAATGATCCACTGAGAGGTTCTAGTTTAGAAATGGAGCTTGTACCACACGGTGGGGGTGAATTCTGTATTTTAGATCCTCCACTGGTGAATGGGTTAAAGCTATCATCCAAATGATCAGGGTCAAAATTGAATAAGGCCTTAGGAACAGAAGGTTGTTGTTCTTCATTTTCTTGTGATACCTCTTTTAATGCTGTCTTTACCTTGAGGGGAGGTGTTTTAGACTTACTGGTTTTAGTCTCTTGAGGTGTCTCTGTATGGTTGGAGAGTCCGTTACACTGCAGTTCTGAGTCAGCTAAAGGTTTCTCCTCAGGAGGCTCCTGAACTGGGCTTACTGCCCGTTCACTGTTTTGTGTCTTTAAATCCTGTGTCAGTTCTGGTGCAGGGGCCAAATTTGCAGCAGGATCTTCCATTAGGGCAGGGGCTCTCTCCTGGGATGGCTCAAACAATGGAGTCGGGGGTTTAACCATTTCAGGTGCTGGTGTTGGTGAGGAGGTATCACAAATAGGTAATGAGATTTCTAGAGCACTCTCTGCTTGTGCAGTTTCAGAAGTCTCAGTGATGACTTCCAGAGGACCACCCATTTGGGCCACAGGCTCTTCTTGACCCATGTGTGAGCTGCACACAATATCTTGATTCCCAGGTAGAGCAGTCACTATCAGGTGCTCTTCAGGCTCCACATCTGAACAAAAAGTGTAAGAGAGAACCAGAATTAGTTCAAAGCCTTATTAAAAAGAGACATGAGATCAAAAGAGAAATTCTGTCATCAATAAAACATTAATCCAATGAAATCTCTGCACAGATGATAGTGATGTCTCATTGGTTGAAAACATATTACCAAGTGTTCCAGTTGCTGCTGTTGCCATGGCGATGTCTTACCATGAGAGGCATGACATTTATACCAAGTCCCTTCAAACAAATAAGCTGTCATTTTGTATTTATTTTGGGCTGTGTGGTGTTGACTACAGGGACAGTGTCATTAACTGTGTGATTGTTATCTCCGGGGAACTTCACACATCCACATATTTCACTAACTCTGTCATACTCACTATATTCATATAATATTATGTTGCTAGGAGACCAGCCTAGTCTGCCTGTTCGCATTAGCATGTAGCGCTTGTATCATTTTTGGAGTGGGTTTGTAGTCACTCATGCCCATGCGATCTCTGTCATTTCCAAAAGCAACAGTACTTATCTCTAGTTTATCAGCCTCTGCCATGACTACTAAAAAATAATACAACAAATATGACTAATACAACAAACTATTATGCAAACTTTAACTGTGAAGATTTGCACTGTACTGTTTCTGGTTGCAACATATCTGCAAGTCTTAAAAATATTTCTCAAATGTTTTCATGTAGAGACCAGCAGTGATGAAGTAAGAGTCATTTTGGATGGGCACAAACAGTGCCTTTATTTATAATGTGTTCATTCAAAAAGCCACGTTGTCAGTTAACTGCCCAGAGTACTGATCGTCCAACTTCCTTCACAGCTGCCTAAAAGGATGTTTGTGGTTCACTGAAAAGTCAACTCCCATCTTTCTCCACACACTTTAGCAAAATGTTGTTGGAGCTGTTTTACAGGATGGAGGATGGACGGTCTCGCACACTGCATATTTACAAAAAGCGCTCTTCTCTATGTCTAAAAGTATGACTGATAACCCACATTGTCTGGTCACCCCAGGCCTCTGACCTCTGATCAATGACCATAAGCACACAGAGCGAACCCGAGCTTTTGTTGAACCTGTTGAATACCAGAGCAAAGGCTATTCCCACACTACGACAGGCTCCACCTCTTAGTCACCAACCTGCTCCACCTAAAATCTGTATGCATTCCACCTTGCATATTGAGAATGCAAAACATTTCAGACCTTTTTGCTGCTGCGTGATTTGTGTTTTCTACATCGTCGGGTCAACAATCAAGCTTGGATAAAGGAGCAAGACAGAATTGACTAAGTAACAAAGACATAATTCAACAGAAGGACACTGCAGTTGTTGATGACTGCTGATCAAGCCTGCAGGTACATTCCTGACTCTGACAGACAGCACATGTATCCAATTACTCTGGCATGGTGATCTTGTTCTGCTGCACATTGCTCAAAGTAAACCCCAGAATATTTTACGGTAATTAAATATTTTTCAAATAATATCAATATAAACATTTGTGCCCAAAATAATTTATGAAAAAGATAGTGACAAACTACATTTGACTTTCCGGTCACTGTTTGAATATTCCATCACACTTTATTGTTGGCCATAGTAATATAATGTTATCAGTAATAATATAGCAATAGGAAACAAATGCCTATTATAAAACAAACCTATTTGTCAAACAAAACTGTATACAGCAACTTTAAAGTCAACCTTTTAATGTAAACACAGAAAATACTAAACCATAAAATGTATTCTCCATTTGTTGCAAAGTAAAAGTGGTCATTGTTTGAACAAAAATCTATTCAACACAAGTTTGATAAAGAATTTATCAATTATTATTGCTTTAATGTGAAAAGTTTTTTATATGGACTATACAGGTGTTTCCATGACAACCACAAAAGGGGCCGATCTGTCTATTTGTTCTAAGTATGTCGGCTCCGTCCTGTCTTTGTGTGTGTTATGTGGAAGTACCTGTTGGGTGTTCTTTGGGGCTGTTGTCCTCCAGCTCTCCTGGGACAGCAGTAGGAGGGGTGTGCACTGGAGTCGCTGCCTCTGGAGTGTCAAAATGACCGTCTGAGTCAGAGCTATGGGAGCCAGAGAAACAAAGAGATAATAAATTTTACAGTGGTTCAGAAAGAAATGCGTCAGATTCAAGGAAAATCATTACAGGTTCATACAGGTGTACCACTACACAACTACACACTACTAAGCAAAATTTAAGTTGAAGTTTATACAAAGTTTAGCCATTACCTAATAGTATACAGTTATTATACCAATAAAGCATACACAGAAGATCATAAAACAGAAGTGGAAGTAGGGCAGCACACACCTTCCTGGTCTTCAATGCTATACCCGATAAGTTATGAAACCACACGTGCTTACACTGTCTACAACGTCGACAGCTACTTTTAAGACACAAATTGTTTCTATTTCCCACCAGAACCAGAACCATGGGAATAAACAATGACCTGATCTGGAAATATACTCATACTGGGCAGATACACACAAAACAAATCTGTAAATATCATTGAAAAAATTTAAAGTAAGGCAAAAATATAGTGTAATCAAAAACCCAAAACTTAAAAGTGCTGTAGCCCTAAAGGAGTGTTGTTTCAGCAAAGCCACAGAAATGCAGAAATGAGGATGTGTTCTGCCTGCGCGGCTCAAAAAAACACCCTGAACAGGCTGTTGAACCTTTGTCACAACCCTAAACACAGCTATACGCATCAAACTCCTCAAAGCTGCTGGGCATCTAAAACCTACATCTAAATAGAGTAGACATGGATTCGACAGTATGACCACAATCCTGTTGATATATGAGGTTTGTAAATCTGGCAGGTGGTGCAGCCATCATAAACAAACACATGCAAAAACCTTCGCAGATCCTCATCAGGGCTCACAGCAGAGGACTTGCCTGCACTCTTCTGATCTCTCCTCTCCCTCTCCTCCTTCTCCATGTTGTTCCTCATTCTCTTCTTCATTTTCTTCTGCTCCCCTCACTGCCGTCCATGTCCATTTGGCCCAAGAAACAGGTGACAGCCACGACATCCCTGCACTTTTCTTTAAGCCTCCTCTTTTTCAGCAGATTCTTGCTCCCACAGATGGTTTGATCCTATTCTTCTTCAGATGTCCACTATTCAAGCATGGTTCCTGTCTCTCATATTTTCACACATGTCTCCAGGTTACCTTTTTTTAAAATCACATCCTCTTGTTACTCCCCTTTCAAATAGGTTTGGTCTTAAAATCCAAAGCTCATCCCAGTCACTTTCAAGTCCTCTTCTTCTGTGGCTCCTCTGATCAGCTGGTTTCCAAAATGCTGTCCTCACTCTCTCCTCTTCTAAACCCCCACCAAACCTCTCCCCTCAATCTCAGACCAGTCCACCTACACAGACCTCAAAGGGGAGAGCGGGAAGTGTGATGCTAGAAACTAAAGACGCGTTACTGAAAACTCCCCTGTGGCTGCAGAATGGTACACTCCTGTCAGGCAGCTCCTCTGCTCTGAAGTGGAAGGAGGGAGAGTCACAAAACAAACCCTGGAGGAGGAGCTGGACTGTTGGGGCTCCTTGTTTTATAGCTCAAAGAAAGCTTAGGAATGTGTGGCCACAGCTTACTCTACCCCCGGCTGCCAACCGTTAACTATTTTTCACATGCATGACCAGGGGAACCAGTTCTATAGGACTGCCCCAGGTCACTTACCTGTCTAGAGCCACTGAGGTAACAGTTCAGATCAATGGAGAGACAAAAACAAGACCAGAGAGAAACCCCCAAAAAAACAGGTACTTTACATAAGGTGATATACATTTTACTGTCACATCTATCGTGATACATATGTTTCCAAACTCAATAGCCCATTGGAACCTGTTTCTGTATTTGCGAAAAACAAATCATTGCATGTGACTAATTTCTATCAGAATTCTAAGAACTGTTGTGATATATTTTTTAAAAAGTGTTATGACGTGGACACCATTGCCCAAAACAACCCTGACTGGGCAATGCAGCAGTTCTACTCCTCCCAGGTTCCCACTCAGGACACAGACACACGTGGCTCTGTTAGCCTCAGACTTTCCACATTTGAGCAGAAACAGGGAGGAGTCTGTCCTGTGTACAATCTGCATCTGGAGGAGGTTATGTTTAGGGTGAGGCCCAGATCACTGTAGTTATTTAAAAACAGAGAAAATGTCACAAAATGTCACACACAATGTGACATTAAAAGAACTTGTTGCTATGGATTCACCATTTAATAAAAATCTCTCGCAGAATGCTTTTTGTAGTCTAAAAATGGCATCAATAAACACCAGAGGAGACTATGAGGCAACTGTGTGTATGTGTACATTCAGATAAAAGACCACCCCATTCTTTTTACCACCAACACCAAAGCTCCTGCCAAGAAGTCTGACGTTCCATCGAAATCCAAACAACTCTCAAAGGCACTCAGATTTCAAATGCTGAGGGAGGAACCTACAGGGAATCTCAATAAAAAAACAAAGACGTCCCAAAGTCTTTGTTACACCCAAGAATACAAACAGCCATATGATAAAGTCATCTAATACCTAATGATAAACTGATATTTTAAAACATAAGACAGTGGTGCAGACACTATGTGCCTTCCTCTGGGCCCTGAAATAGGTTGAGATGAACAGAGATGAGTTGGTCTTTGCAACTCTGAGAGTCTGCCTCAGACATGACGGAAATGAATCTCAAAGAAAGGGGACAAACAGAAGACACCAGAGAGAAGGAAGGAAGTGAGTCAAAATGTAAGCAGCACAAACGTAATGTGAGAAACAGAGAAGCAGGAAGGACATGCCATGCTTCTACTCCCTGTGTCATGTCTCTAATCTGTTATTGGTTCCTCTCGAGCCTTAAAATAAGGATCTTAACAGATTATAGATGTAGTTCAACAGTAGGCCTACATATTTATCTTCTTTAAAACATTTAGGTGTATTTAGTCCTTAAACATTACTCCAGAAAAAGTCACTAATTTGCTATCAGTAATACAGACAGTGACAGATAGCTTTGTAGCACTATATCCCTCCCTCCAACATAACGACTCCTAGGCCCACTAACTGTTGAGTGTTATCTAACCTTGCAGTATATCGAAGATGAGTTTGACACTGTACTGGTGACATCTAGTGTTAAAGAAATGTAAGGCTTGTTGAACACTTGTAGTACATGAATATTATATATTTTAGATTTATTTATTGTTGACTTTATAATTAATAAGTAATGATGAAGCATGTTCATGGTCTATTCTCTAACATAGACTTTATAAAGTTTATAGCCTACATAGATAGACTACACAGCAGGAATTGTATTATTTATTATTGATGAAACAATTGGAAAAAATATATCTAATGAATCAACAATTTTACAATGTATGCCTTTACATTTATTTGATATAAAATTGTTAAATATTTCATTTTATCTGGTAATTGCTTTATTTGGTCACTAGACGACAGTAACCGCAAATGCTGATGCCTGATACGACACACGAAGAAGAAATACTTCCGCCTTGACTTTCATTTAGTGTTAAATGGCGGTTGTGACTCGGTTGAGCTGTATAAAAATCCCATGGTTTTAACTGTAACTGTCTGTTTATCATCAAAACATGTACTGGGCTGTGTCGACAATACAAGCTAGTTACAACATGTTTATTTTACACTTTCAGGTAATTTTATGGGTCGCGTTGAAAGGGAATTCACCGCGAAAGAGACGAGAAGAGATCAGACGGTAAGGCAAGCGGCAGTACCTTTCATTTTAGCTATTTAAGCTACCTCAAATGTTGCTATATTTTCAATTTGGGGCTTAAATATTTGTATTCTCGCGTCTCTAGTAAGCGGTTGACCAACGAGTTCAGTGTAGCGGCCGGTTGTATGTGGTGTACGATATAATCCGACCTCCGTTTCAATTTATTTAGGCGCGCTAATGGAGCACGAAAATGAGGTGAATGGCAAAGACTACGAAGTGACAGAACTGCGGACCAGAGTAGAGTCATTGAAACAGGAGCTCAAGGAGTGCAGAGCTGAACTGACCAAGTTACAGAAGCAACTGAGTAACTCCGAGAGACAGCAGCAGAGCACCGAGAGTTACAACGAAGACCTGCGGAAACAGGTCAGGCTGAAAGACAACACTTATAATGTCAGTGTAAACTATTATTCTGTTCGGACTAAGTTGCCAAACGTATTCAAATAAACATACTAAGTACATAAAATGTATTAATTGTAACAGTACCGCAATTCCTTCAGGTTGATCAGCTGAGTGCAGAAATCCATGAACGTAAGAAAAAAGATAAAGACAGAGTTGAGGTTGAGACTCAGACAGAAGAATATCTATGGACAGACACTGGTAAGTTAAATCTGTCTATTTGTTATTATGTTGAGACAAATCGTCTGAAATTAAATATTTGTTCTTAATATTTTGCAGATTATTACAACTACTATTATGGAGGCTACTACCAGGACCCTGCAGCTGAAGATGCTCAGCAAAATATGGTCACACCAGTGGAGGTCACTGATGTCAGTGAGGCAACAGAGGTGTCAGTCCCAAATGAAACTGAAGCAGCAGCAGCAACAATGGCAACAGCAGCATCTGTGCCAGATGACCCCAGTGTTGCAGTTCCAACAGAAACGGCGGTTACAGAGGTACAGTGTTTTAGTTAACTACAAACTAAAGAAAAGGTTGAAGCAAAGGCATCTGGTCTTAGTTTTCAAGATGAAAACTAAGACCAGATGCCTTTGCTTCAACCTTTTCTTCAAGATGCCCTGGAGAACCTTCACAGACATGCCAACTATAAATCTAACATTTCTAGGAAGTATACCCACATTACCCATGTTATCTCTTTTAGGAGGGTGATTGCTCGTCCATAGCTGACTTGTTGCGGGCAACCGCTGAGCAGGCCATGACACAGACTGGTTTTATCTTTGATGAGACAACTGGAATGTACTACGACCACAGCACTGGCTTCTACTATGACTCGGTTTCTAAACATCTTTGTTGTCTTTTATTTAAATAATTTGAATTTATAACTTATACAATCTATGTTTTTGTTTGTCAGGTCAGTCAGCTGTACTATGACAACAACACAGGCATTTATTATTACTATGATGCAGAGAGTGGACGATATCAGTTTCATTCCAGGATTGAGGTGTCTGCTGCCCAAACTACAACAGAGTCTTTACAAGAGAAGGGCTATAACGAATGGAAGGGCAAAAAGTTCAAGAAACCTGTCAAGAAAGTCCTACAGCACAATGATAAGGTATTTAACAACCTCATTACTGAAGTATGGCATCTTTTTGTATTTGAAACTGACAGCTGGCTTATAGACTCCTAGGTACTTTATTGGTCTTAGTCCTTAAATGGTGTCTTTGCAGTTTTAAAAATAGGCGTGAGTTTACTAAAAAAAATGTTTTGATCTAGGTACAAGAAGTGACTTTCTCATTGGCTAGAATGAAGATTTCCTCTTACTGGAATACTTCTTCATACAGAGGTACTTTTTAAATATGCTTAATATTACTTTAATATTACTTATTTAACAGTAGCTTCATGCCCACTAGAACCTCAGGCCAAATTCAAAATAATATGGTAGGGTTAATGGACTTTGAAGACCATGAAAAAACACTGGGTCTGTTAAGCCAGCTGTTGGTTGCTTCTGATCACTGGACATGGTAAGCTTACTTTCACCTGTATGCCGACAGGAGCATGTAAATAGAGATTCAAAAATGGAAGAAGACACTAAACAGGCTGAAAAACCAACAAGCAAGAGGTCTCCAGAATCACGTAAAGCAAGGCGACGCTCTCGATCTCGATCTAGGTCCAGAAGTCCAAGTAGACGCAGAAGAGATTCTCCTAAACGCCGTGAAGAGGGTGCAAAATATTCATCAAGAAGGAAAAAGCACCGAAATGGTTCACCTCATGAAGACAAGGACAGATCGAGGAGTAAGCGGAAGAAGTCAAAGTCTGAAAAGCATAAAAAGAGAAAGAGCTCAGTTTCACGCAGCAATGGTTCAGAGGGTAACAGTGAACCAGAGGAAGGAGAGATTACAGAGTCTGAGAGAGACTCCACCCCTTCGTCCCCAGTATCAGGTGGATCTCCTCTTGAAGAGAAGCCTGAATTAGAAATGGAGACTCAGAGTCAGGAAGGTGAGGGATAAGAACAGGCCCATCTCAGAGCTCGGTCTAAATGCACAGCGTTTAATGGCTCAACTTTGATGTTCAATGATTATGTTTCTAGAACATACAATTTTTAAATTACCATTCAAATTCTCTTGCAGTGGGTAACATTTGGCCCCCATGTGTAAGAGTGACAGTGGTCAGGTCCCCTGTGCTGCAGGTGGGCACTCTTTTCATCATCACTGCAGATTCTCCAGCCACTATTGGGAGGTTTGTACACATTTTTGTTGTACGGTGTTTACTTACCTGAAGTGCACAGAGAAGTCTGACTTAGCCGTTTATTGCAGAGAGAAGGATATGGACCATGCAATCAGAATAGCTGAAATGGGTGTAAGCAAGGTAAACCTCAAGTTTTTCCAAGTCATTTTACCTCTGAGGTATTTTTTGATTTGCTAAACGTTACCTGTGTGCGGCCCCAGTTCCACGCTGAGGTGTACTTTGATCAGGAACAACAGTGCTACATGCTTGTGGACCAGGGCAGTCAGAATGGAACAGTCATCAATGGAAACAGGATCTTACAGGTGAACATTTGATTTTGTGTTATTTAGCCAAATTAGTTGCAGTTGGTTAGTTACTAGCTGACATCTTTTTCAGCCTAAAACTAAGTGTGAACCACATCCTCTGATGCATGGGGATGAAGTGAAGATGGGAGAGACGGTGTTGTCCTTCCATATTCACTCGGGGACTGACACTTGCGATGGCTGTGAGCCTGGTCAGATAATAGCACACCTCAGCAAATACAAAAGAGAGGAGCCACCAGGTGAATAAAAACTGTTTTTTTTTCTTAACAAGAACAAACCATTTGGGAATGTAATAAATTAAATATTGTTTGTCCTTTTTATTTAAAAAGGAGCTACTTTGAGCAAAGAAGACAAGGAAGCGCTGCGGCAGAAGGAGCTGAAGCAGATGAAAGCTAAATATGGTCTACAGGTCAGTGTTGTAACTTAACAACAGTTAGTTTTAGTTGAATCTATTTCTTCATTTAAGTAGTCTCTCTTTGAACACAGAGTAATGAGGAGACAAAAGCTCTGAGGAACCCCAGATACAAGGATCGAGCTGAGTCTCGCCGACAGACTGTGGGCAGTGAAGGAGTTTTCCAACGAGACGATGCGCCTGCCTCTGTTCATGCGTATGGACAATGTTTTTTATAAAATATTTGGGAATATGGTTGAAGCAAAAGTTAACCATGTTTTTATTTTTATTTAAAGGGAGATCAGTGAAGGCAACAAAGGACGAAAGATGTTGGAAAAGATGGGCTGGAAAAAAGGAGAAGGTCTGGGAAAAGAGGGCACTGGAATGAAGGACCCGGTAAGACCTTTTTAAACAATTGATTTAAGTGTGGCCTAAGAATGCACAAAGAGAAATCAATGATATTTTTACTACCTTCACAGATTGAACTGAAGATTCGCAAGTCCCAGTCAGGTCTGGGGGCCGGCGGTGCCTTGTCTGTAGATGTATCTCTGACAAAGACAAAGTCCCAGAAGAACTGGGAGAAAGCGCGGGAGAGATTTGCAGAATCATACCAACCCAATAAACTGTCCACTACAGCACAAAGCGGATCCCCTAAAGCCTGGGTCAAAGCAGAAAATACTGAGGCTGAAGACCCTCCAATAGAGTGCCAGAAATAAGCAAATGTGAATGTGTACATTTTTGTCTTGAGCTGATGAGCTATCTGTAAATATAGAGTTTTATTTTACTTGTGAGACTAAATGTCTTTGAGAAACAGCTGATCTGTCATTCTTTTATCTACAACCTGATATAGTGTTACTCAGTGAGTGTATAAACACTGTCTGCAGATATTACACAATTGTGAATGTTTTGAAACAACTAGTTTACATGCTCAAGTGCAAAATTACTTTGATAATCAGTGTATGCAGGGCCTTGCCCACAGAACAGAGCAGAGGTGCCAGTGTGCAACTCTTGAAGCACTTGAATAGCCCAGAGCAAATATTGACACAGTGTAGATGCATTTCTCACAGTGAGAGCCAACTGTGGATGTGTTCAGACAGCATCACAACTGATCATGTAAAACAGTCACAACTGCTTGGCAATGTTGTCTACTAACTTGTTTTTATGTTGCACAATAAACCTTATACAGTTGCTTTGACTCAGCATAATTAGATAACTTTTATTTACTAGTGTTCAGTGTACTCTCACATCCATGTAGTTACATAAGGCAAACATATTCAAACAGCCTTTATAAGAAGTCATGAGGGAGTTCATGCTGACGCTATGTGAATATTTGCATCTGTGTGCTAGCAAACGCTGTAACTGGCTGTTTTTACACCAGTTGGCAAGGTCTATAAAGTCTAAACTACAAAACAGTAGCTTATAGCAAAAAGTAATAGTGATCATCTCTTATATTTGCAATTTTGTTCTTTGTTTCTGATGATAAAGGAAATACTGTCACTGTGAAAAGTAAATAAAGGCAAGTCTAATCCTCAAAAAATCAATCCTACCTTAGCCCAGAAAAAAAAAAAGATTCACTGTTGACCTAAAGTACAATCAAACAGGTGAGTGAAGTGACTCACGTAATGTTCTGTTTGTTGCGCTTGGAGCTGCCTCGTCCGCTGCTCTTCCTTTGGCTCTGTGTGCCACCCATTTTATCCCCTTCTGATTCAATAAAACAACTTAAAACGTTTATCTTCTTGTCATAGTCTGTAAGAGTGTACTATTGTACAGGTAACACTGCTGTCAGACTGCTCCACTGACAGATAAGTCCCAGTCCCGCCCTCTGCTCCCTGAGATCTCCTTACACTGTCCTGTGTGCACTGTGAGTGAACTGTCAGCTGCAGATACAGTAGCGGCATAAAACTAGGAGGGACCAGATATGCTTCTTTAGAGCCAGTGTTTGCATTGGATAAAAGTATAAAAAGTCTCCCACTACAAAAGCAATGCCATGAGTCATTAGATAAATTGGAAATGAGCGTGTGGTTGAGGGCTTCAGAAATCTGGTTTGACCAGTTCCTGAGAGAATAAAAGCTTTCATTGTAATACTAGTCCAAGTGCAGCCTATTTATAATTTTAGATTTTATGCAAATTATGTGAAATGATTGTCTATCCTGTATAGACAATCATAAAATAATAGCTGTTACTGTCTGTTGTTTGATTATTGCTACCAGCAATAATCAAATTATTTTTGTGTAACCAAACTGCATTACTTATGTTTCTTAATTTAAGTTTTGCTTTATTAAGATCAAAATGACACTTTTCTTTCATCAGGATAATTTCAATGTAAAATAAAGGTTTTTGGATTGGACTCTCACAGGCAAGTGCAAACAAGTTACCTTTAGGTTGAGTTTGAAACAGAATCTGGGTTATGCAATGACCAATAAATCCTAACACTAACATATAAATAATTTTTATAAATTATACAGCACATTTTCACCTGCTGGTAAAGAGCTGGTGAGACATTGACAGTCCAAGCTGTTGATGAACAGGTCAAAGGACAAAGAGCATATCAATGTATGTGTACATACAAACAAACAAAGATCTCTACAAAGCAATGTGTCATCAGTTCAGAGCAGGGTAAACAACGTCAGTGTCTCCGGATCGCAGATAACAGTGGTATGTGCTTATTCTGTGTTTAATTAGGTTCCCTGTCTGTTCTGAACACTACAGTATATTATTATACTTGTGTCTCATAAAAAATATCAGAATTTTCAATGTCCTTTATGTATCAAAGAAAATGCAACGTTAAACAGAAACTCTTGTTCTGCCCTATTTAGTCATATTTGAAAGAGAAACACTCTTGGGAGAGTTTTAGAGAATACACTGTCTGGATCACTCTTTCACCAAGAAGAATGTCCAGTGAACTCTACCATCGTCATCATGTCACTATCTGATCAAGATCCAGACTTGAAAAGCACTACCTCATCGTTATCAGTCAGTGTCTCCTTAAATGTGGGAGGGCTTCATATCCACGGCTCTCCATTATGGTTATGGTCAAAGCAGCACTGGTTTCAGGAGTCTGTAATTTTGGAAAATAGAGCACAGTATTTCAGACAAGAGTTCACTAGAAATCAGAATCACTATAAAATCATAGGTAGAAGGTGTAGTTCTGATTATGTCTGAGGTGTTTACAGAAGTTAGTTTTAATAGTCTGTCTAAAGAATGACTGGTGACAATGGTGATCTGAAGATAATATCAGACTCAAAGAAATGTCCTTTTTAAGTTCAACCAACTCTAACTGGCTGCACATTTCACACCAAAAAATGAGACTGTTTAATACAAAACGAGGAATAATTATGTTGAACATAAAAAGTGTGCATAAATAATTTGAACATAAAATGTAAATTGATATATCCATGAAGCACTGAAAATAGAGATCATGCACTTGTATGTTTGAGTTCTCTGTTTCAATGACTCATACTGAACGTTTGTCTGCCCTGAACTTTATAACCGATCATGTGATCTGTAACAAGTCTGTGTAACAGTCCTGTGTGGACTACATCCTCTGATTTACTTACGGCTTCCATAAATCTCAAATCTTTTTATCTATCTATTGCACTTGCTGGATATAATGTAAATTAATCAAGGCGAGGCAGGAAATAAGGGTTTAAGACTCTTTTAAAGTTGAAATGAGAGGAAATGGTTCTCATTCCAGCTACATTCCAATGTGCTATAGCACCCTAATAATTCTTTTCATGCAATAAGATTACAATATGTGAAATAAAAACTAGTGCTGAAATAAAGCACATAATGTAATCCTATTATTGATCATTTTGTTGGATTTAAGAGCCCAAACATCCTGACCAAAATTTCTGCGCTTAAAACTGAATGGAAACTTCCTCCATGTGAGTCAGAGTTGCTGTTTCTCCTGGACGTCTTGCACCCATGGCTCTTCCTGCTTCCAGCCTCAGGGTGTGTCTCCCACTGACCTCATCTTTCCAGAAAAAAACCCTCCGGAAACATAATTCGTAGCTACAATGGCTCACAAGATGCAGTTCACCCCCAAACACACACCAGAGTTTATGAGGAAAGAGACTTGTTGCATCAACAGTGCTGTGGAATTTGCCTTCATTCAGACATGTACAGTGTGTGTGTATCCTGTTTATACTGCTCACACTGATGCCTACAGTAAGAACTAAACTGCTTAAGTTCAGGCTAGAGTGCACAAAGATTAAGGAGCCAGGTTCATTGATCAAAAAAAGTTAGTTTTTAAGGGCAAAATTTGCTCTTAAAAAAGCTGCCAGCTGCCTGTTCACAGAAAGCACAGTTAGGTCACTGTACAGCTATTTAGATCACACACTCAAGCTGCTAGCGATGGGAATTATACATCCACAAAAAGGGGCTTTGTGTACAACATGCTAAACACAAAAGCTCCTGCACGGCAGCAGCACTTTTAAACCAGACACAGCACATTCACCACATTCACACAGAACAGAAGTCTAGTTGCAGAAAACAAACACAAACTGTTTACTCACATCCATTCATTCTCCTCACCTTGGCAGACTGGGGCTGATCTACTGTGAGGTCTTGTTCAGTCACTGCACTGTGGATGTGGGAAACTCTGATGTGGACAGGGTTCTGGGGAACTACTGTTCACACTGCTGCTGCTGCTGCTGCTGGAGGGGCCGCTGTCTGAAAGAAAAGCCTGTTCCCTCTGCGTGGCTGAGCTCAGTCCATGTGGCGGCATGGGAAGTGGGAATGAGCCATCTGGGCAGTGAGCCAAGAGCACAGTGGGTTTTAAAGACATAGCAATAAAAGTGCCTCAGTAAAAAAGTAAAGTCAGATTTAGAAACAGTTTCCAAATACATGTTTATGGCTTAGTTATAAACATATAATATTTATTTTGACTCAAATGCCGTATTGTTATTAGTAATGACTTTGAGCAGGACCAGCTGAAAGCACAAGGAGCTCAGATATGTAAACGTAACACCATCAGTCATCATGGCACCTATCAGTATGTTGGACATATTATTTCAGTACAACTGAAAAGTGACGGGCTGAGAACATCTTCAAAGTGAGGCTCTTGTGGACTGTTTCCTGTCACCTGCGACCCCTAACGGAACTAAACGGTAGAAAATAAATGAGATATTTTTACTATGAAGTATAATAAATGATTTTACACTATATAATAACTTGTATGGGTGCATCAAATCCAGAATCACTCAAACTGGGAATTACAGTAGACTACAGTCATTTGCTGCAATAGACTATAATACAATATGTAATTAATTATAATTTTTACACAGTGTCTGGTTACACTATTTTGTACATTATGATTACTCTAAAGTATAATAAACATGATGTTGCCCAGTTAAATAACTAAACCTGTGTCTCCCTCTAGTGTTTGCATCCAGAAACTTGGGTTTACCTCCATATATCAGGTGGACATTTGAAGATAAGGAGCCTTTTTATATTATGTATGACCACTAAGATAATTATTTCTACAGTCCAGAGGAGTTTTTTTTTTAAACATACAGTGAGCTCATGTAGCAGCGATGCAACATGTAGGTAAAGCTTTCAGTTATTAGATGACAAAACAATTTCCCATCTAAAGACATGAGATATTCAGTGCCAGACTATTACAGAGAGTAGAGTGGATTAACTTTCATGAAACACACGACTAACAACCTCTTAGACCCAGGAGAGAAATCTGATCGCTGATGACTTGTACTATGGCCTCATCATATCCTCCTCATAGGCACCATCACTTACTCTAAATCTGATGGTCTCACTATTACGACTCCTCTTTGTGTTCTTGTGGTGGATAGTCGTTAAAGCGTCCTTTCCTAACCTCTTTTCCATCAGACTGCAGCCTGGCAACAAGCCACTGGATAATATGCACACCATCACTTCTATTATGAAAAGATGTATGAAGCCAATAGGAGAGGTCTTTGCATTTAAATTATCTATTTCAGGGAGAGACCATAAAGTGTTCCTCAGCGCTATCATGACATGTCTTATAGCAGTGGTACTCATAACTCATACATACAGAGATAGATATTTATCTGCAGTTATTTTGGTAAATGGTGTGCATTTATATAGTGCTTTTTTGCACTCTTCTCATTTGGGTTTTGTTTTTTTGTTGTTTCATTCGACACACAAAAAGCTCAATAATTAACTTAAGTGGCATAATTTTTGACTTAATGAACTAAAAGTGTGAGGGGTTAATTGAAAGCTTTTTACTGTAATTGCCCCTGAGGACAAAACATTGGTTTGAACTGAAATTGTACTTTACACAAACTGTTTTTTGTCTGAGGCTAGACTAAAGATGTGCTAGATTTCTGTTTGACTAAAAACCCAGCAGGAATACATACTTCAGTTTTACGGTCCAACCTAATCAGCTGCAGGTCTCTTACCATAAATTTGAATGACATTATTAATTACATTGTCCAACTACTGACATAAACCCTGGTCCTCTGCTCCTGGTTGGTGCTGATGAGGATGTTACATCACTCTCGGTGCAGCCAGACGCCAGCAGCATCCATCTATCCAGCTCCGCTCAGAGGTAACGCGCACACGCAGCACGCAGACCAAGCTGGCCATATTGTGCACCAGCAGCTCCTTAATAACCGCCTGCGTCACATCGAAAGGACATTTCACACGACCCGGACGATAAAACCAACAAAAACAGGAGAAATTCACCGTTTGAGCTGGTAACTGTAAGTGTTTGTTGACTGCAGTAGACTAGATAGTGTTTTCTTACACGCTAGAGAGCCCAGTGCATCAGTGGCATTATATCGACGTATTTTGCGCTTTTGGGGGGGCTTTCTCGAGGGCCACAAAGGCAACGCACAGCACATCATTACGTTTGCTTTATACATCAAAGAAGACATCATGTAACATTTAGACTACCCTATTAGAATATTTTCTAGATAAAAAAGCAGAACTGGACATTGCGTTTAGTTCAATGCTAATGTAGTTGTTTCCCCTTTAGGTTCGGGTGGTCAAAATGGTTAAACTGGGGAATAATTTCAGCGAGAAAAACAACGGGAAGGTGCTTTCTGAAGACGGATTTGACACCATCCCCCTCATAACACCATTAGACGCGAGTCAGCTGCAGTTCCCCCCACCAGAGAAGGTAAGAGCATGGGACTTAATATGCTATTTTAAAGAATACAGCTTGTGCTGAGACTGGTACATTTAAGGGAAAGGGGGATATTTGGTCTCTTAGATGATCATTTCAGATAACTGAGATGTGGTGTATTTCCAGGTGGTGGTGAAGACAAAAGCAGACTATGATACTGAGAAACAGAAGGGAAAGCTGCGTTCTCCAAAGATTGCTGAATTCTCCATAAGTATCATTGAAGGTGTATCCGAGCGTCTCAAAGTAAGACTACTGCCACGGCTATTGCCTTTGTATCATCACATCTCCACTAAACTGTGTCTCCTTGACACCCCACCACATGCACAAAGCCTGTGAGCAGACAGCTGTCCCCCTGCATGGCTCTGCTCATCCATCAAATCTGTCATAATGTCTCTGAGCCACAGTCCGCTCAGGCCACCTTCCTTAGGCTGGCTGTGACCTGCTGCCTGTCATGCTGCCGGTTACACAGGTAGACATAACATACAAAGATGCACTTAACCCCACCCCCAAGCACTCATTAATTCAGCTGCTGCCATGGCGATGGCCTCTAAATGGCAGTATCTCTCCTGACTCCCCGCAGATCTGTGAAGAGATTTACATCATATACATGCAGTGATGAAAACAAACAGCTGAGCGAATGAACTCTCAATCTCAAATGAACTCTTCATTTGAAACACGCAGTATTTGCCATGTAAAATCAACAGTTTAAGTTATCTCTGCATGACAGGTCAAGCATCGTTTAGTCAAAGAGCTTTGATTCACAGACATCTCAAAGGCAAAAAGACAGAACACTGTCTGTGTTTACTCAGATCAACACTCAGGAAAGCTCCAGGCATTGCTTTCATCACAGATAGTCTCTCATATGCTGCTGTTGCTTTGTAGTTTTTACTGTCAGATCTCTTCTGCTAGGATCCATTCAAACACAACAAGACATTTCTCAGCAATCTTAGTTATTGTTTTTGAAATATTCAAAATATTGCATTGCACTGTCCTCATGACATGTCTTCAGTCAGAATAGTAGTTAGATTATACAACATTGTGTCCTAACAAAAGCAGTCATACACAAACCCATATTTAGCCTAAATAGGTCTTAACATTTAAAGCAATAATATCTAGTCTTGCTGCTGCCCACTTCCTATAAAAACTGATAGCAGTTACATAACTCCCAGGGGAGGAGGGCTGTGCAGATGGTCACACAGCTACTGTATGTAAATCTTCACCTGCAATACTTACAATATGCACACTACAGGTGTACTCTTCATCTTAAGATTATGTACCTTTCCCGTGGTTATTTTTATATCACTGCAACCTGTGTGTTAAAACCAAGAACAGTACGTTTCCAGTTGTACAGTATGTCCTTCATATCAACAGATCCAGATGATTTGTACTGTTAAGTGTGCTGACTCAGTTTAACCTGATAAATAAAGGTTAAATTAAAAAGTGTGCTGACTCTGTAATTGTCTCTCTCTAAGGTGACCTTGCTGGTGATCTGTGCCCTGGCCTTTTTGGTGTGTGTTGTGTTTCTGGTTGTCTATAAGGTCTACCAGTATGAGCAGCCATGTCCTGACAGTTTTGTTTACACTGTAAGTATAAAGAGCTTGGTGTTATATGTTATAGTTATGGACCGTCTTTATGTACAAATATAATTTTTCTCTCCACTGTTTATGTTAATTGGCTTGAAAAAATAAAAAGGCCCTAAATGCAGCAGGATTTATGTCTCAGCAGTTTGTCTTGAAGCTGACTGTGCTGTTGCTGTCACCATCCTTTTTGTATTCATACTGAGAATTGGATTCTTTAGATCTGCATTTTTTACATTGTGTATGGAAACTAACCTCTATATATTTGTGCAGATTGTATCAATGCTTATACGTTTGCCTTTTTAAATATTAATACATGAATACCCATATTAATAATTAAAAATATCTTTTCATTCATTCTTTCATTTATTTTTTTTGGAGCAGCAAGGCCGTTGCATGCCGGCAGGGCTGTATGGCAACTACCCCCCGCAGGGCCCTGGTAGTCGTGGACGACTCTTCACCCTCATCAACCACTACAACATGGCCAAGCAGACCATTACCCGCTCAGTATCACCGTGGATGACCATCATGTCCGAGGAGAAGGTCACCCAGCAGGAGACGGAGACCGCCCAAAAGCTGGCTTAACTGATATGAAGGAGTGGGTCTTATCCGCTGCCGACAAATAAATAATAAGGTTGTGCCATTCAAGCAAACCATAGAGTCCTGTGGCTTTCTGTGGGTCAAACCAACTTGTTTTGTCTGAGGTGCTATGCTGCCTCGTTGATGTAGTTTGGCTCAGCGTGTTATAGCAGGAAATATGGAAATGTTGAAGTATTGAGTGGATTAATGGTTTGTTTGAATTGCATTTGGTGTTATTTATTTACAAAAAAAAAACAGGGAAATGTGTAGAAAGAAGCCACAGAAATAGTGGCACATAGACACAATGCTGTCTTTGTACATACACGTGTTACAGAACTCACTTTAGTATTCAAGATTGTGAAATGACTGTGAACCATCTTACGTCTGTAGCTCCATTTTGCTTTAAAATGATTTTGATTCCTGACTCTGCATGTAAGACCTTGGAAGAGCAGGGAGTCTTGTTTTATTTATATGAGACACAACATAAGTTTCAGCGCATTACCATTGCGGTCATCTGTGTCCGAATATCTTACTCACAATTGTGAATAACTGAAACTTGAACAAAAGAACACCCTTTGACCAGCGATAAAAATATTTAAAATTATATTGTTCTCACCTCTTGCTCTTTGCATATAGTGCTGTAAAGCCTTTCAGTATTTGACACATAGTCTTTTAAACCAGCATTAATGATTGTCTTCATGCTCACTGATTGATCTGTATGTGCTTTTGTTGACTGCTACACTTTTAGTGCTTACTTTGATCTTAAAACTTTTCTACATTCTGTATTGAATGTTTTTTGCATTGCTGGTGAAAACACTGTATTGTGCAAGGCTTGGCACTGATCAATGACACCATTGGAGGCCATAGGTTGCCGTCATAGACACTAGTTTTAGGTTGATGTAGTGGAATAATCTGCCAGTAGTTGCTTGTCCTGTTGCTTTTTACTGTAAGTCATTTAACTTTGATTGTCACAAAACATGTACTTTTTTCAAACAATGTATTGAATACCATTCAAGCGCATTTGCTACATAAAATGTTCAATGACAACTGAAATAAAGTGCCCACATTTCTCACCAACATCCAGGTTTTTTTGTGTAACTTTTATTAATTAATTGTATTATTGGTTACACCCTTATCGGAAAACTGAATTAACTCTACAATTTGGGGCTAGCTGTTTTGCATAGTATTAAAAAAAAAAAAAAAAAAGAATTATGATATTATAGCCTGGGGTAAAAAAAGAAGATGCCAAAGACAATTGAGGACATTGCTAAGTTTTACTAGACTTTGCGTGGTAAGTACAGTTTCGCTGTGATACTCAATAAACCAGGCTTGTAGCACAATTTAACACTGCCAAGTAAAGTAATTTTGTCAAAAGCATTAGTTGAATAAGAGCAAAAGGCTGTTGTATACAGTCAGCTCATGCAATGCAGTGAACAATAGCTTTAGTCTCTGAGTGCCGTTGAAAGAAGTGCTTTTACTTGTTGATCAAAAAGCAGTGGTTCTTCAGTAAAATTTAAATCCTGTTGCTCCCAATACAAAGATTTATCTTCTTGTCCACCACTCCTATTTTGTTAAAGTGTTACTGTACTTTCAGTCTCTTGTCATTACATCTTTAGTTGATAACCAACATGTGCCAGAATTAGACAGATTCTGCTTCCTGTCACAGAGTCTATGCATCCAGCGCTGTTAGCTGTCGTACCAGTCCAGAAAGAGAAGAGAGAAGGAGCACATGACTAAGAAGAACAGGATCCACACTCTGAAGCCTGCGTTGTTTTTGATTGCCTAGTCACAAATGAACACAAATGAACACTGTTAGAAAAAAACACAAAATTATTTAAAAGAAGAACTTTTATCATCAAACCTCTCGTATATCTTCATTGCCTTCTTTAACATTTTCTGTTGCACCAACCACCAGCTGGTGAATGTTATCTATTTCTGTTTCCTGGAAAAGGGAAAAAAATATTCTATTTTGTAGAATGTATTTGTAAATTCAGAACCAAATACAGATATAAAATAAAATCTCACTTGTTGAAGGACTTTTTCTGCAAAGATTTCCTGAAGCCGGGAGATCTCCACAACTTTCCCTTCGATTTGCCTGATGGATGCAAGAGAAGTAATATCCAAATGCTGTTTTGTATATTTAGCCACACAAATAGCATTTGTTTTAACTTTGTTTTTCTTTAGGACCCAGTAATGTTATTCCATCTGCTAAGAACATGCGAGTGATTTCTGGCTCATGGAGTGATAATTTCAACAGAATACACTCAGGTCAAAGGGTCATTGCCATCTCCCCTGGACAAACATCTGCTATTTCATGTAATTGTAGTGTTGTTCATCAAGCTGTGCAATTTACTGAGAAACATGGTACTATTGAGTAACATGAACATAGATGAGTGATTCTAGGAAACTGAGTTTAGTGCTGAGGCAAAGAGAATATATAGAATAATTTTATTTAGCCACAATCAAAGCAACAAAAAGCAAAACACAATTAGTAGTAACTCACCTAACTTCGTCCACCAGACTGTTCATCTCACTGACCAACCTCTGGTTCTCCTGCTCAAACTAAGAAAGGTCAGAAAAGGAAGTCTCTGTCAGTGTCATGATTCCTTTGTAAATAATAAACTGACACACATATGTAATGAACTGTATGCGGACACAACCTAGTCATTATACCTCCCATTTTAATTTTTTCACAAATTTTATACAGTAAATATTCAAAATAGTTCAAATATCAGAAAAATTATGTTTGCCACCAACAGAAAAAATATTAAACTTTTCATAAAAAACATCCAAGTGTCTCCAGGTATCGTAGTTTCAGAAAACCCTAAAGATATCATGTTTGATGAGTAATGATGCATGTGGGTTATACCATCTGGATCTCCTCAGGGGAGAGCTCGTCCTCCACTCTGCCCTCCTGCCACGGGTCAGCGGTGTTATCCATCACTTCTGATACACTCCTCTCTGCGGGAGTTTGAAGAGCAAAAGCAAAGAACACATAACCTTCAGTCATCCTACATGCTGAATCAGTCAAAATCAATGTCTATATAAATTTGTCGTAATGTGTCAATATCCCAATAAGGCCATGAAGTTACCTGTGTTATCGTCCGTTAAAGCCTTCTCCTCTGTGGGCTCCACTGCTGCTGGTTTCACCTTACGTTTCTGATGCTCTGGTAATAATCTTGACCTTGTATGACAGGACATAAAATCACATAAGAGATGTAAAGATGCTCAAAATGCATAAATCATTAGTGATGTATAAAGTTTTAACAGGTTACTCACAATCTTTTCTTATCCACCACTCTCTTGACTCTAATTGCTCTCTGCTCAGAGTACAGCTTACACACTCCTGAAAAGGGATTAAAAAACATAGTCTATAGTAATATTGTGATATATTGCAATATGCAGATTAGGCAAATTAGGCAAAAGCCACACACTGGCTGCTGCTATTTCTACCTATTAACTGTCATGCGTAAAGATAATTAACTAAAACATTATGTCACACAGCTCTGTCAAGAAGCGACATTACCAACAGGTCACACAAAAAATGTTTTTGTTTTTACACAATTGAAAAACTGAACTGAAACCACTAACATGACTCTTTTTGATATTGACTATTAATAATTGCAACCTTTTCTAAAGGAATATTGCATTCAATTCTATTGTGACTTGGTTAATTGGCAATTCTGAAGTGTCCCTAGTGAATAAATGTGAGAGTGAATGGTTGTCTGTCTCTAAATGTCAGCCCTGCGACTAACTTGCCATTGTCCAGGGTGTACCCAACCTAAGGCCCAAAGCTGCTGGGATAGGCTCCAGTCAGCTGCGACCCCTAACGGGACTAAGCAGTAGGAAATGAATGAATGAATATTGTGACTTTGCAAATGCAATATATCAAATGGGCCTAAAGAATAGACTCACAAAATCACTGTGCTGTTGTCTGAAATGCAGGTACATAGATTTAGAGTAACAATATAAAACCTCATACACACTTCTACCTGAACCTCAGCATATGTGTGCTGTCTAAATACTAATGCAACTTACCTCTTAGATACACTTCAATGAGATCCAGCACTGCCCCCCTGTGCTCTTTTGTCTGGGCTGATGTCCCTTGCTTGTCAGCTATGGAAGTACCAAACAATAACTTACACATTTACATACATGCCAGCAAATGCTTTAACATTTCTCTATTGATAAAATGCAATAATACCTTCATTGCGCAGCTGCTTGATGGCTTCTGAACAAGTCCTCATGAAAATCTGAGCATCCTGGTCAATCTGGTCTCTTTCGCTGTCTGTCATACGACTGACATCTGAAGAGATGAGACTGAAAGGGCAATCCATTAAGGAATAACAATATCAACAAAAGTTAAAATACTGTTCAGAGAGGCATTTTAATTCATTACAAGCAGAAAGAATTTCTGTCAAACCAAAAATAATTTAGAAATGAGTCATGTCTTAATGTCTCCATCTAGTGGCTTTTACTATAATAACACTAGAAACCTGCCGGGCAATAAAGAAGTTCCAATATGACTTACTTAAGTCAGTAAATCAAACTTTAGTATGAATTTAGAAAGGAGACAGGCTAATTATTTAATTGATTTAATTATTCCAGTGATTTAAGTGGTGATCCATAATTTTAATCCCATAATTTTACTGTCAGCCACAATAAAAGTGAGAAGAAAAAGAGATTATCAGAAGGCTGCAACGCCAAATGGTGAAGATAAAGAAAGATGAGACTTCTTAATAGATTTTTCTAATATTACACATTATACACAATCTTAAAGCATATGTTACACCAATGTATTGAGTCAACAACCCAAGACAAACATGGCCCGCCTTGAGAACAGAGGAGCCTTGAAGGGAGGGAGGCCTGGATTAGTCCCAGGGCGTGATTTGTTCTCCACTTGGTTGCAGCTCAATTATTCCAGACAATTAGAGTGGAGTCTGTTGCCACAGACCACCAGACTTGCTGCTGACCTGGTGCCAGCCCCCAGACTCTTACAAATCTAATGGTTCTGTACAGTTTGCCTGGTCTCACAACCTTCTGACCAATTGAAAGTGCTTGTCTGTCTTGTACAGAGAATATATTTCTAGAGGCTTACCTTCCAGCGCTCACATAATCCTTCCGGTGTTGCAGCAGGAAGTCTTTGAGCTTGGTTATGTTTGTGATCTGTGGAAATAGCCAGAAGTTGCATTAGGTGACTTAATTTTTGTCATGTCTACAAATTATATGCCACTCCTGTAAAAAGGGCACCTACAGTATGTCTGTCAACACGGTTTAAAAAATAAGTTTTAGACGTGTATCAGGAAACCAATTCCCCTCAACGACATTCAAAAAGAGCCAGGGTAAATGTACAATTTAAGGTTTATTAAAAGCGACAAGAAACAAATGTATATCTATCTTTGTGCATTCTCAATATTTACTTTTGACATTTCATCAGCTTGCTACACATACAGGACTCAAACTTGCAATTTTGCTGTCAAAGAGCTGCTTATAAATGAAATCTGCAAATAGAGCTCTGACAGGGCCATCTCTAATAAGATTTAAATCTGTTGCTGTTCATCACCAAGAAAATGCCTGTGTGAATAAATGTGCCCAGGCAAACCAGAGGAAACTTTGTTCAATCCAATATTTGCTCTTGTAATTCGGTCAAATATTAAAACAGACCAAATTGCTTCCCCTGTCCGCAAAAGCAGTGCTGGCAGGTTATGAGTGAGTGTGAACGTGCACACAGCCCGCTCTGTTATATCCACACAGGATGATCGACTCAGACAGACGAGGATTGAAAAATGACACAATGAGATTGACTGTGACAGTGACCCCAGAGCGCGGGGGAATATTTTGATAGCATAACCACGCTGTCTTCGGTCTTCAGTCTTTTTGCTCTAATGACCTCAATTATCAAATTGCCTTGGTGCTGAGGGGTAACCTGGCACCAGCAGTCTACTAACATTATGTCCTCAAATATCTTCAGCTAGCGTCAGAGTCGCCCACAGTTTCATGTGACCTGACATTTGAAAGATGTCAAAATTATTAATATAGTGAGCGGGCGTGAAGATAAATAGCAATTTGAAAAGAAAAGGTCAAGTTTAAATGCTGCAGTGAGGATCATGCAGCAGACCCCAATAATAATAATAATAATAATGATAAAACACTTATTTCAAGAAAAGAGGTGATCTTTGTTCAGAGCGGAGGGATCCAGCATTCAGATAGGGTTCTTATAAGATCTAAATTCTGGAATGTGTTTTAGTTAAATGTATGTATATGTAATAATATGAATCTCTCAAAATAAGGACTTTTATTTTCTTTTTATTTAAGATGAAGTAACATACAACATACAACTTAAGTCCCC
This sequence comes from Perccottus glenii, assembly GCA_024416835.2. Taxonomy (NCBI): domain Eukaryota; kingdom Metazoa; phylum Chordata; class Actinopteri; order Gobiiformes; family Odontobutidae; genus Perccottus; species Perccottus glenii. Next base: position 40,750,404 of record CM044546.2, read on the forward strand.
TAATGAAAACCGTTTGTAAAACCTATCTACATTGCTTAAAATATTTGTCTGGCCTGATCTTAATGAAAAGTGACAGGACATCCGACATACTATTCATTGTTTCACAAAAATACATATTTATAAGGTTGGGAAGGTGCTGTGGACACAATTTTACTTCAGACATTTATACATTTCTAAGAGGCTTTCACAGGCCAAACCTCAAATTGTAAAGTATAATCTTTTCCAAGAAATGAATAATTTATCTTTTACGGTAAAGTGTATTTTCAGCTCTAAATAACTGACTTTGTGTGAATGATTTACATAAGATTGAAATGCCTTGTATTACACCTTTTAAACAGCAGGCGGTGGTAGATGCCAAGCTTTGTGTTGCTGTGAGTGAAGGAGATTGCAGGGGAGTGTCTGAAGTGCTGCTCTGGGGCAGAGCTGCCTCTTGTGTGTATACATTGGAGCTCAGATTCCCAGCACAAGCTCCAGGGTTTGCAGGGGGTCACAGGGATCAATTGCTCTTGTAACTTAAGACCCTAAAGAGCAAGTAATTCCTCAACAATGAGGAAAGGGTGGCCTTGCGCTGGTGCCTCGATATATACACACGTATGGAGGAGGTATATAGGTGTGTGTGTGTGGAGACAGGAGGAGACAGTCTGCCGGGCTACATCTAATCTCGTCATCATCAAAGACCCCCACTTTAGCTCCTCACTTTCTCCTTTCCCCTCCAGCCTCATCTCGCCCAAACAAACCATCAGGGGGGATTATGATGAGGAAGAAACTAAAAAAAAAGGTTTAACTGGCAGATTTCTTCAAAGCTTTGGATACCTCTTTGTTTTGTTAAATCCAGGTAACTGACAGAAGTCAACAAAGCGTTCGACTCTGCTTTGGTTTAAGTCTCTCTGTGTCCTGACTGTGGGCTATCTGTGTTGACGCCACGGCATGTTGTGCTTAGCAGCGCGGCTCTGATACAGAAAGGATGCCTGCGCCACATGTTGCTTTTATTATCATGTTTACGTCTGTCTCTTTAAGGGCTGCGTCTGGGTACTCACATCTATTCACAGCTTTAGCCGCCTCTGTAAACAAACAAATGTACCATCAAACAAACCTTATACAATACATCTCAATGGTCTCTTTGAATTTCTGACATATATTTAAGTTGAATTAGTACACCGTGATTACTACAAGATCAGTTTAAAAGAAACAGTGTGTTGTTTATTTTTAATTAAACCTAAAGAGGCAATACCACTCGTCAAAAGCACGAGCACTTTTGGTACATACATTGATGCATGGATTAGATTATTGTTTTACAACAAAGTGCAACATTAATCACAACTCAAATAACTTTTATTTTTGAATAATATGCAAGGATTCAAGTTTTTATTAAATACGATAAATATTGTTACGACTGAACTGGCATTTACTTATGGTCACGCAGGTATCTTCTATAAATATAAAAGCCCATCTACATGCAGAATTTCTTTTATAAATAACAATGAATGACTATGGTCGGTCTCATCTATAAACCTCCCAGCTGCTGCAGTGTTACTACACACTGGCTTAAATTGAGCCTCAACATGACTTTTGTTCAACTTAAACAATTAGTCTGTGGAGTATCTGGTGTCCATCCCTGTTAAGACATACATCTGTGAAACTCTGCGTGCCGCTTGTTCCTCTTTTATTTTCTTGTTGACTGATCATGCAGAAACATTTTGTTGCAGTCAGTGAAACTACATCAAGATTGGGCTAAGGGCCTGGCAGCGGCTCTCTCAGAATTCAATTTGCCTGGCTTTCATGAGAAAACAGAGCGGAGATTAGGCCAACTGGTAAAAGGGCCATTTAGCATCATGTTCATCTCAGACTGATCCCTGCAAATCACTTCCCTGTGGCCAAAACACAGTCTCTTCAATGGTGAGCACACTGTACCTGTGGGCCTGGGGTTTTGAAAATAAACAGTATTATTCCTTGACAAATCTGTCTGTACCACTGAATATGAACAACACTTAAATATGAACACTCACAAATACAGTGTACACAGTAACAGTGTAAGTGCGTGTTAAAAATGCTTGTTTGAGCTAATCACAAATTAATCTGCCAAACTGCACATTCTGGACATTATCAAAATAGTAAGATTAATTTAACATTACACACTATGCAAAATATGTCATCTCCAACACATGATGAATCAATAGATATTTAAATACATATTGATCTTTCTTTTTCTGATATCATCTGACACTTTTAGGGTGACGTTTCTGTTTTAAAAAATATTTTGTATTTTTTTCATTTTCTTTTGAAAATATTAAATAAAGTAGATCTTTGAAACTCAAACAAAGTTATGAAAGTGAATGGCATAGTATTTCAGTCATAGAGTCACAGGGAAGAGCCCCCACTAACAACACTTTTAAGTGCTGGCCAATGGCCACATTTAGGGTCTTTCAAAGAAAACACTGTGAGAAGGAGCCAATTTTGGAGGAGCAATACTTGAAGCGCAGTGGGGAGGCAGCCACTATTTTCTACACACAATTTAACAATTTTAGTTTGACCTTGTCCATTTAAACTAGAGAAGGGCAGTGTGCTGTGGAGTGAGGCGAGTGGGAAACAAAGATCACAGTTGCCCAAACCAACCCCTTGGAGCTAAAAGATTCCACTTTTACCAAACCCCAGGCTCAAACATGGGCTCTCTTATTAGTCAATCAAGCCCTTTATGTATTGACAGCATTTCCTCTTTCCCCAAGCAACATTTTCAGAGAGGAAAAAAAAGCCTTGGCCCACTGTGTATTTGTCAACTTTGATGTTTTCTTTGTATTTTGGTGAAGCTTCAATGGGAACATGGAGAGTTATGCATGTCTTGAAGGGCACACACATCTGTTGTGCATTAGATGCCGGCCGTCAACAATGTTACTGGGGACCTAATTTAATATTTTCTCTGTTTTGATCTTCCACCTTTAATCACTGGCTCTTGGGAGGATCGGCTTTCCCCAAGAAATTGTTCAAGAGCTGAAAGAAAATGTTATTGCAGCATGTTTATGGAATCATACATGTGAGGAGAAATTTTGTGCAAAAAATAATGCCTATGTCAGGCTGTGCACGGGAAGAAAGATATTTGAGTTAGGGGTATGTGGGAGAAAACCGCCACATAACTGTAAGCAGTCAGGACATTCCAAATAGTAATTTCAATTTCTCCAAGAGCTGCTTCAGCCAAATGATTTCAGATGATATCTAAAGCACAGGAGAGCAGGCTCCACAGGAAACACTTTGATTTTTTTGAACCAGCATGGCTGCTTTTATTAAACCACCATTTCTAATATCAGTGAAACACGATGTTACAAAAACCTACTTGTGTTTTGACTGGGCTTGTGTTTATCTCAGGCTAATGTCCGAGACATGTCACATGGAGAGAGCTGCATTTTAGGTGTCGAGTCTGAAATGTCAATTTACTGCTTTTTTAAACAAACAATTCATCAGTCGTCTGTCCCTTTCTCAAAAAGCAGTCATTTATTCTAAACTGCCCACACAAGACACTTCAAAAACTCAAATATTTTGTTTTTTTATTGACTCAAAGTGATCTTTCTTTACTTTGAAAACAGAAAACAGCTTCTGGACCTCAACTCATGTTACCATCCACAACTAAGAAAGATATACTGTATGTTAAACTAGGGCTCTACTGGAACAAGTAGTTCTGTTAGATAAGCAAAAGGTTTACAAAACACAGTCTCATTGTCTCAACATAACTAGCTGCTATATGAATGTAGTCATCATGTAACTTGTATTAACAATGGACAATGGGCTACATTTTGGCATTATTATACACCATTAACTGGTTGCCTGCGTGCCAATGTATTGTATATTACATTGGGTTAATGTAGAGCTTGAACTCTGAAATAAATTGCAGTTCACTTATACTATTTGTTCCTAAATAAACACATGACAAACGTTTAGTGGAGGTTTAGTAGTCTATGGTTAACGTTGTTGCTGGGTTTGTGGCTGAAAATAATTTTTATTAAACGTTTATAAAAAGTAATACTTATTGGGGTTTGTAGCCCAAATTTCACTTCGGTCAACACTAAAACTACCTCTAAAAGGTTAGCGTTACCTACAGCACATGTCACAGATTAAGAAAGATATGAAATGGCATTGATCATTAAATGTAGCAGGTCTCGGTGTTAGCATGTTAGCTAAAGTTAGCCCAGAGGAAACACTCACCACTTCTTTTGCCTTTGGGGAAAAGCCAGTCTTGGGTCGGCTCCTTTTGAAAATATCATCTTTGGTGGAATCAAAGCCTATTCCGATCGCCTTGTTTCTAGTTTTTACTGTTTTTACACTGGCTTTGAAGAGTAAAGTTATATCGACAGTCATGTCTGTGCTGCTATGTGGCTGTAAACAAACCGACACGTCACCATTGGAAACGTCATAGTCATGCGACGCTTAGATTTTTCTCAAAGAAAAAATTAAAATAAAATAAAAAATAAAAAACATTTCCAATACTGCAATGGAGTGAGAATAAATAATTGTGGCCTAGGAGCAGACAACCCTACCCACCAACATTTGTCATCCTCATCCTTATTGTATCGTATCAGACTAAAAGAAGAAAAGGGAAAATCTGGTGGCAAAGCCAGGAGAGGAAATCAAATGGAAAGAGTAATCTTAGCAACTTTTCCTTACTGCTATTAACCCCCATTATGGATAATAGCAGTAAGGAAAAGTTGCTACGGTTACTCTTGATAACAACATTTTGTATAACAAGTGTTTATGACTTGATGGTGTCCAAAAGAGTTTAATATCAATAAATATAACATCTGAAATATTAAACTAGACATGGTTACAACATTTTATTATTTATGTGTTTTCAAAGCAAGGCCTTACACAGTTTTTTTTATGTGTTTTTAGTTGTGCCCAAGTTAAAAACAGCAGATGAAAAGTACATTTTTTTGGAGACGCTGGAGATGTCTGATCTACATAGACAAGGGTTGGTGCTTAAAAATGCAAGAGAAGTAGGCTATAGATAATAACGTTTGCTTAGGTCAATGTCACCTGTGTGATGACAAAATGTAATGTGTTTTTATTATTTTTGTAATATATTATACACTTGTATTTCTTTCTTTTAGAAATGCATTTCTTCAAATCTCAACCAATGCAAAAGCAGCACTACCTAAACATACTAAGCCCTTCACATCCACACATACAATAGTAAACTGTACTTTTCTAATTTATTCTGCCACTTTTCTGTCAAATTTTAAAATGAAAATGAAAATTTTTTTGGACACTGAGTCTTTTATTTGAGGGTTTTTTTGTAGCCTACATCTTAGACTGAAATATTACTGCACCTCAAGTAATGCTCTTCCAAAATAAAACTTTTTAATATATGTAAATGTGCAAAATATACACTTTTTGCAGGTAAAAAGAATAATTTTAGGTGTAATTTGTTCCAAGTTCCTATAATAATTACAAGAGGAAGAAAATATGCAGAGTGGCTAATACTGTTCATAGACAGACTTGCTGTATATTCTCTTTAAAAACTACAGAAGCTTTGACATGTATTCATATCTGTGAGAATGAAATGTGGTAACACTGCAGCTAAAAATGTTGTGTCTAGACAAATACAGTAATTTGTGAGTAATATTCTCCAAAGATCTGTATATTTGTAAATGACTGAGGTTGGCACCCACATGTAAGAAGTGGAGGCCCACGGCGTTGAATAAATGTCTGTTATTTGCCATGTGGTTTGCTCATTTCCTTTGTTAGTGCTGTGCCAGACTGTAGCGCTTGACCTCAGAGCTGGGACTGTCTCTGCTTTTCTGCCTCCTCAGTATTTACCCCTCACCAACTTTTCTCATTAGTTTGCCCAGTTTAGAGAGTGACAAGAAGATTTAAGAAAAAGCAAAACTGTGAAACTGTTATTTCACTGAAATATACTGAATACAATTCTGAATTATACTGACCATATTTGTTTGAGCCATTCATAGTTTAGTCCTTTGACTATTATATACTACACTGTTATTTTGTACACTGCATATTCAGATTCACTTTACCTCTGACTCCATTTTGTAAGAAGAATAATGCATTTAAATGGTAACCTGTACACTAAACTGTTTATTTAACATTTTAGTGTTGCTACATTCTATTAGTCTGTGGATAAAGTGTCAGCAATGTTCCTGGTCCCTGCCCCACCCCATCTCTGACAGATGAGCCATGTTTCAGAGTGTCCTCTGGGCAGTTCACTTAACTGGCTGAAAAGGAACCCCTTAATCTCCACTTTCTCTTTGTTTGGACTATTATCAAACCTGTCAGTCCTGGGCTGACACTTATCTTCACAGGAATCATCTACTGGCTGCTTGACGTTAGGCTTAATTCTATCAAAGGCCCTTATCTGTACTTTGCCTGAGGATGCATCCTTCCTCTGACTCAACAGAATGGACCTGGCTCTGATAAGCTATTTTTAAACACAATTTTTAAAAAGGTGTTTTGTCATAAATACTTTTAAAACTGTACATTTAAATTTGGTGTATATTCTGATTTCTACTAATGATAACTCCATACAGCCTTAAGGCTAATTACATGATCTTCTGCAGCCATCATTGGTCTAGATGAGATAGTAGCTTCCCCTTTGGTGCCACTTAACTCTGTCTTCTGGCAGTCGACACTTGAAACAGTCTGAAGGAATGCCATGCAGTTCAATCTCACGTGGGAGCAATTACAAGGGAGGCGTCCGTGTCCTTTGAGGTGGACATTTACCTGCCACACCCTTAGGCTTTACATAGAAGCCTCTGGACACATCTCAAATGTGTGAAAATCCATTTCTTCATTTCCTTCAACAGTGTCATGGTCTGACAGGATCTCGAGCAGTCCGGAAATGTTTGACTAAAGTATTCAACTAGTTGGATTTTTGACAAGAAGATATTTCTTTACTTGATAATAGCAGCTCGCTCCAATTAGCATTTATATAAATGCATTCATTACACAACTTTACTGTCAAATAAATGATTTTACCAATAACATGTTGTATAAATGTGCATGATTTGTTTCACTAGAGTTTGTATACGTGAGAGCAAAAGGCTAATGCCTGGTGCATGTACACAATGTCTGCCTCAGATCTTCAGTCAGTATTCCTTGCATGAGCTTGCATGTCTGTGAATATTTAGATGTTAATTCTTTTGTACTGCCGTAATGACAAGAAACTTGTTTTTGCATATGAATCATAAGTGCTGCATGCGAGGTCATGTACTACATGTAAGTTTCCTGGAAAACTAATCATGGAAAAGGCAGGCAGCTTAGCCACTGGGACCGACAAAGAGCTAGCCATAGGTTAAGTACAGATGTTGCAATCACAAATTGGATTTTCCATAATGCACTCGCTGCTACAAATGCTTAACTTTATTTAGATTTGAAAGGGCATTGCCCATTACCAATAGGCTGCAGGCATAATGTTGTTGCTCCAGGAATTAACCACAATTTATGCTTTTATTTTTTTGGCATGCAGGCAGCCAAGAAAGGAAAACTTTCTCAAAAGACATGGTTACAAAATAAATTGGGCTTTACCCACTTACTTTATTCTGTCTTTACCACAAGCACAAACAAAGCTCTTAATAAAGACTTCTTTTAGACTTGGATTACAACAGGACTGTGACCCTTATTTCAATGTTGAGATTTGTATTGTTTTCCTTTAGCTTTAAATATGATATAATCATCACATAGCAACTAAGACCGTCCAGATTGAAACTTTCTGGATATGCATGACTTGATCATTTTCCACAATGGTCCTCAGAAATGGACAGCAATTGCCCCGCCAATGAAAGGAGATCCTCTTTGTAATTAAAGCCAGTAGAAAATTTAATCATTTTTTGCTTGGACAGCTTTCACATTCCACTCTAATATGGCACTGGAAGCGTTTGAAGTTGCTGTCTTGGCAGTCCCAAATTATACCTTTCATCAGCCAATCATAAGTAAATGGCAACTTGACAGTCCCAATCGCAACTTACTTTTCAGCTCAGGTCCATGTAATCAGGGAGGAGTGCACCCTACCCACTGACAAATCGACTATGAGTACTAGAATTACCATCTCTCCATTTTAACTTATGGAAAGTTTTATTCTAAAGATCAAAGTGACATTTTGCTTCATCTCAAAAGGTCAGACCTATGTAATTATCTCTTAACTGTTTATTTGCTCAAATAATTACCTTTTCAGTGAACCCTGAGTAATGCTACTTATTGTAATCTAAATTTTAAGTCAAGCATGTGATCTAAACCAGAGCGTCATCAACATAAAATTGGGGCTGATAGTTTTTATAGCTTTTAGTATTGCCTGTATTTCTCCAGATGACGTACGTTAGACTGCATTGCACCTCTTTGTGTTTAGCTCTACATGCCCTAAATTAATTTGCCAATTGTGTGTTGCTGTTTTCTGGACAATAGTCTGCTGGACCTTTGTGCACCTGCAAAGACTGATGGTCCAGATCAAATAAGTCAGGAATAAAAAAACACCTAAAGTGTAATTTCTATGAATTGTACAAATTTTAAAACTTTCCCAAAGGGAAGCACAGTATCTATTAGTATATGTACAACAGGTGACATATTTATTTTTAATTCAAGGGAAAAGATCTTGTGTTACTTCAGACATACTGTATGTACAATAAACAAATAGGATGACGTTGTTGATGTCAGCGAGATGCTCGTCATGACTTTATTCAATTCTTTCCTCTTTCACGTCACACAAATTTGTTGGGTGTAGTCGACATGTCACTGAGCAGATTCCTCTGCACTTGCCCAATGATGACATTACTCAGCTGACACAGTTGAGTATATTAACTTTGACAATGGTCTTTGAGAGAGAAGATGGAACTATTTACAAAGGAAGTAACGACCCGGACAGGCATTGCCTAATTTTTAGTAGACAGCTGCAATAATGAAAGTATAGAGTTTGAAATAATTTGGGCGTTAGCAGGGTCAGACAGAAACTTTTCACTGGTGGTGTAGGTAATATGGAGTCTATTGCAATTTTCTCCTCAAACTAGGTCTGTAAGAGCCTTATTGTCCAAAAGTCAAACGCTTGCAGGCGAGTGCCCAGTTGGGGTCAATTAAACTTGTACTTTTGCTGAGAGCCTGTTGGCTGACCAGCCTGGCCATAAACAATAGTCGCTATTATGCATCCTCAGGCATGTCTTGTGTAAAGGCATGTTCAAACCAAGCTCCTCAGAGACACTAAAATGAAACATGAACTAATTTGTGTCTTAGTGGTTTCTCCCATTCTTAACCCCAAGCTTGGCCAAGGCCAAGACAAAGAGAGTGTACTTATAAATAGGCATAAGAAAAAAGGGGAAAAGAGAGTATTGAGCCCAGCAGAAGACTGAAACCATGTGGGACTAGTGGAGAGTAACTCATCTTGTGACAACTGAGCATGCAACGTTCCTTCTCCTCACCAGCCCGCACCCCCTCAGTCCCACTCTGTCTCATGTCACAGCCATTCACCAGAAGACTGCAATTGGAGAAGGTCAATCGGTGGCTGGGGCCAAAGAACAAAGTGATGGTGATTTTCAAAAAGTACATGCGGGATCTGAAGAGGAAATGGTTTTGCCGCCAAACACTCAATTACACGTAATTACAATAATTCAACCTTGGAGGATGGTTTATTCCATTTTATTATGAGGTTTGCTCTTTCATGTCTCAGAACGCAGAGCAAGAAGAAGGAAACATGGTGAACAGTGACAAGGACTATGTGAAACAGATACTGATCCTGCATCCCAGGCTTTTCTTTACCCTTTCAAGTCCAGCATGAGTTCAGCCCATGGGCTGCTTATTAAAATGAGTTGAGGATTCAATTAATACATTTAATTAATCATAAAGAATCACTTGCACAAGTCACAATCACAAACAATTTGAGTTTTGTCTTTTCAGAAAACAACCCACTTTCCAATGTTTTTTTTAAAGGGCCCTACGAACCCCCACATGACAAGGGATAGAGAAGAAATGAAGCTTTCTCCCTCAAGTCTTATGAGAAGTAGAAGCATCAGCTACACGGTAATGTGTCTTCCAGTCCAGTAGGTGTGCTGTGACCAACACCGTCGTTGCGATTGTTGTGACAGTGATAGTTCAGTTTTTAGTCTAATTCTATCAGACCCAGCTGGACTTGCTTATTACACTCACTTTTGGACTTGATGTCTTATAGTCTTTTTCTTTTTTGGATGACACACAAATAATCCTGTTCTAGACTAATGTCTGGCTGCCGCGCCTTGTAAATATCTGATCTCTTTTTCAGTTTAAAAAACTTTCAGTCTCATCGTATTCATTTGATGAAGGTGTTTCCTCATCAAACAGTGGACGATTGTGCATTTTCACTGAAGCATCATTACAACGGACAAAAGCCCAGTCACTGTTGAAGCAACTGAGCTTCTGGCTCTGTGCTTTTGGAGTGTACAGAATTTCCCACTCTCACTGTAAATTTAACCTTTCATTACACAAGCACACTTGAAAATCAGGCCGCTCCATGTCACAGGTTAGACGCTTGAGCAGCTCGGCCCACACCACACCCCAGTGAAAGACTGAGAACTCTGTGTGTGATTGATCGTCACTTTTAATTTGGCTTAAGGTTGTCTCAGCATTTCTTTGCTGAAATACAGGCCCCTTAACAAGCCTGAAAAGCAGACATGGGCAGAGAGCAGGCTTTGAAATGCAACAACCCTTGAACCAGAAAATAATCAAGGGGACTTAGGCATGGCACTGTGGCCGGAAATTCACTGTGAATACTGGTTTCAACCATGACCATCTGAGAGCCGGCGTTCTGGCTTTTGCATTGATTTCAAGTCCCCCCACTTCCCCTTCTCCAGTCTCCCTCTCGGTTCTGTGTCACACACTAAATTTCTGCTCCCTCTAACCTAAAAGTTGATGAGTAGCGTCTCTGTTTCTGCTGCTGCTCTTGTCAGCAAAAAATGAACTGCTACATGCCTTTGGTCTTCTGGCGACACTTACTCAGACTCGCACACGTGTACCCACACACTTACAAATATACAGTGCGTCCTGCTTCTCACAACACATCACAGAGATGGCTACTTTTCTGCCAGTCTAGCAAAATTATTGTGTTATTCCTCCTTCTGCTCCGCCACTGCAGAGGAAGAAATTGTGGTTGGTACTATAGGCCAAGTCTCCGCACTGCTTGTGCTGATTACTAAGTAGACAAGTACCCGTTGGTTAGAAAAAACCCACAGCTCATTTCCACTAATTCAAATTTCAGAGTGGCAACGGCTGAGGTTTCTCTAAAGGACATGCTGGATTAATATGTGTTGTGTAGATAGTTATAATTGTACACAATCTTTACAAAGTCATACACAAAGTGGGTCATGACCTCCTTCATCATGAGGGAATACAAATAGTAAAATCCCCTTTGAATAAACACTCTTTGACCACATGTCGCTGTCTGGCATGTCCTTCCAATCCTTATGTCCTCATCATCCTTCAGAATGAAACAGAGCGTGCACATTTAATCTGCAGTTTCCACTCCCTTTTTGGTTTTTTCCCTCCTCTTCTGTGATCTGTGTTTTTCCTTTGAATTCTATCAGTCTTTATACCTTCCAGCCAATTAGTAAAGGCAAACACAACAACAATCACTCTCTGGTTTTAATACACTCAACCTCTTGAGCGGTAAATACCAGCAGATCCTTTAACATATTGTCATTCAAAAGGTCCAGCCAACTCTGGTTTTTGTCAGTCAAACGAGGGCCTCCTTTGAAATGGCAGCCCTGAGCAAAAACACAAGCTGTGTAAAGGAAAGGGGAGTAGTACAATGGCTGATGGAGGCTGATAACAACAGATTACGCTAAATTATCTGTTCATTAGTTAAGTGCCTGTGCTTTTATGGTGTAACAAGGGTTGGGTTGCAGAACTGTCCCATCCTGAATTTTTAATAGAGGCTGTAAACACTTTTGGACAGGTGACACCTCGGCTTGACACCGTTTTTAACGTTTAGAGCTCAGTAGTAAAAGTTATTTGGCATGTTTATTTACAAGCTCATCTTACCAAAGGGCAGATTCATACCCACTAATACATCTGTTCATGTTGTACAGATGTATTACAACATATACATCTTTTCATATGTTAATACACTTTTTACTATTGTTGTTTTTAGTTTTTTTGTTTTGTTTATTTCTTTTTTTTTTTCTTTCTTCCAAGTTTGTTTGTGTCATTTCTGTAAAGCACATTACGTTATTTTGGTATAAAATGTCCTTTATAAATACATTTACTTCTTATTCTACTTAAAATAATCACTATTAACATAAACATTTCTGAGGTTAAGTCAGTAACTCGTGTCAGTCTAACAAGGTCAAATCATATTGTAGAACCATTGACAAAAAGGCAAGATGCTTAGATTAGATTTAAAAGTGGTTATTCACAATGATACATCCTTATGATGCTCTTTCATGCTACCATTTAAAAGGACATTGCTGCCAAGAAACCTTAATGTGTTCCTTAGAAAAAACTACTTTAGTTAGTTAAAGCAACACTATGTGACTTTTTTGAGTCTTGAAAATCATTAAGAGAATAGCCTCTACTTAATTTAGATAGTGTTATCAAGAAATTTCAGTCCTGAACATGAGTTTAGGACAATCACATTCTTGCTTGTTACAAGGTGTCGAGTTGGGGACGCAGCAAATGACTGAGGCTACGTCCACACAAAGCCAGTGCATCCCCTATCCGATCTTTTTTTTTCCCCGTTCTAAAAAAAAATTCCGTAAACACGGCGTCGTCTCAAGAAATATCTGCGTACACACGAAACCACTGAAACCGACTGAAAACGATGTAGTATATATGCCAGACCAGTATGGGGCGCTGTAATTCTGCCACAGATATACACTATACACGGAGAAGAAGACTTTGAGCATGCGCATAACTTTGCGCGCTGCAGAAGAAGACGAAGACCTAAATATTTATTTTCTAATAAAAACAAGTTCTCAAATTGTTGCAGTCATTTATTTTGAGTGTAGTAATTGGTGCCCTCATGTTTGTTGTTTGCTCTTCAATATACGGACTGTAATAAAGCTAGTAGGCTTAGTAGCTTCTGCAGCACGAACTCAATCATGTAGTCCGCCATTATTGTTGTTGCTGTTACGTGTGACGAGGCCGACACGTGATGCGATGACATCATCGTTTCACAAAATAGACGGATTGGCTGTACAAACGAAACCGCAAGGGTGTCGTTTTCAGATTTATCCACTTTAGAACCCCGTTTCAAAAAATAGCGGATTCAAACTCCCAAAACGCCGGATCCGTGTGGACGAAACGCCAATACGATAAAAAATGTATACGTATACAGTGATTCGCGTCTCCGTGTGGACGGCCTCTGCTAAAACAGAGAAAGTGTATATTCTGCACTAAATACGTCTTGTGAAACAGGGATAAATATTGGATCACACAAAGGTTAACGAGGCGGAGATAATTGTAGGATTCTCACTCGGACACTGAAGTCTGAAAGTTTATGGAAAGTTTTGAACTTCAGTTTTTTTTGTAATGTATGTATTTTTCAGAAAGAAAAATTTGTCAAATTTTATTTTATAATTTAAAAAATAAATAAAAATAAACAAATTAAGAAGCAGGAGAGGTCCTTAGGCTACTTTTGGTCTGAGTCTGAGACAGGGACGGCCAAAAGAAAATCAGGTAGCGCCACATTAATTGAAAAGTAACCTGTGTGTGTTTGTAGCAGCATTTGTCTCTGTCAGACCTTTACTGGGCATACATCCTGAAAAGTTACATAGTGTTGCTTTAAAGTACTATTATAGCAGAGGACATATTATTGCATTACAAATTTTTAACAAAAACAAGTTTGCATTTTCCTTATCAAGCCACAGAGACTGTGTAACTAAAGGCACCTTTATTAGCTTTAGCTGCATTCATTTGAAGAAACCATAGAAACTGGAGAGTCAATTAAATTTCTATCCTGCTGATAAGTCAAAGGCAAAGAATGAAAGCACGTCATCACAATAACAAAGCAATCAAGAGACAGTACCAGAGAGCATCACAATAGGAGCATGCAGTAAAGAAACACATGCTTTGTATGCAAATAAGAGTTTCCTTGGCGTCATGTGAAAGTATGTAAGACAGTGAGAGGAATCCCAGGCATGTTGTGTGATGCCAGACCAATGGGCTGTGCTTTTGTCCGGGAGTCTGTCAGACGGTAAGAGAAACAAGGGAGGGAAGCAGAGACAGGGACAAAGAATAAAAGAAAGAAAAAGATGGAGTTAGTGGAAGAAACATTTGGGGGTCAAAGATGGATGGACCACACCCCTGCTGAGTGTCCGTTTTACACTCACGCACATCTCCTCCACGCCTCCATGAGCCCAGTCAGTGACGCCACGCAGCGCAAAGACGGCTCCTTCTACTTAATTTTGCAAACATCCTGTTTGATATCACTTACACTTTTAACCACATCAACAAGTTTACATCCAGTCCTCACACTTTTAATGTGCTCGGCCTCTCTGTCCCCTTCTCTCCCGCTCGCTCATTAGGGGTCATTTTCACTTCAAAGGCCTTCATTATCTGCCATCTCTGAGGGCAATTAGGAATGGAGTGACTTTGAACGGCAGGCAGCGCCACACTATTGGAACTACTCATCCCTTGTCATGAGGGCCTTTGTGGGGGCAGCTGACATTGACAGAGAGGCGTACGGAGGCCCCTTCGACCCCTCAGCCTCTCCTTCATACCCCCAGCTGGCCCCTCCCTTTGACTGGTAAACGACAGAGTAAAACGGTGTGTAATTAAGTGGCGGTCAAAGCAGGTCCTGTTTGGGTGTGTGACAGACTTGGCAGGGGAGTCGGTGATGGGATGGGGGGGGCACATTCTTTTGAAAGAGAATGGTTTGGATACAATGGTGAAGCTATGAAATGTGAAGTGGAAAAACCTGCTTTGTAAGATTAAAGTCAATGTGTACCTACATACAGTTACATTAAGGCTTTATGAGAGATGGAAGGGGGAGGGACTTACCGCTGCCTGTTGAATGGATGAATCTGAAAATGTCAACAATTATCATTAACACAAGAGAGAGCTTAACAAATCATCGGGCTATCATTATTATTAAATTATTCTTCATTTGCCAGTGTCACGTGACTCACCTGCAGCTACAATATTGTGTTATCATCTTTTGTAATGTTTAAAGTAAAGGAGTCACAAAACAGGATGCAAAGCAAAGGTTTTCTATACACTTTGTTTCTTTTCCTTGTCTTGCCCTATGAACAGTATCTCATTTGACACTTTTTTATTAAATAGTAGTCTCACTGGGTGTTATTGCCTGCAATAAGAAAGTTCTGTCCTTTTCCACGACTTCCATTTGGCATTTATGACGCCTATTTATATGAATGTAAAAGAAAGGCCCAGTGATCGGGGTAGTCACCAAATAAATGTCTGGTTATATTCGCTTTTCCTCTGTATAACAGCTTTTACTGGAGTGTGTGAGGCACAGGGCCTGTGTCTGTGTTTGCTGAGTGCTATATAAGATTTTTTTAGGCATAGCGGTTACTGCATTACTGCTGCCAAAGTAATAAAAGGAGCCAACAGGGAAATACAAAGTAAAGGCAGCTGCATGAGCATTGTTACATGAGCAATACATGCACAAAATGTAATTGTTTGAGAAATTGGGCATTTATGTGATGGAAATGAGGGGTTTAGACTCCACACATTTTATTTAAAATTCCTCTTTTTTTTCAGTAAAACTACAAAGCACAGTGTCATATGTGCACCTTGGAGGAACGCTGCTGAGTTGAAGGGAGCTGACTTAGCCGTTCTTTGATGCTCCCACTAGTTAGCTGTCTCCCACAGAGACCTGACATCCTGTCAGCATGAGGCCCCCTCTCATCCCCCGGGTCACTCACTACATGGCCGCAATATGTTGTATGTGTGTCAGAGGGACACAAGCAAAAGAAAGAACACACAAGAAAAAAGGACACATAAGAAAACAGAGCTCACACCACTGACAACAGACACCTCATCTTAGGCTATGTCCACACGAAGCCAGTGCATCCCCTATCCGATCTTGAGACGGCGTCGTCTCAAGAAAATATCTGCGTACACACGGCCGGCTGAAAACGATGTAGTATATATGCCCGACCAGTATGGGGCGCTGTAATTCTGCCACAGATATACACTATACACGAAGAAGAAGACTTTGAGCATGCGCATAACCTTGCGCGCTGCAGAAGAAGACGAAGACCTAAATATTTATTTTCTAATAAAAACAAGTTCTCAAATTGTTGCAGTCATATATTTAGAGTGTAGTAATTGGTGCCCTCATGTTTGTTGTTTGCTCTTCAATATACGGACTGAGTTCTGAGTGCTTTGGACATGCGGAAATTCTCTCTCCATTCATTTTCTCCTGGTTGCTCTCCAGGTTCTCTTTCGCGGTGGATCTAAGAGCATGTGGCGTATGGTGTTGTCCATTATCGCTTGTTGCTCACCACAACTGCATAGAAGCAATAGATTTTGCTGTAATAAAGCTAGTAGGCTTAGTAGCTTCTGCAGCACGAACTCAATCATGTAGTCCGCCATTATTGTTGTTGCTGTTACGTGTGACGAGGCCGACACGTGATGCGATGACATCATCGTTTTCACAAAATATACGGATTGGCTGTACACACGACACCGCAAGGGTGTCGCAAAGGTGTTGTCGAAAGATTTATCCACTTTAGAACCCTGTTTCAAAAAATAGCGGATACAGTCTCCCAAAACACCGGATCCGTGTGGACGAAAGGCCAATACGATACAAAATGTATATGGATACAGTGATTTTTGTCTCCGTGTGGACTAGGCCTGATTGACACTCTATAGGTTCATAGGTTTGAGGCCTGTTTTTCTTCCAAGTCAACCACGGAAAACAGATCAGCAAAAGTCATGGCAATCTGCAAATAACATTTAATATGAGACATTAACAACTTGTCTCAAATCAAATATTAAGTTACATTACTTCCTCTCACTGAGGCTTGCATGTTCCTACCCCACTTGTCAATTTTTTTCTGTTAAATTTATCATCTAACTGCTTGTATTCACGGCTCTCAAGCAGTAATAACACTTGAGCTGCTGACTGTGTGTCTTGTAATATCCCGAGGGCCGGGTGGAATTAGTTGCAATTACTTTTCTCAGGTAATTATAAATTCTCAGCCATCTAATAAAGTCATTCACACACGCCTCAGGGGCCCTTGATACTGTCATTTAAAATGCAGTGTGGATTAGTGCAGAGTAAAACCCAGGTCTCACGCCACTGTAATTGTAAGGTGCACGCAGCCTGTGGGTGGTTGAGGTTTCAAATGGCTTTAATTGACGCTGAGGTAATAAACAGGTAACAGAATCACTGGGAGAGAACTGCCAGCGGGTCAACGATGACAAATGGAGAAAGAGTGTCAGTAACAGAGATGCTTTTAACAAAAAAGCCCTAAAAACTGTTCAGAAAAGTACAGAATAGAGAACATATAGAGATTTACCATCAGACAAATTCATACTTCATCCATCACAATAGGCCGTGTATTATTCCTTTCTGACTTTCTTCTGAGCCCACTTCTCGACACCTCAGTCCTAATGGCCCAATAATGCCTTTTCTCACCTCGACTAAACAGAGAAAGTCAAACAGCGCCACTGACCCTGGCTTTTGACAGCACGTTCTGAGGATTAAGCAAACACATGGTAATTGCCCCAAGATCAGGTTGTGTTTTGACTGTGGCTGTCCTTGCGCCGCCTGACGTCTGTTTGATCTGCACAGTGCCACTGCAGCAGTGGCACTTTTTACATCTCAAGACCAGAGGTGGCCAGAAACTACTGTAGTAACATTTGTGCTTTTAAATGGCTGGTAAGAGTACATTTCCTGAAACACACTTGTTTTTTTTTTTGGTTGCATGCAGTTAGTTTGTCTTGTGACATTTGTCTGAGATTTTATCATAACGGCACTGTTGGCTTGGTCACATGACTCCATTTTATCAATTAAATCATATAAATCATATAAATTAACAAATCAAAAGTGACCATTCTTAAAGCAAAATTATGTAACTTTCTACCACAAAGTATGGAGCCTAAAAATCATAATGAATTATTGACTGAGAGATAAGAGTCCCACGTGAGTTCGCAGTGGGAATTGTATCCTTTAGTCCTAAGCAGGTATACACTGTAGAAAGTTACACAGGGTATTATTGTTTTACCTCGAATCATTTCTTTTCTAAAGTACTGGCTTTGGCTCCACACCCATCTCTGCTCAAAACAAGAATAAACAAAAAATTATGATCAAAGTGTGTAAATGCGTTGTTCAGAGCCATCATCTCATGCTGAGGTATTGTTTTTGGAGTTCTCTGTGGAAAAATTACATAAAATTTCATGCTTCCATAGTGGATAACGTTCCCATTAAAAACAAACAACTTCTCTCCAAATTGCTTTTATTGGTGCAAAGAAATCCTGCCCAGATGACCTCTATAAACAAAACTAAGTTGACGGAATAAGCCTGAGTGCGTCCGTTGAATTGTTGTTGGAGGTTGTTAAAATGCATTTTTTTTTTATGTATTTACAACCAATGAATTTACATATTTACTGATTAATGGCTCAAAAGAATATGGGTCAAAGCAGTTTATTGTTATCTACTGATATTTTATGACTGCTAATATTGGTACAACGCTCCAACCAGAAAGTGAGCAGAATGACATTTTAACTAATGCTCTCTCAGATGGGTCCAGAGAGCTTCAGTCAGTCATGACAACCTCTGAGGCAGTTACAGACCGACCCTGTCAACGGCCTCGGATCAAACCAGGCAGCGAAGAGCACCACTGTTTCAGTAGCCGGACCAGAGCCAGGAGTTAATGCCTGCTCCAGCCGTCAATCTGCTTCTCCTTTCTTTAAAAAAATAAAAATAAAATCGAGGGGAAAAAAGTAACACTGGCTCATCTCAGTCCATTTTAAAAGACCCTGTCAAAAGGAGGTAATTTTGCCCTGTCAATTATTGTGGATTTACTGTTATTAGGATGATTGCTGCAATGAATCTGCCCCGTGAGCTGGGCTAGGATTAAAGCAGCGGCTGACATATGGGATATTTGACAAGAGGAACTGCATGTCTTTCTGTCACTTCATTTCTCTAGGTTCAAATTCAACAATAGGCAAACCCATTTTAATTTAAATAAACGTATGAATTGCTTGTTTTATTACTTTCTTGTGAATCATCTTCTCAGCCTGTTTGCCTATAGAGGATCTCCCAGAAAGGTAAAAAAATACAGTGTTAATTTTTTTCTACATCTTTCTTATTCTAAAGGTAGTAGATAGACCAGATACAATTATAAACATGGTATTGAACTTGTTAATGTGATGGAAACATTTCTTGGAGACAATGGCTTTACATTTCTGTATTAAAATTGTTTATGTTTAGAACAAAAGTATTAATGTGTTGCAAGATTACATGTGACCTTAAAAGTAGTCAGCAAAATGCATCTCCAATATAATTTGCACAGAGGAGTGCTGGCATGAGCTTGTGTTGTTTATTTAATGGCCACATGTATCACTCAAAATAAAAAAAACTCAAAATTGATGGCTGATTATCTCGGGATGTTTGTGGAAAAAGAAAATACGAGTTTTCATCATAATGCATGTGGTAGTTTGTTTTGTGTTTGGCTCATTGTAACAATTAGTTTATTATACTCACTTTAGTTTATTGATTATTAAGTTGTTTGTGGTTTACTTTTCTCAAACAGCCATGGGAAGACTTGGAGCTCCGAAGGGAGGAATAATGACAGCCTGCAGGCAAAGCTAATACTAATAAAAGAGCCTGACAACACTACAGGAATGTTGCCAGAATTAATGAAAGCTAGCGGCCTCTCCTCTGTCTGGTGCCAAAGCACATGTGGAACCTCTAAAAGCCCATGTTTCTGGTGGAGTGAATTACCCCCTCAAACCAGTCACACCGGGATATCAGGATGCAGCGCTGACTAGAGTTAAAAGGCCTAACGTAGACCCAATCCCCTAAAATCATTACTGTACACACGCAAGCTCACGGGGATGGCTTGTGTATGTGTAAACACAAATGCACACGCAGGAACTGGGTTTACAGGCAGATCAGTGATAGTGTAAACACTGAGTTAAAAGAAAGGGCTGATGAGCACAGGGTTTAAAGGGTTCACTCAAATCTCAAAAGAAGACAGGTTTACAGCCTGATATAAAAAGTATGTGTCATGCGGTTTTTAAGATAATATATTTTCTGGTATTCTGCAAAAACTCAGTAAATAGGCTTTGAATTCAAAGAGTTAAAAAAATAGTATTCACACATTATGAACATCATGACATGAGAACACACTTAGATAATGTGTTTAGAGGTCAAGCTGCGGCAGTAAGTACACAGCTTAGTTGGACTGGAGCTGGACTGCTGCTTAGAAATGAAATGTATAAAAACCAATACAAAATGTGTTGGGTCTGATGAAGTCCAGTGACAGAAAAATAGCTATAATTAGTCAAAGTCATAGTCAAAGTCATTCTTGTTGATTTTTTTTTGGGGAGTGAAAGCAAAGAAAAGTGACGCCAAAGTTTCATAGACACAACAGCAGCTCCATCGGGGCCTTGGGCTGATATTAAAGTGACCCGGGACTGTCCAGACACAACTGGGCTCTAAACAGTCTTGGCTCCACTTTGGAATGAGCCTCCCACAGTGGACTACCTCTTGTAAAAACACCACTGTGCTGCTGCTGAGGCGTCTATTTCACACAAGCATGAAATGGATAATCTAAATGTGTTTTTTAAATACAACCTAGACCGAGTCAGCTGATCCAGCAATGGCTCCAGACAAATGCCAGGCCTTGGAGGGAAAATCATCTTGAGTGTAATGATAAACGGAGCAGAACATGTTGACTGAAATGGGTGATTACAATATACTATAATGAATTACAATATGCCACAATGACAGTAATTAAGCTCAATTTTAATTAAGCATCATTTCCAGTGTTTACATAAACAGGCAAGACAGTGCATGCTTTATAATTAATGAAAAGCAAAACAGTCATATTGTGGCTTGTTTGTCTGTGGGTGATGCCAAAACCTTTTCAAGTGCACTAAATATGTCATTATCTTCAACTATAACATTTAAGAAAGATTTGTAACAAGAGAACAGTGTGAGCATCAACACAGTAATTCTTTATTCTGATAAACACTTAGGGACACGCAGAACCACATTTAGGAGACCTGTTGAAGTCAAGATGAAACTGCACAAAAATCTAAAATGCATTTTGTTTTGCATGCATATAATTGTTAATAAAATAAAATCTGTCAAATATATAATAATGTCTTTCTCCACACTAAAATGTAAGTGCCATGAAATTTACTACTGTCCCTTGAATCTGCAACATCTGGGGCCTTTTCATAAATGAGGTGCAGCTTTTAGTTTAATAAATAAATTTAACTTGAGAAATGCATTTTACAAATTACACTTACACATTTTAGTAGATGATAGCGTTTGTTCATTAAATGCTTTGACCAGTGTGTTACATGAAGTATATAAATGTAGATGCATCTGTGTGTCCCTCTGTCTCAATGTCCGTGGTTACTGTTGTGAGGTCCAGCTGAGGTTGACTGATGCCTACGTTGGTCGAACACCGTGTTTAAGGCAGTCGCTCTGGCTCCACAGTGGGTGGAGTCGCCAGACAACATAACAGGGCCCTGCAGCCCACTGTAATTAGCCTTATTGAAGCTGTCAGTCAATGAGTGGCCCCTGTACGGTCCCAGAGCGGCCTGGTGTTAACATCAAGGGGAAGGTGCGACTCTCACCCCACCTCTCTGTTACTGCTTCAACAAGACCCCTGACAGTTCCCTCAGTTCACAGAGCTTCTCTCGTTCATCCATTTCCCTCATCTCTCCGCTCCACCGTCTCGTGATGTGTTGTGACAAACCGATATTGTTGCCATGACGTGATTAACAAGGGACACATGTTGCCATTGAGGAGGAAGCCATCAAACTAAACTTCAAAGAGGAGAAAATCCCAGCAAAGTAGAGTGAAATAAGACTTTTAAATCTGTTTGTGCATCGCAATGAAGATGTTTTCAATTGTACAGCTCTGATAGACGGGCTTGTTTTAGTGTGGGTTTGATAAAATAACAAACTCCACATGGACAAAAACATGCTGTGTCTAATAGGCTCATCGCTTTTGAGATTTCTGGAGTTCCTCTTAACCTCATGAGAAGTTTTGTCACGTTAATGCACTTTTGACATCTTTGTAATAGTACTTCATGTCTGCGAAGGTACAGAAAGCCCAGTAATAACAACACACACCCATGTCTAACAAAAGCCCATATCTACACACACCCTCTCATCCAAACACTCAGAGCTATTTCTGTTTCTCGATCCATGTCTCATGAATTCGGTTGCTGCCGCTTTCACACAAGGCACAATCCAAATATCCTCAGGGTGTTGTGGACTGTATGAAAGTACTGTGCACTCTCTGTAACCGGCTGATATCCCCCACACAAAACAAACTGTGTGCCCAGCATAATTAATACAAACAAATGCTGCTGTCCCATGGTAGTAAAAAGACAAACAAATTAGTATGGCTCTTATTCGTAACACCTAAGTGACCCGAATAACTGCATACTTTAATAATAGCTTTGACGTCAGTGTGTCTAAATAAGTGCACCTTTACGATTGTTTCAGCCTGTGAATATTGTTAAAGGTATTTATACAGTATTATTTGTGCCTTTATGGTTTCATTCCACTAATGACAATACTGATAATTACCATTTATTACATATAAATAATAATTTATTATTATTTGTTTGAATACAATTATATATCAGTGTTTACACATTGTAATTTGTACATTAGGTTTTGGGTGTATACTTCACATAATAAACAAATGTGTTAAAACCATCTGCCTTTATCTGCCAACTGAAGGTAGTGAGGCTTTATGATGCTCATATAAAGTTGTAGTCAGTGTTTTTATAAATTGCTTTTATTTCTAAAAGACTCTTAGACTCTTTAGCTTTAAGCTGCTGTATCACAAAACTACCTCCCTCACAGCTCAGTTCTATTGCGTCATTAGGTGATAAAACAGTTTTCCTCCATTAAAGGGAGAAAAGAAACTTGAATGATTAGTGACTATGCTAAAAAAAATATATATATTTACATTTAGCAGACGCTTTTATCCAAAGCGACTTACATTTACAGTTGACGCTTTCAAAGCGACTTACATTAAGGTCCCATTCACCAGTGTTACAGCTGGAACACCACTGGAGGCAAGGTGGGTTAAGTGTCTTGCCCAAGGACACAACAACAGTATGAACTGTGGGGAGAGCGGGAATCGAACCGCCTACCTTCTGGTTGAAAGACGACCGCTCTACCACTGTGCCACTGGCGCCCACGGCCAATAAAGGTTTAATGTTATTGAGGATAATAAACGAGCCTAGTGATCTTTTTTCATACCAATATTGAATATATAAAAATTCAAACACAAGTTTAAGCTGATGTGACTCTTTCTGTCTCTGTATTATATAATTAAGAGTCATTTCCGTCCAAAGCTTTTGTCCTGACAGCTTCGTCTTCAGCAAAGTACTCACAGGCTGCTGAAGGCAGCTTTGTTACAAAACCCGAAGGTATTTGTGGGCTTAATTACGTTCAGGTTACTTCTGGCATTTTGTGTTAAAACACTTTGGAATTTTTATTCCCTTTGTACACCATTGTAATGAACACAAGCCCATAATTGTTTCTCACCCATAGGCACTTAATAGGCTTTTTTAATTTTCCATGGTTTGCTCAGTAGCTATGCCAAGTTTTTTTCAGGTCATGTTGTTACTGTGACTCACAGGGCGCAGGCTGAACAGGCGGGCCAGCCATAAAAGGATGCCTAAATATATATTATATTAATTTGTTAGACATGAGGACCTGACCCAGGCACTCATTTAACATGTTCACTTGTGCTGATTAGAGTGTCTTTTAAATGATGGCATTTTTAAAAGTATCATTGCATCTTGTTAAAGTAACTAGTCATTGCTAATTAAAGACTAAACTTTAGTGCCAGCCACATCCATCCCAGCTGCATTTCAAAACACACAAAGCAACCCTGAACAACGCTTTCTTTGAAAAAAAAGGAAAATGAGCCCCACATGAAGAGATGGTCTAAGTCATCCCTCGTGAACAAAATGGCATGATTACTAAGTCATTACAAATGCGGCATCTCTTCTTTAGTAGAATTAAAATGGTGGTTTTGCCTTTCTGGTTAATAGTACTATTGATATTGGATTATTAATAACCAGTTGCCAAGAAAAATATAACTATATCTAACAATATAATCTGATTGAGTACTATATTTAAAACATTTCAAATATTGCCTGGGAAAATGCCTTCTTTGTCTTAGATGTGCCAAAATCAATAGGGCGTCACACGCAGAAGTTTTCAGACGTTAAATAAGGTCACTGCATGTTTTTTTTACTCTGGCTAAACGTATAAACTCCATGTGTTTGTTTAGTGTGAACAGTCTAAACAGCACAGATTTATTCTTGTGTATAGTGTTTGCATTGTGTTAAATGAAGAGGAACCTCCAACAATGGTGTGCAGTCATGACTGTTTGACGGCATGCTGTTGTGTACTTTGGCAGTTTGGACGACTAAACTGAGTGGTGCTATTGTTCCTGCTGTGCACTTCTGAGAGTGAACGCTGGGGAGAGACAGCGAGCCTACCTCTACACACACACACACACACACACACACACACACACACACACACACACACACACACACACACACACACACACACACACACACACACACACACACACACACACACACACACACACACACACACACACACACACACACACACACACACACACACACACACACACACACACACACACACACACACACACACAAACACACACACACACACACACACACACACACACACACACACACACACACACACACACACACACACACACAAACACACACACACACAAACACAAACACACACACACACACACACACACACACACACACACACACACACACACACACACACACACACACACACACACACACACACACACACACACACCACTGTAATCTCTGCTCCACTTTGTGGTTTCATCTGTTTGTTTTGACAAGTGTTTAACTTGCTGAATTGCACACCTTTAAAAGCATTTGGAAAAAAATATAGCACCATAAAAATTAATACTGTGGCTGGTTTGATTTATTAACTATTAATTAATCATTTTTATACTATAAGTAGCCCTACATAAACATTGTGTGCTTCTTAAACTCCTCAAATTAAGAATAAAATCAAAGAGCGTCAAGGTGTCTGCCTCAAAATGGGCAACTCTTTTTTTGTTTTTGTGTAATTGCTCTACATGGGTGGTCTCATCATCATAGTCTTTTATTTATGAGCACAAACACAAGCAAATCTTTGCAAATGTGCAATGTACATAAACACATGCTTCATTCAGTAGATGATCCAAACAAATATTACGGCTACTTAAAGTGATGGAGGCCCAGTGGGCTTTGTTCACACTGTGAAAAAAGAGATCAGGTTATATTTGAGATTTTTGATTGGTTTATTTTTAGCTTTAAACTTTTACATTACTTAATATTATATGTACTAAATAAAAGCCAGTGTGAGCTGATAAAGTTATGATGAGTCACTGAGCCATTGAACAATGTCAGATTGCTTAAAGGCAGGGCGGAGCAAATAAAACACTAATGACAACATAATGGCTCATTAGATTACGATGTGGGCAGCATTGTGTTTATACTTACATGAGAGTGTGAGCAAGTGGAAGAAATGCCTTCAGTATGAGAATTTTCCCAGGCTAACCTGACTAGGTGAGACTCTCTGGCACCAGGCTCTGAATACAGCCCTGGGGGGAGTCGTACAGTGCAGCAGCAGCCACTGAGGTATGCACTCGCACTCAGAAGGCAGAGGCATTCACGCGGCGCATCTTTCATATCTTTTTCCTAAACTCCTAACATTCTCACAACTGCTAATTACACTGCCAGATAACATGCTGTAAATCCATGTTTCAAACAGGACACTTAAAAGACGCATGTTACTCATTCTATAACATGCAACGACTCTGTATCCATCGTCTATTTATCCATCGTCTATTTATCCTCCTGCTGCAGTGTGTGTAAAAAACAGTAACCTTATGTTCCGCTGTGCTGATGGGTGAGTTTCAGGGTCAGGTCGCTTCATGTGTTTGACATTATTAGCAGAGCTACCATGTAATCCACACTCAATCCTCAGGCCAATGAGACTTTATTGGGGGTAAAGGGTGATGGTTATGGAAGCTATTAGACAATAATGGAATAAACTCCCCCCTTAACTTATTTGGTCTCGGGAGGATAGCCCTCTCCACTGAAGTTCCTTATCACTATGTATTTAGACACAAGGGATGGCCTTAAAGGGCTCTGGTAGCTCTCATTTACAAGCTCATAAATAGCTGTCTGATAGTTTAACCTCTGTTTGGAGTTATGATGTAAAGTGTGGTAATCTCACTGAGCCCTTTCCCAGGGTTACAGCAAGAGATATGATCAGCAGAGTAATGAAGAAGATGATAGCTTTTACATCTAACCGCAAAAAAAATAAGGTTTGTACTGCCTTAACATGATTTAGAGTCTCTTTAAAATCAAGTTTAAATAAAATGTCATTGCCTTTCTGCCTTATACAACATGAATAACAAATAACAAGATGTCTACCAATAAACCTCTTTACAGCTACAAATAAAAAGATGCACATGTAATGTTGAGAAACCTCAGTTATGGTGAGTCCAAGGATGCTCTTTGGCAGTATATCAGCGTTATTATCCGTCATTAAGGATATTACAGCTATTACACACACAGTTGTTGCACTGATCATCGTCTTTGAAGAGCCCATTAAAAAGGTTTGGTGATGTCTGAGACAATATGAAGACAAATTCTCTACAGTTTGCTTCCATTCACTTGAATCAAACAAAAATTGAGAAAGAGATGAACCAAACATTAATAGCACAGCACAGAAAAGCTTAGACTACTTAAAATTTTCAAATATGCATTAACATTGTAAATATCAGTTTTTAATGTGTGTAATGACTTTTTGAAAAAAAATAAAAAAATAAAATTAAGGTACAAAACGTCACTCCTAGTTAGACTGTGAATAATCTAACCGGCAGACTCAGCATAGAATAGATCTGTGGCTGCCAAACATTGGGTCAGGACCCAAAAGTACGTTGCAGGAGATTTTATTTGGGTATAACTGAATGTCAATGAGCATTTAATATAAATATAGCTGCTTTTGTACATTTGTAATGGTCAGAAAAAACATTAAGCTACAAATAATCTAAAGAATAAAAATACCTTTAAAATCAATTGAAAGGCACTAGAAAGTAAGAGAGAAAAAATGACAATGACCAATAACTAAGCTAAAACAGACCAGGGAAATGTGTCACAAATGAATTGGACTTAGGAAAAATATAGGTTCCCTGAAAGAAACTTTGGGAAACACTGGACTAGATCACTATCTGAGGTAGTGATCTAGTCACAACCAGTTTGCACATAGATATTAAACTGAGAAATGCATGTGTTTTGCACTGTTTAAAAAAGAATAATCATCAGTTATCAGTAATAAACTGCATTATTTTGTAAGTGGCCGACATTCCCCAGTAGTCCTTTATTGTCAACGTAAAGTCTGAGCCTGAGTATAACCTGTGTGGTTAGCTCGATGAGAACGTGGCGTGGAGGCTAAGCCCCCTGTTCCCCTGAATGTGTTTTCCTTTCTCCATGTTTGGACACACAGCAGACAAGTGGAGGTTAGGACAACACTGAGCCAGGAGCCAAAAGACTTAGCCGACAAGTAATTAGGAGCGGGGTCAAGTTGAGAGAACTAAGCTCCGTAATTCCCTCGCGATGCCACGGGTGAGGTAAGGCCCAACTGGAGATCCCTTTTCCACTTGAGAAGGCTCTGTAAAAGGAGGCAGACATGACAGAGACATAGGCTACACACCAAATTACAAAAGGAATTGGATATTAGAAGATATTCTTGTAGACAAATCTGAGGGTTTATGAAGCTGGTTTCATATTGCTGTTGGCCAGATAACTCACTGTAAACCATTAAAACAGTTAATCAGCTCAATTCTTCTAAGATAAGGTCTGTCAGTAACAACAAACTGACAGTGATGGAGTAAAACATGTTTTCTTGTTGTATGCTGAAATTTTCTTTTTAATTAATTTCTTTGTTTTGTACGGACGGATTGGGGCCACTGTAAAAAAATGAAAAAAGGGTAAAGTTCTGAGTCAGCGGTATGGGTGCCTGTAAGGACAGATTTTGTGGTATAAGAAAATGTGCAAAATCCATGCAATAGACTATATAAACACTTGTTTTTGTTTTTAATAGTTTATTTTGCGAACTAACACAGTGACAGTGTTTAACCTGTTCAATGGCAGCAGCTTATTTTAGAGTTCATCTTAGGAAATGAATGAACAGGCATGTGTGGTGGGGAGAGCTTTTATTAATAATGACATAGACTATCTAACATTCTTCAATTTATCATTTATCAATATATGCCACACTGAAGTATATATTTTGCAGCAGAGAGGACTCTGGAAGTAGAGTCATTATTTTGAATGTGTTTTTAATGCCCACAGGTTCAATTCCCACTCTACCCCTTACCCTCGTCATATTCAATAATTACTAATTATTTATTGTTCATCGGTTTTATTTGCCACACATTCAAATCTTACTTTTCTTAATTGCACAGATGTTCTTATTGTTAAAAATTAGTCTGAAATGTATTCCTATATTTTTCAAAACGCAATTTATAAATTTTATTATTAAGAATAAAAAACGAAAAAAAAAACAGTAGGCCTATATTATTCATACATCTATAATTCGTGACAAGACTAAGGGGATGTGTGGGATTTTAAATTGTGGTCATTAAAATGGATTCAACTCAAAGACTGCCTCCAGTTCTCTTACACTACAGAGTCCACATAATGGCCTCAGCTGCAAAAGATATACTCGAGTTTGACATACATCAATAAAAGTGCAATAATATTGATGAAAATAAACTCTAAATAAGACGCTACAGTGTGGGTTTTCCGCTGCCAGCGAACAGGCCTGCCCCGCTGTCACAGTTGCAAAAGTATTAAAATGTTTTTTCTAAAACCTAAAGAGAGAGAAACAAACAAATTCAATGTCACAACTTCACCAATAAATGTTAAAATGCATTCATACGTAGCTTATTGTAAGGACTTTTTTACCACAAAGTCTGTCCTTACCCATACTTCTGTATTTGACCTCAGAATTCTGACTTTATTCTCAGAACTCTACCCTCAAATTTTTATTTTTATTTTCACAGTGGCAAATCTTCTTCCATAGTTTTGACACCAGCATAACTTATGGTTTCTATTAAAGACAGACTGTGCTCCAGCTTCAACAACAGACTATTTTACTTAACAGCTATTTTTTAAACATTATTATACAATATTTGTGTAAAATGAACTGTATTATCTCAAACTGTCACCTGTAGCTCACAGTGTTTGTATTTTCTTGAGCGTCAGTGACTCATTGACTCATCAGTCAGTCAGTGAAAATAATGGGCAAGAACCTGATTGGTTATTGAAGGGAAAGCTACCTGCTGCATTGAAGAACACAGTAAACCCTATTTCCTCCAGATTTTACTGTACTTTCTGCAAAATTATTATAATGGGGAATAAACTAAAACAATAAGCCCATGACACGTCCCAATCAATGTTTAAATACTTTAAATACAGTGAATAAACAAAGGTATTTTATAAATGCCGACAACTTGTTTTTTTGTCTGATTAACTATCAAGCATAATTTTTCATGTTTCATGTTGAGATATGGAGTGACATCAACTCAGACCTAATCAAATGTTTTGCTGGATTAAAATATAGTTGCTTGTAAAATCTCATATTTGGATTATTGCGTGACCTCGTCTTTTGATGGTGACTCAGTAAAATGTCTGTCCCTGCGTGTTCGTGTGAGAAAACACCCCTAATGTTTTGTTAACCACAGTAGTCATGTGCTATTGACCTTCACCCCGTCTTTAATGTGGGCTGGTCCTAAGCAAACCTCGGAGCCCGCAACATGTTCATAAATCAGCTGCTGGAGATGGATGCAGGAATAATCATTCAGCCACATGAAGAACAAAATATGGTCAAATGCATTCCTATGGAGGTTTTTGTAATTTAAATTAGTTTCTGTTTAGGGCGTACCTCTGCTCTGTTATTTTACTGCCAGTATTTTCTTTCTGTTTCTGTGAATACAGATTCTTCTTTGTAAATATTATTTGAATGTTGCACTGAACTATCACTTTCAGAAGTGCTTTCATCTCAAATTACCTGCTCAGCTTTTCTGGCTGTGGCTCAAAAGTCCTCTTATCCTTTTAGAAAGGCAGACACAAAAACCTCTACAGCTGTTTTGTGTCAAGATTGTTTATGGAACAAGGTAATAGCAATAATAAATGCTATTATAAGTACTTTTTATCCTTTATTAAAATGTATAAAAGTTGTTTCTACAGAGATCTGGCTACAGTTCTACTGTGAGCTGGGATGATTCATGTTAGCATCTGTATTTAGATTTGTCTGTGTGTTGTTTCTCATCACTTTGTGCTGATGGCACAAGTTGTTATGGAAGGATGGATCAGCTGCTGCAGAGAGGGATTAGACTGGACTCAGAGACTCTGCAGGGAAATAAGACCTTCATTAGAAAAATGGGAAAAGGACGTCTGTTTTATAAAGAGCTATTAGCGTTTATTGATGAGACTAATGTGTGTGTTTAAAGTTAATTAGAAGGAGAGGCCATGCTTTAGGGGGGGCTGGTGATGAAAGACTTGCATTAATGTACATGGTAAAAGCACTGCTGGTTTCCATTTGAACTAACCGCTTCCCCTGCACTCAATGCACCAAACCACACAAACACACATGCACTACCTGCCTACACTGTACATACATGCACACACTCAGCAGCCTGCACATGTAAGTCATATACTAACCAGAGTAGGCTTGGCGCCCGCGGAGAGCAGCATGGAATTGCCCCTTAGAAACCAAATCCACTTTATCAAACTGCCAGACGTCAGTCCCAATCGTCTTCCAGCGGCCCCTGCTTTCACCAGGCAGCAGCGCGGAGACATGCAGGCTGCCGGAGCAAGTGTGGGGCCTGGACACAGATATCATGTGAGGCGGTCTGTTCACTTTCTCTTTACCACAATTATAACTAAAACTATAAATGTATGTTGTTACATGCATTTAAAATATAATGATTTATTTTTACTTGTTAAATGTTGCCCAATACTTAGTATCCAAGCACCCAATTCCTAAGTATATTTTTACATAAAACAGCTATTTGTCTTCTTTATTTTTCAGAGCAAATCTCATAACTGCCATTTCAATTTTACCTTTGTGCATTAGTGCAGCCCAACTGAGCACCACTGGTATGTTTCTATTGTAAATAAGGCATGCACAAAACCCATGAAATCCAAAATAGTAAATTATTCTTCATTATAACAGGGTCACAGTTACCGGAGAA
This sequence comes from Perccottus glenii, assembly GCA_024416835.2. Taxonomy (NCBI): domain Eukaryota; kingdom Metazoa; phylum Chordata; class Actinopteri; order Gobiiformes; family Odontobutidae; genus Perccottus; species Perccottus glenii. Next base: position 40,781,878 of record CM044546.2, read on the forward strand.
GCCAAACTAAGCAAACACTTTTTAAAGTCCAACAGCTCCCCTGACAGCTCGAGTGCCCGCTCAGATTGAACAGGAAGGGAGAGGTAATTTGCCGTGAGTTCTGTCCAGTCTCAAAACTCCTAGACATTGGGTCGTCCAGTAAAGTTGCGTGGTAACAGACAGACGCGGAGGCACTAGGTCACAAAGTTGAAATCCATTCCTGCTCTCCCCAGACAGTTCTTGATTGAGTTCCTGTAATCTGTAATGTGAAATCACTCTTTCCCATTGAAATATTTTGGTCATGATGGCGTAAGCATTTCTCATGTTTTTTGCATAAATGAGTCACTCTTGTGAATCTGAAAGATCAACAGCAAATGATGAAGCCAGCGAGAATATCCTCAGAAAACAAAATACGGTGTTACGCTCCTTTGAGAAATGTAAATGGGGACATGCAACATGAACAATGTGGTTCAAATCATGAGACTTATTTTGCCATGATTACACAACTAATTACATTTCAGGCTTTCCCATGAATATGGATGTTGTTTGCAGTGGGAGATAGACATGTAATGAATTTTTATGCCATAATTAATTAGTTCCACTTCTTTATGTCAAAGGCTAATTGAACAAACAACAGGCCTCAGATTCAGATACAATCAGTTATTGATTGATCCTTATCAGGATGTACTCATCATGAGTTTGAGGACTTTGTAGTAAAGGTAAAAATTTTAAACCACAACATAAAATGTCAAAGGATAACAATCAACAATAAATATCCCAGATCAAGCATGTTGTCTATTTTAATTTATCCTATCTACTCTGGGCAGCTCATTATAATACACATCCATCATTAGATCACAATATCAACAGTCACATTATTGTAAATAACTGCTTGAACCACAGTATTATGGTATTTAAGTGTGACCAGTGAAAGTTATTCCAAACTCCTTTATTTCTTCTATTTAATTGGGCTTTACTGTGCTGAACAGATAATGTTTATATTCTTATTGAAATATTCAAAAATAGTCATGGCATATCACATGCTTAATATTGTGAAGCCCTAATTCACTGATGTTTGGTTTTACATGTTTAGCAAAAATTACTAACATTGCCTTAGAGTAATCTACCCTGACCACAATCTTAACCTGAACATAACCCCAATCTAAAAACAACTAACAACCCCTACATTTAATAATTCCCCTACAATGTGGCGACATGTTTGTTCTCCACAGAGAAACTAATTCTCACAAGTGTCTGTGTATCCAGTTTTGTGTCCCCAGAAAATAACACACACATGCAGCGTTTCATCTGTCCAGACACCAACCATGAACTTATGTAATTTTCCCATCATACACAGGAAGTGGTTTCTCAGTCATCAGCGTTCCCAGGTTGCCATGGGTTACATGGTGTTTCCTTACACCTCTTCAACATCTTAGTCTTTATCCCCTTCTCTTTCTTGTTTGTTTGTTTCCCTGATGTTTTTATTTAAAGCATCAAAAGACGCCTCCCGTCTGCTCCCTCCCTTGCGACATACCCCCAGCCCCAAAGCAGTCAGGATGATTTGTAAACTTCAAACAACTAAGAGACCCAGCCTGGTCTCCTCTGCTCATTTAGGTAATTCAATAAGCCAGGGGGGACAAGCACAGCAGCGCACTGTTTCCCCCTCCTGCCCTCTGCGCCCTCGCTCTTCCCGCTCTTCCGACTCAACCCTCTGTGGACTATCTGCAACAAATGTCAATTTGCACACAAGTGTTCGGCACCACAATGTTCTGAGAATACACTGTTCAGTTTTCGAAGTATTCAGAATATCTCAATGAAACTTCTCTGGAACTCTTTATGTTTATCATTGGAAGTATGTGACAAATAACATCATTCGGTGGGTGTTTGTCCCCCATTTGGCATGAAGGGAGAGTGCAGTGGGAGAGAGGTTAATGGTATCCGCCTCTTTATACCTTGTCGAGACAGACGTGGCGGTGGGTCTCAGCCACAATCAGCCAGACCCATAAACGCTGGAAGAGCATAAATCTCAATCTTTATCAAAACCACACAGAGACATTGGGGCCACTCCCAGTGTGGTAGCCTTAACAAGCCTGCATCTGATAAACCCCCTCCTCACACACCTAAAAATGCCACACAAAACCTGGTGGCCTGGCACCACACTGACAAAATGATCAACGTCTTGTCATGTTGAAACATCACCCACTGTTTGTATTTCCAGGAAGCACATTTTAACTTATAAAGAAATAACAAAACATTTTGAAACTCCATCAGGGTCAATTTTCCAACAATAGATAAAGAGAAAGATGTTAAGCCTAATAAGCTAAAGGCTTAAAAAAGCATCCTGTTGCCCTGACCGGCAGCGGCTCCGTCTTGCTGCCTGAACCCACCCCCAAAGGAGGCAGTAAATGGTCCATTTTATCTCTTCGCTGTCAACCGTGACAGCATGAGCAGATAGCAATCTGGAAAAGGAGTAAAAACAATTTAATTGCTTTGCAATTTTTTTTTTACAATTGTCCAAAAGCTTTCAAAGCAGACTATGATTGGGATGAAATTGCAGACCTTCTTCCGCAGGAAGGAAAAGCTGACTAATCACCTTGTCATTAATGTTGGAGCTCATCAGAGGCTCGTCTGTTGGCACTGCCCACATGGCCACGCTGACTGCGGCTGTCAAAGCTAGCTTGGCGGATGATTTACTCTGAAGTGAACACAGCTCACTGAGATGAAACGTATTTGGAATCTGCTGTTCAAATATTTAGAGCAGGCTGACACGGCTGCTGCCGTCCAGACTTGGCACCCACTGCCTGTAATTGATTTAATTATCAGTAATTACCCAAGTGTTTCTGTGTATGCTCTGTGGTCCCGGCTAGGGCTTAGGGAGAACTTCATCAGCGTTTATGATGTGTTCCCATCTTAATTAATTCTGTGGTCCAGCCTGATTAAAGCACATGGATAGACATCTACAGACTGACAACCAGGGTGGCAGTCGGAGATCAAACCAGTTGCTGTATTAAAATAAAATATTAGCTGTTATAACAATGATTAGCGCTTTGAGTATACTATAAAAAATATTTATAAAAATATTTAAAATGATGACATTTAACTGTGTGTGTGTGTGTTTATGTGTGTATGTTTGTGATGTTACATGTGTGTCCATAGGCACTCACGTGAGCTCAAAAGAGTGGGGGGAGCTGTTAAAAGTCTTGAGTTCTAGCCTGTAAATGTCATGTTTGGTCGAAGATTTCCGTTTTTGCCTTCTAATTGGTGTCGGGGGATTTTGGCTCTTTTAAAGGCGGGAGTGAAAAAAGGGGGAGTGAGGGAAGCAGTGGGGAAAAATAAGCCAACAGAACTGCATTGAACCCAAACAGTGCAGAGTTTTAATGGTTCTGACTCCAGAAGAGCAAGGCTTGGGTCATTACGATGGGAAAATGGGGTCGCACTACAATAATAATCCATTACTTTTATTTGACAGCACAAGAAAAATATTGTGTCAACACATAAAAGGGGTTACTATAGATCATAAACTGCATTTACTGTTCAAACTGTCCAGGCAAAGGGGTGGGTTAGTTGACACTTGAAGAAAAAAGTAGATTTAGTAAGTATTTTCCATTTTGACTATTGGAAAACAACTTTATTTGGGATGGCCACTGGTGGAGCATCAAAGGAGACCTGAACATTTGTCTTCAGTGAAAGCATTTCTCTCTCACACACTATGTTTCATGTTAAACCACTAGTCGTCCAACACTCCTGTGTCCTCTCCCCCTTGGTCTCAGCCTCGACAGTGAGTGGGTTACTCTACTGTTTACAATATTTCAAATTCCCTCTCAAGTGTTTGCCTTGGCAGGTTGTTCGGCCTTTTCCCTAGCAATTACAGGCTTGCGGGGTTTCTCAAATGGGGCTTTTGAAGAAATAACACTTTACTCCCTGAGCTCAAGGGAAAAAACTGAGACATTTGGCCAGCAGCTCATACAGTCAATCACACAGACTCAGCTTGAGCTGGTTCTGACGCACTTGGCTACTAAAATATCCTGATACCCTGTGTGAAGGCATGGGCACACACTATTAGTACAGAGTCAGTCTGGGATTCAATAGTGTTTGGAAAAGACAGTACAACTAAAGGTAATAGCGTAGGAAGACCACAATTGTACCCTATAGTGGGCTAGGCCTATATAATGACATTTATCCTCTGTGTGTGTGCTTTTTGTACTATACTGTAGAATTAAATGAAATAAATAAATAATAATAAAATAGCTTTTTATTTTTATGATAATTAAAAGTTGAAGCATTTTAAATACAAATGAAGATAAAAGAGTTGTCTGACACATAGACCCTGTACTGCTGTTTACCTATTATTATCATTACAACAATATCACAATTGCTTACAATGGGCATTCAGCCCAATTATGTTGCTCTAAAAGTAAAAAAAAAAAGAAAAACATGAAGACAAAGACAAGGGTTTGTTTGTTTGTGTGCGAGTGTAAAGGATCAAACAAGAGCGAACATTTGAAAATCTCTGTCACGGAAACAAGGACTTAAGTCATTGCCTCATCCCATTTTGGTAATTACAATGAATGTAATTGCACAATTGCTCTGTTAAACTTTCTCTGTGAAGATTATGATGACGAGGTTCAGATGAAAGGGCCAATAACATCAACATTATATTGTCACAGGGCGGAGGGGGGTTAAAGGGGGGGAGGTGGAGGGGGTGACTCTTGAGTTCCTTACCCTGAGGCTAAGAATCTCCCCTCCCTCTTCTGCCCAACCTCCCCTCACCCTTCCACCCACACAAGGGAGTTAAAAATCCCATTTACTCTGACTGGAGCCAGGAGTTGGCTTGAAAAGGCCGCGGACAAAAAGCGATTTTCCACGGAACAAAACCATTACAATGGTCCCACTTTGATCTGAGCCCCCCTTCCCCACTCCTACCAGTGCCAATTGAACTTTGTCACCATGCAACTGTCATCCACGAAGGGAAAGCCCTCATACCCTGAATGAAGCAGTCCACAGCAATTTTCTCCAGACAGAGCTTTGAAGTGTCCAGGAGAAGTCCTGCTCCTACACTTTCTGGACCCTCTCTCCCGTCCTCTAGATTACTTTTTATTACTTGCCAATTTCAAATGGCCAGTGGGACAGTGTGGCTCATCCAGTGGGGCTACTAAGGAAGAGAAAAACTTTCAGTATCTTTGCTCTCTCTGCTTTCCCCTCCCTCCTTTCTTTCTAAGTAACAGAGGCATGCAGCGCTGGCATGTGGATAATCAGCCATGGGGCCCTGCAACATCAAAAGCTTGGAGAGCCCCTAAGAATACAAATGTGAGGCCTAATGGTACACTTCATTAATGTCCTCCCCATCAAAGGCCACTTTACTGACTTGGGAGATTGACTAATTTACACATTGTGGGAAATTGCTCCCAGCCATGCGTAAAACTGCCAAGCATTTATACAGAGACTCGGAGGGAGAGGTGGAGAGGGGGGGAGTAAGTGGAAGGCACAGCCTCTGTTCTCTTCCTGAGTGCTTTCTTTAACAGTTGGAAGTGGCTCAAGGCCAAGTGACATTATCACACATACGAACACCAGGAGAGCACGCCTTTGTGTCTCTGAAATTATTACTATAGGCATTTTCAAGTGCTCCCTGACAAGCCTTCCTGCCTCAACATATCTCATTCACAGTTCTCCTCTTCTTATCGCTTTTCTATATCACTTTTTGAATGAATAACAACAATAGTGGCACCATCACTAATCCCAGATACTAACATTTTACTGTACTGTCTTAGGTGCATGTGGACCAATTCAAATGTTAACAATCTTTTTTGCATACCTGGTTGCCATGTTGTTGGATAATAAAAAAATAAATGATTTAAAATTGCAACCTTTCATTTCCTGTCCTTTTGGCCCCATTCTTTGCTGATTCACATTTTTCATAAAGATAACTGTCATTCATCACTTATTCATTATATTATTTTCCAGTAGCTTTACTTTTCTCTTTTTTTTCTGTCTTTCTTTCATTCACTTGCAATGTTTTTACTAGGTAATTTTACAAGGGTGCATTTAGCAAGAAGAGTCAGATAGTGTATTTCCTGAAAGCTTAGAGTCTTTCAAGGAGCTTACATGTCAGACTTGTCAGGCTGGAAACACCGCCAAGCTAATGGTGCTCTGTAATTGGTGGATGTGTAAACAGGCAACAGTTGGCTAACATTACTAGATCAACTCTAAAGGTAATTTAGGGTCAGTGATGTCTTTGTTGAGCACATACTGTAGGTTGCATTAGGATTTGCAGAGGTTTTACAGCTCAATCTTTAAATAAAGCAAATAATAAACTTCACACTTGACCCAAAATTGAATCATGTAAAAACTCATTAATCCTAGTTAATGTCACACAATCCTTGCCTCTTTGCACTGAAATAGTTTTTTGTATATTTTTTCACAACTGCACACATCACCTAGTCTCACACACACACACACACATACTCATATTACTGTCATCGCCAGTTATTACAAACAGGAGCCGCATGCAAGCTAGCATGTTTTACAACCACATTAACCATGCTATTGGGACTTAAGTGACTGTTTGAGGCATTTTTTGTAGCTGTCTTGCATACATGCTTGTGTGTGTGTGTCGAGGTGGGCTGGTGGGAGTTAACGCCTGCTTTAGGCCCTAACACCTGCAATACAGAGCAAGTCTTTCAGCAGGCAAATTATATGGCTTTAATTTGTCTTCTCGAAACAGTGTAGCCGGCCGCAGACACTGTTGCCAAGTGCTGCTCGACTGTAGCATTAAAGAGAATGTTAAAAGTGTGTTGAGTGTCTGTATATGCAAGCACGGCCTTGACATAAGTAAATACACTGGCTTGGGTGGAACACCTGTTTATGTTGGAGACTCTCGGAGCTGACAGATATTATAAAGGAGTTTTCAGTGTTTTCCATGTAGCCAGAAAGTAGCAGTGAAACTTTTTAAAGGAGCTGCACTGGCAAAGGTGCAGTGCCACTGGCAGGAAGGGAAAGCCTAATGTGTCTCGTTTGCAATCTGGACCGAGTTATGCAGTTGGCCTGGCCTGTAGCAGTACACACTTCAGTCATTGGCTGGTCAACAGAGGCTATTTGAATATCGTGACTAATTCAACCAATTAAACTGTCACAGAGCTTTTTTCAATGGGACTTTTTCACAGGCTGCTCATCCATAATGCTCTCCTCTGTTCCCACTTGGTTTGATTTGAACTCCCCCATTCAGCGTTCACTGCTGCAATGAGTTAGATCACAGACTATGTATATATAGCCATAGCCAGAGGCCCTCTTTTGGGCCAAGCCACAGAGGATGGACGATCTTTACAAATTGAACAATAAGATCAGTATAAACAATCTGAAACACTGTTATTAAGCTGCTTTCAAATCAGAAGTGGTCAGGGTGGCCTACTCGAATTATATGGACGTTATCATCTGTACAATTTATGACACAGGCATATAAATAGCGTTTTTATATGATGGCTGCACCCTGGTTTGAGATAAATGAGTGAAATGAAATGGTACAGATTTTATTTTGATAAAGTAAGATAAGATGGATGCACTTCCTTGAATAGATGGGTCAGCAATTTCCATGAAACCCCCATAATATTCTCTAGAATATATGGAAAATCACTAATCCAGCTTTTGACAGCGTGCATCAGTTGTGGCTACTTGCTCTTAAGGACACTTGTGACGCTTCAAGATGTTAAATTAAGAGAAATGCTGCATGATTTTCAGAAAGTCAGTAAAAGCTGTTCAAGTGCTGCTGACAGTTTATGGTGGTCATAAAATGCAACACTTTCCAAAGCACTAGCTCAGTTTGTCTAATTGTACAGTGATAACCATAGGAACTACAATCACTCTGGCAAGGAAGGAAATGCTCTTTAAGGAACATTTTGGGATGTTTTTAAACATCCATGGACCAGTATGGTAAGTGGTGTAAACATCATCAAACAAATTTGAACATTAATAAACATCCCTAAATGACTGCCATAAAAATACCTATGCAGTTGTTAGGAATTCATTTATGACATTGAACTATTTGCAAATGGGACTCTTAACAATTATTAGCAATTATCTATTTATTTATTTTTAATTAAAAGCTATAATTATGTTTGTGAGTCCTGATGCTGTTGCTTTATGCCTATTCTATAAGTATGCTTTAATAACATACCAAGTGTTGTGTGGACAAAGGTTCATGGGCAACCACCCAGCGGAGGGTGGGGCCACTATTATGAAACCGCAGGTCATGAATAAAAGGTTTTAACTGGAAATCTCGTTGCAGCAAGAATTGTTTGGCACATTTTTGGCAAGTTCTCAGTATTCACCCTGTAAAACAAGTTTTATTATTGCCTTTAAATTGTTTACTAATTAAAATGTTTAATCATCCAACACAATCAAATGAGCCATAAGGCATGTCAGGCAAAGAACAAAGTGATAAAAGTAAGTAATTACAGGAATGTTCATACTGTTCATTGATGTGAGGTATTGCATTTATGTCAGTCAATTTGTTTATCAATTTCTTTGCGTGTGTCTGTCAGATGTTTGTTGCACAGATTTGACACGCAGCGGTGACGGCCGACCAATGGAGACATTGGCGAGACTTGGGGTGTACTTGACATCAATGGAGTCAGGTCTCGTGAACCTCAAAGGGAGCGCTTGAATTCACCTTTTGTCTGTCCCTAAACGAGACACTGGGGAGACCGTTCCAATCGAGTCCGCAGATCTCAAAGAGAAGGAGAGCCACGCTTGGATTTAAGTAATGCGCTGCTCCTTGTTGAACAAATTCACCATTGTGGCTCGTTAGGCTGATACTATCCACATACCTGCTTTGAGGGAATGCATGTGAAAGGGCAGTCTGGAGTCTCTGCCAACCGAGGATGGAGTGGTGAGGAAGAGGAGGGGCTCCACTTAATGGGTCACAAATTCACATTGAGAGGAGCCACATCTGCATTTTATCAGCAGGGCCCAGATAGTGTTTCAGGGGACGATTGTCTGCAGATTGGCCATTGGGCCTTTTAAAGTGGTAAATTGTTGAGCAAAAGCAGAGCCGCAACAAGGATGACATAGCATGGTGCCGGCTGCCACTCAAAGGCAAACACCAATCAGATTTTGAGAAAGGCTTGACGAACTTGAAATGTAAGCTTGTTTTCTCCAGCCAGGTTTTGTGAAAAGGTGAAGTCTTTGTTGTGTAGTTTAAAAACACAAGAGGTAATTTAGGAGAAAATGGTTATATATGTTCAGACATGGTTTCTTCTCGCAGCTAAACCAGAACAACCCCTAGTGGAGCCACTAAATCACCACTTTGCCCTGTAATGACACACGCTCAAAACCTCTCCGGTCATTTTAGAGCAGTTGTGTACAAAGTTTTTGTTCCATCATTTTTGGAAGAGAAGATGAAAATGCTCTCTTTATGTTTTTGTATGTTTACAGATTGTATAAGTTAATTTTGGTAACTGTCACAATATCAGCAAATAGCAATGCATCTAAAGTCTAATCCAAAATTAGAATAAAAAATAATAGTATTAAAAATGATATGATATAATACAGTATATTACTTTTTTTTGTAACTAAAACACATAAAGCCAAAATATTAAGAAAATACATAGAAGTACCTTAGATTTGTTGGATTATGTAATAAAGTGATAAACGTTGCCCAGGTGATTCAGTTCAATAAAAAAACATGAAAGATAATGTAGCAGAAAGACGTTATCTGTTCAGACATGGTCTCTTCTCATGGCTGACCCAGAACATCCTCTGACACATCTTTCCCACAGGGAGTTGTGGACGTGGAGGCCAGCCTGCCCTGACAGAGAAACAAGTCCTGTGAGGCGTCCTGGGCCCCGCAGGGAGCTCTTGTCTCTTTCCCCTGCTTCATTACCATCTTCCCCCTCTTTCTTCCCTTTCATCTGCGGCCTATCGCTGGCTCCAAGCTGCTCGCATCCGGGAATATAGTGAATAGGGTGGGAGGCTAGACGGAGCTGGAACGGATATGGGAAAAGGCAGAATAAACATTCTAAAAAAGGGGGACTTCACTTTGGTTTTAAAGTTGTTTTTTGAGAGTGGAAGTGGACAAAGCAACAGAAACAGTGCAGAGGCTAAGACCCTCAGGTGTTCAAATATAGTGGTTTTATAATGAGTAAGATCACTCAGAAATACTTGGAAGTGCACTCTGGATGTTACTTAGAGATCTAGTGTAGTTTAACACTGAACATTGAACAAATCTGCCAAACATGTAAAAGAACTGAGCTCATATCTGACCGAGTACCTATTGTAAGAAAATGAATGTTAATCGTCAAAATAAAAAAGAAGGTGCTGCTTAATTACCCCTTATTTACTTACTTAATTACGACACACAGTGCATCAAGTCTGGTGGTCTCCAGAAGTTACAAAGTCAATCTTTTATTCTAAAGAAAATAAAAATGTTGTTCTCATTAAATGACAACGTAACTGTGATCATAAAAAGTCAACATAAAATAGGCTTTGATATAATAATTCCCGCGACCCCTAACGGGACGTTAGAAAATAAATGAATGAATAAATAATAATTCCTGCTTTCATACCTATAGGGCAGGTCTCAAATGTCAAAAACTAAAGTCTTCATGCTTTTGCTATTTATTCACCAAATTTATTTTCTATTTAAATTTTTTTGTTGCTTTGTAATTTAATTTGTTGAATATGTTACGACAGTATTAATGATACAAAAAAAGGACTATGTAAAATCTGAGCTCAGGTTGGCCTTCGGGCACAAATAAATCCAATTTCCTGTCTTTGCATTTTACAATAATCTTTAATATGGGCATTGATTGTGTGCTTTTATACCTTATAAAAACCCAATAACATTTTCCAGGATGTATTTTAGATATGCCTTTTTGACAATAAAAATAGAATAGGCGGTGATGTGCTGGCCAGAGATATAAAACCTATTCAGTAATTTCATTTAACAAGCACCAGCGTACTGAAGCTAATTTATTGCTTTCTCATTTTATGGGGGCAGCTTTGAAACACATTTTCCCATGACTCTGCTCTTTGATTTCTCTGACCTCTGACAGACACACACCTTCCTCAAATGCCAACATAAATCTGGCCTTATCCAAACATACACACACTCATAGACACACATGCAAACATACACACGCATATACATGTGTAGCTTTGTTTATGTGCCATTCTCAGTCCACACTACACACACACACACACACACACACACACACACACACACACACACACACACACACACACTGCAGGCCACCTTATCGCCAGACTCTTAAGCGTATACCCCAGACTCCACTAATCAAGACAAACTCCAGCCATGGCCCTCAACCCCCTCAAAAAGCTCCTCTCATTCCCCTTTAACACACACCCGCCCCTGAACACCCTCCACCCGTCCCTCTTGGGCCGCACAGAGTCCACTGTAATTGGTTTAGACATAATTTACTGCCCACTTGGTAATGTAGCATTTCAGCATCTGATAAAAATCATATCAAGTCACAGCAATGGGTTCAACGGCTTGAAAGGGACTCATTGTAATCACTGAGATACTGGAGGAGGTCTCTGTGCTCACACACAGCCTCAGACTCTGCCCTCTCCGCTCAAAAGACATTTACTCAACATTTTACACCTCATTTGTCTTTCTTCTTTAATGTGCATTTTTACATCTAAGCTTTTTAATTGCATCCCAGACATAATTGTGAAGAGGAACCTTTTCATTCATCTATTTAAATGTGAACTACAAATTAAGTTAGTGACAAGGTGAGTGGAGGTTACTGCTGGAAACGGGTCGGTCAGCTGAGTTTATTTTTTAAGAAAATCTATTGTCATTGATCAATATTTGATGATTATATTATATCATCAATGGGTTTTACTCATCATTAGGCCTGGGATGGTGTGAGATTCTAACAGCATCATAATCTTGTGGAAAAAATACCACGGTTTGACGGTATCACAGATAGAGCTTAAAATGGTATTATTTTCTGGTAAATTGGACAAATTTTGGGTTGTTATAATAGATAAATAATGTAGTACAATTGGAAACAGGAACCTAATAACTTTCTGGTCTTGTCTCTCCAGCTCATTTGACATCAATGGTCCGCCGAGGTATTTGTGTTTTTTAATGCTATAATAAAGATTATCATGGCACTTTGAAACCATGGTATACTTTCGGTTTTTGTCCCATGCCTACCCATCATAAAAATGTGCTCTTAATATTGTGTTTGTACATTGTGTGATTCCATGATTTAATTCCTCGTACATTATGCTGTAAATATGTAGTGTGTTTTTTTTTTTTTACCCTGATCTTGACGTGATTGCTTTTTTTTTGTGATACTTTTTATCTGAATTTTATTGCATGCACAACTCAGACTTTTTTAAACCTGTCTGTGAGCTGCTGCATTTTCCGCTGTGCAGTCACTAAAGTCCTGTTTTGTTGGCTTTTTTGCCTTTTTTTGATAGTAGAGACAACAGTTTGACTGGAAACAGTTCGAAAGAGACGGGAAGGACATTTGGCAAGGCATGCACTGTACCCTGTGAGCCTCTGGGGTGCCAAGGGAGGATAATTATCCATTTCACTTTTATATATAACTTAAATTCAGTAGTTTATGAAAGCATCCTCCTAAGCCTCTCTCAATGCTCTTCATAACTGCACATCGAGAGAATTGGTGTGATGTTTAAGGACATGAACTCTGGGTTCAATTGTGTGTGAAAATACTTTTCTTCCAGACCTATGAGGGCGGAAATAAGACTTATGAAGCACCTAGTGATAACACTTATTACCTCTTAGCTAGCACTTTTTACTCACAGCTCACTAACTGAAGCCAGTAAATGTAGCACTGTTTAAAATAGCAAATATGGAGGTTAAAAATAAGACAGTATATTTTTCCTTTCCCTTTTATTTGTCCCTTGAGCTAAGTGACCTCATAAGCTTGAAAACTGAGCTTTTTTTTTCTCTCTTAGAATAATAAAGATGAAATTGGGCCCTTCCCACAAGGACACTGGCAGCATGTTTAAAATTTAGTGAAGCCCATTACTGTAACTTTAAGAGAAAAGCTAAACTGAATGATTTTTCCTTATGTGTTTTATTAGCTGCACTAAATCTGGCTTTTATCAGTGTAAGGTAAGTCCTCATCAGGTTTCACTGACAGCAGAGTCCATCCACACTGTTCAGGGCTCATCTGCTCAATGCTTGACCACACAAAGGAAGAGTCGGCGCGGCTAACAATGTCACTATCTTAACATTAGACAGAGGCCTTGTGCGTCAAAAGATAAGTGCAGCACTGATCAGGCTGTGATCAAAGACGAGTAATGGCCCCAGAGAGATTCCTTTTCTTTGAATCAACACAACCTACAGGATAATTAGACACAGCTAACTCCCATTTCAATAGGTACTGTCTGACTCTTCCATGCACTATGACTCAGGTTTACATAACAGTGTGCTGCTATGTTGTGGAGACTTCATATCGTAATTATACTGATAAAAGAATCACCGCTGCCAATTTCTGCAAATCCAAAGTCAGCCGTGGATTTAGTTCTCATCAGACAAAAATACAACAGGTGGAACTGTTCAGAGCAAATGAAAACATATGTTATAAGGGTCTTTTAATCTCCTTTATGGGATTATACAGTGATGTCAACGCTATTGTACTGCACTGTTGAATATTTGGAATAACTAAATAGTGCCCTCTTGCAGTGTCCATGTGCTGGTCCTCACTGCTCCATTGCAGAGCTCCCGTCCAAGAGAGAATTATTAGTACTCTGACAAGAGAGTTGTTAAAGTGCTTGCTAAATTAAAGGCAGACTTGTATGTAGCAAAGAAGAAGGGCTGGAAGTAAATAGGTGGTTTTCCTGCACGTTCCAAAGTAAATAAGTTAGAAAACTGTTTCCATCCACTTTGCAGCTCAATCGTCTGGCTCCCATTTACACCATGAGCTATTTAGCCATCTTGCACTCGCACACCCATGACCATATGCACAGCTGAAAGGTATTGTACACTTTTAGGAAAGAAAAAAAAACCTTGAGAGAGGCCAAATCTTGTTGAGTTGAAATAACAGAGAAAGGATTAACAATGTGTGTGGCTATGCGGTTAAATGGCCAACCTCTGACTTGATAGTTTTAACAACTTAATAATACGTACAAAAAGGGCAAAAGTGATGCTCCAATTATGGTCGATCTGGAAGAAATACAATGTGTTCACAGGATGGTTTCAGGGCTGGAAACATTTGAGAAACCAAAAAGCAAGTTAAGTGTGTTATATATTGCTTCGGTTCATTTAACATAGCTCTTAGAAATCAGATCAGGTGTCGTTGGCGAACGGCGTAATTGCATATTAATCCCACCTAACATGGTTCAAAACAGTGTAATGAAACTATTTATTCACAGCCTTTCGCGCCTGCCTCACTGGCAGCCTTTCATAATCCCCTCACCCCAAATGAAACATTATATCACTCTATGTGATGTGCTCTTGACATCATCATTTAACTGGTATGCACCCTAACAGGGCACGCTCTTCATACAAGAGTGCACACTCGATAAGCCACTTAAGAAGCTTTTTAGTAGTTTTCAGCCCCTGTCAAGAGTCAAGTGCAACCTTTTGGCTTTGTCCCATCAATACTGCACTGTGATCTGGAGCTCAAACACCCACAAAAACTCACTCTGCTGTCACACCATAGGGGATTAACTTTAGGCCAATAACACGCAATTAGATTTATTTTCCCCTGTTAAGCCTATTAGGCTACACTCAAACAGCCGGCAGTCTTGCTTTAGCTGAATTTAATTGTGTTTTTTATGCCCAATGAGCTGTGGGCTGCAGGGGGTGGAGATGTGGAAGAGGCCCTCATGTCAGCCAAAAGCACATCGTCAAAAAAACAGAATTTCACAGGCCACTCAGGCAATCTCAACTCCAGAGCAGTGATTAACTGAGCTTCCTCGCCTCGAAGGAAGAAAAGGGACACTTCAAACTGTAAAGTGACACTGACGCCGCCTGCAATCATGTCACTTTGTGTGCATTCATGGCACGCTAATCCTGTTACACAAATAAAGACATCTCCCAATCTTAGCCTTTCCTCAGTTCATTTGCAGGCCTTTTTGCCATTGTTTGCTCATAGGTTTATCCGCTATTGTTGGCAAAGTGGCTCCCCTGCTGCACTGCACAAAAGACTTAAGCTCACATGGCACAAGCAGATTTCTCTAGAGACTTCAGTGCATGCATATAATCACAAGAGATATTAAATACGCTTAACGGACAGGTAAATGACAGAGTTTCTTGTTTCTGCAGAGTGGCATTATGGCACAGGTCACAGCAGTGACAAAAAGTAGCAGCTGCAGCTAATGTTGCAAAAGTGTATGGGACACTAGAAAATACTGTATACTGTTAAATCATGGAACAGTTCAAATATACTGGGATACTGTCAGTCTAATAACCCACCAGCTTAATCACACTTAGAGCCAAATATATAAAGAAAATGCCACTCTTTATTTGATTAATTCTGTTGAATAAGGCATAATAATGGCCTATAACCAACATATGAACAACATGGACTAATGTAAGAACCAATCAAGCTGTGTCCGTGGGGTCTAGAGTTGACAAAGAGTAGGATTATTTGGGTAGACACTGTTCACATTCATTGGCAAAAGACAATCTCTCAAACCCCCTCTGTACCTGCTCAACTAAAAGCCCTCCCTCCATTTTTCTCTCTTCCTCTGTCCCCTGCTGCCTCCTCAGTTACACATGTAATGTCAAAGTCCTATTCAATTACACAACTTGACAAATAGAAAACCCATTGCTTCTTGTCAGGTGTATGTAACTCTTTGCCAGCACGCTGAATGAATCCATGAGAAGAGTAGTTAATCACATTAAAGGAGCAGTGGAGACACCTTAATGGAGACACTGCAGAGGAAAGGAGAGTGGGCTGTTGGGGAGGAGTTTAACAGTGATATGGAAAGGTGAGATAATTGTGGTAAAGTGAGAGAAATGAGAAGACATGCTCACCATCCGACATTACCTAAATCCAAAGCTGATCGTCTGTTCCCTTACACAGTCCGTAAAACCAAGGCAGAAACATCCAACAAATTGCTGCTATTAAAAGTAGATTGTTTAGCCTATAACGAAACCATTGAGCACGTTGAGGCACATCAAGGCTCACGCAACCCAATCAGAACAAAAACAAACATCTGAAGCTGCAAACTTTCAGTACACCATCATCTCTCCAGACCCCCACTTGGATTTGAAACACTTTTTGATGACTGAACAAACAAATCCCAACAGTTTGAGTGTTTGGCTTGGGGTGTAGAGTGGCAGATTAGTAATCATACCTCCGGCCTGTTATTCTATGTCTGGCCATGGAGGAGGCAGAGGGGGGTACTGTGGAGGGGGTATAGATGAAAAAGAGAGAGGGGTTGGTGGGCTTTTGCTGAAAACATAATTGGCATGGCCCCGGTGACACTGTCCTTCAGATCGCGCTGTGCCTCTCTGTGTGCAGTCTCAGGGCCCCTGCGATGTTTCATTAAACAACGAGCGGGGCCTCTAAATAGATGTTTGTGCAGCCTCTGTGGCTCCACCACACAGCGAGGAGCATGTCTTGCTATCCTGTTCTGACGCAACTATAATTAGCTACGCAGCAACAAATCATAATGAGACGATGGACGTTTGTGTATGTGCTGTGCCCTGTGTGGTGGGAATGGGGGCTCAAAAGGTGTAGCAGCAGGACATGCAGACATTTCAAGAAAAATAATTCCACTAAAATAATTTTGGGTCAGTCAAGTTTGTAAAACATGTGGGACAAATGAACACATATAGCTGAACTTTATTCTATTGTGCACCTCTGAAAAACCATGAAGGCAAGTGAATAATGTACATGAAAAGATCATATGTGTGGTTACAATGGAGCTGAAGAGATCAATGCTAATAAAAAAAATATGATATCTTTCTATAATACATCCCATTATAAAAATAATTTTAAACAACACTAGTTCAACTTACACACATAGTCTCTTCTTATCAAGTATTACAAACAGTTTGTAATGCTTTCCAATATCCACCTGCTGGAAACAATGCCACTTACACAACTGTTATACACTGTGACATTAAAAACACAAAGCAAGACCCTTTTGTGCATAAAAGGACCTGGTCATGGCCCTCAACTTCAATAAAGATAATCATCAGAGATATTGAATAAGGAGGATGTGAAGATAATATAAAGCATGCGAGCAAGGAATTCATGCTGCCTTAAAAGGTCTCAAATGGTATACGAAGGCCAAAGAGGTTAGCAAAATGGCGGACGATATTATCTTGCTCTTTTGGATGACGAATCAAAAGAAAATGTCCAATAAAGTCTTACAGTTAACACTATAGTTAGAGTTTCATTTTCAAAAAGAAAGTCAAGATTGAAGCAGATATTTATTTCTGACTCATAACACCCCTGTTCAGTTGGAGTATTTTCCATTCAGATTTCCATTTATAGTACACTATTATCACAGTTCACTACTCTGTACTACTCTGCTCATCTGTCCATCACATAAAAAAGTATTAATCATATTTGTCTAACGCTCCACATAATTCCCACACATTGAACAGAAGCTGAAAATACATTATATAAAACTGGCTGCACAGGCCTGCTAGTGTCTGCTTGCAATTAGTACATAGGTTTGCGCGAGGCCATTGTTTAGTTTGCCAGCCTCTCGAAGATAATGAACCATAATTGTTGAGTGAAGGTATAATTGTGAGGTGTATAGTGACACGACTACGCAATTACCCTACTTTTGACATCAATGCTCTCATTAAATGATGTCATCGAAACATGACACTTAACATACATATGAGTCGGTACTCAGCCAGCTGTGTGTGTGCACGAGCTCACGCAGTTGAGCGGGTTTCTATGTGCTCTAAAACACACATGTACATACACAATGTTTTTATCTGATGTCATGCAGAAAATACAATTAAACATTTTAGAATCGTATTCAGACTTTACTTTTATTGTTATAGCTAAATGTGAACCCTAACCCATACAAGCAATATTCATTTCTGTTTTCACTTAAAACTGGCTTAGAACTACATTTACAAGGTGCCTGTGCAGAACGTACAGAAGTATTTCTTTATTGAGTGTTAGAAGCTACTGGTGTTTTAGTCACCACTTAAATAGCTGCTGTAAAAATGTGTCAAGCAAATAGCTTGTTATGCTTTTATTGTCACACCTTGCACTATTCATCAAATCACTTCGGCACTTTTAAGTAATATGAGACTTAGAAAACTGTGACTCACTCACAGAGTTTAAAAAATATGACCTATTAACCTATTTCCCCTTGTTTCTCAACAGTGACCAACAACCAATAACAAACAGTACACAAGCAAAAGGCCATGGTCATAAATAAACACTAGAATTTGTAAGGTTGACTTTGGCAATTAGGACTGCAAGGGAAAATATATCTTTTAGAAACATTTTAATGATCTTCTGCTAAGCGTGGGTGCTTTAAAAAGGCCTCCCAATAGCTGTTCATCACTCAAACACTAATGTGGAGGAAATTCTGAGGCTGAGATATTTCACGTTCAATGATGGCTCAGTAAAAAGCCCCGGGTGTAATAAAACCTGAGGCCAATTAAAACAGGTTATTTTTCACTCTGTTTTTGCAACTCTGTAGCAATTAATCTGCCCAATTTGATTATGAACGGCACAAATTAAACAATAAAGAGCTGTCTAATGAGGGATTAATTATGGGCAGCAGTAGGGGAAAGGGAGCGAGGCAGTAGCCATAAATCAGTGTCTACTGCAGACAGCACACTGCTATAAGGAAGACAAAGAGGCTTCTGGCCCATGTGGTCCTGCGCTGATAGGACTCCCTCATCACAGATCAGTAGATCCACAGCCAATGGAGCCCATAAACGGCTCAGCCATAATTGAAAGTGCCAAAATCAATAGGGCTGACAGGCCTTAATTAAATTAAATATGTCTCTGATAGGAGAAAAGAGAGAAAAGAGGTGGGCACTATCTTATGTGCCTCTGGCTAAGTGAGCACTGAGCAAAAGTGACCGTGAAGAGGCCCCTTTAGTGTAGCATATGGATATGTGGCAGTAGGAGTTTCTCATAAGGTCATAGATTTTAGGTCAGTTTTAAAATATATTTGACACAAATAAATTAATACATAAACAACAAAATGCATTACATCAGAATTAGGAAGCAGTGATTGTTTTGAATGTTCTTTTATACTGTATTCTTAAAATTAAAAAAACTTCCTTCTCATGTATTTAAATAAATCTACATATTTTCCTCATTCATAGATGTGTGATTAACAATGTTCAAATGATATATTTTTAATCTTTCATTATCCTGGATTATTTTCTAACAATTTGCTGACATTCAAAGTGTTTAAAAACATGCTTTTAGTGGATTTTTATTTCATTATTATTATTTTACTTTATTATAGTTTTTTCGTAGCTTTGACAGTAGTTTTGTTTCTAATGACCTTTGTTTTTGTGTGTGCTTTTTGTCTTCAGTTATTTTAATACTTTTTTATCCTGTGCATTAAAAATTAATCAAAGCAATACAAAATCTCAGCAACAGTTTGACCACGTTTAAAACTAACCTGGAGAATTGCCTTTTACTGCAGCTGTCTGCTTGTGGGGTTTGCTTCTTGGCCCATTACGACCACAGGATCTTAGAGCTGATCCGGGTTGGCCACAGGGAAACGCAGCGAGGCAAAGGACATCACCTGTATAAAAAAAGCCCAGTTCCTCATCATTTCAGGCTTTGCCCACATTTAAAGGATTAGGCGCCTGGAGTCAGGGAAGGGTCACTGGCAGAGTTTTGCTGTGGGTGAAGGGAGAGGACGAGATGGGCAGGGGATGGCGATGGGGGCTACGAGAGGCTCAACCCCCTCTGGATAAACTTGAGTTGCAGACTGTTGAGACTTGTGAGATTAGGATGGAGCCAAGTCTGCTCCGCTCTGATCTGAAGGACAGGACATGCAGCGGCTCACCATCGAGGGTTCGACTTCCCAGACAAAACCCCTAAAGTCTGCCCCCTTTTCGTTATTCTGGTTTGCTTTTCTTTGGCCTCATCTAAAGTGGGAGGGAGCAGCCTGAAATGATGGGCTTATGGTTTTTGTGAAGGATAGTTTATGTACATGGTGTCATCGAGAGGCCAAGGCATCCAGATTTTGAAGTGATATTTGAAAACGACTCAACCACACACCACTGTATAAATCCTCATGATTGCATTTGTATCTGATGTCAGTTCCCACAGAATTAATTTTCGATACAATTACATACTTTTATTATTCTAGCCTATCATGATGAAAATGGGAAATGATTACAGGTTTCTGTGGGAAATACTTTTAGTGGTGATGGAAAATTGTGATATTATCTACAGCATCCTGTGTCTCTTGCACAGTCAAGCTTTCTACATTTTACCTGCCGACTAATTTAACATAATAATGCAACTAATTACTCAAAACAATGCTCATATTATGCCATTTTTAAACCATTAAATTGTGAATATTTGATCATCCATAGCCTATATAAAACAAAGAGAAACAGAGGCATTGTTTAGTAAGTTTGTATTTTTAAAAACCCAAAATAACATCATACTTGCACTGGTGCTGAAGAAATAAAGCATGAGACTGCTTCATGTGAAAAGAGAAGACTCTGTAAAAAAAATAAAAAAATAAAAGGAGAAACAGCTAAAAAACATGATACACCTTCTACTTTTTAATATCAATAACAACATGCTACAGAGGGGTTACTAATGCCTTTTCTCTTTTTGTTATTACTGTGTTCTATAAAATTTCACAAACTTTTCTTTCTTTTTTCAGAAAACGTGGTAGT
The DNA here is from genome assembly GCA_024416835.2 of Perccottus glenii. NCBI lineage: Eukaryota > Metazoa > Chordata > Actinopteri > Gobiiformes > Odontobutidae > Perccottus > Perccottus glenii. Next base: position 40,802,663 of record CM044546.2, read on the forward strand.
TTGTTTGTTTACATCAGATTAGACAGATAATTTGTTTCAAGAAGGCGCGCATCTAGGGACAGCGTTTTGATGTTTTATGTCCATAAACGCATCATTTAATCCTCATTTGCCGATTACAAAATGATTTGTTGCTTTGACTATTGCTTATTACGCGCTTATTAAGCATTTCATTTAAGGGCGTCTTTAGTTTCTAATCAACACGGGCACTCACAGTTTGAAAAGAGCAGATGATGGACTTATCTGAATAAATCCCGCGATTTGTCACCGGTTCATCTGTTTAATAGAGATGCTCCATGGCCTATCATATTAACCAGGCCAATGATTTGCAAATGATTTGAGTACTTTTCCTGTTTAATGACGTGGGGAAATAAAGAAGCTATAATTCAATTTCACAGCAATGGCTCGGGTAATTGAGATGTCTTTGATGGAACTCTATGGGATGTTGTAAATTTAAAAGGCCTGGTTTTATCTGAATTGAACAGAGGAATGAATGGGCGGTATAGAATTACTGATACTGCCGCCAACATGATAAAATATTAGGATTTTAATGTCACGCAGAGGTCAGGTACAGACTGAGAGATCCTATCTGCCCCAAGCGTGGCGACGTCAGAAGAGGAATGCTTTTACACACATATGACAATAACCAATGCCTAATGAATAATCGGACTACAATAAATACATAAATCAATTATAATTATATTGTACATTGTAATACAATAATAATAATAATAATAATAATAATAATAATAATAATAATAATAATAATAATAATAATAATAATAATGATAACAATGATAATAATAATAATAATAAATCCGTGAGTAAAAAGTTCAACTGCGGTGTCAATAGTGTCACATTGAAGAAGTCAGTGATAAAGTCACGTGTGTGTTGTTGTGGTTTCATACTTCTGTGGCATCAGAGAGACCGCGCGGTTCTGAGCAGGGTAACACAGACTGACTCCAAACGTGGCTACCGAGAGAAAAGGAAACAGTTTTGTAGCCTCCTGCAGCCTCTCAGGTTAGACTCCCTTTTGCTCCCGAGACCTTTAGGTTAAATTTATATCGTGACCGTTTCTGGCTGCTTTTGTGGTAATGCCAAATATTTCTTTTACACGTTCTTCTGTGACAATGTACCCCCCGCTGCAGCTGGCGACAGGCGCTGAAGCCCCTCTGAGCGTTTATCTTTGCAGTGGGACATACTGATCCCAGCGCTGCCCGGACTGTGGCTCAGCCGCTGAGAGGTGTGCAGGACGAATGGAGCTAAAAGTCCACGAAGCGCTGAGTGTGGTTCACTCCGAGTCAACCATGTCCTCTTCACCTGCTCCTCCTGGAGCGCGCGGAGCACCAAAGCGTTTATCATTGTCAGCCCACGTGCCTTCACATTTTTGTTTCTGCTCTCCTCACACCAAAGTAAACAAAAACAAATAAGCCTTTATAGGTATTCAATCTTATAGATTGTATTATTCACGCAAAGTATTTTTTCAAAGGTATGATTTTTCAGCGTTAATTATGAGTGTTTATGTTGCCACGGCATTTAATTAGCTGTCCCTATAGGCCACGGACCAAATGGACAAATGCGGTGTATTATCAAATAATGACGTAAAATAAAAGTGTTTATACTTTTAGTGTAAAGTATTTTTAGTTTAAAAAAAAGTTTGCTTGTGTCATAAAGTCAAATGTAGTCTACATTTCTGAGAATAACCTGTAGCCTAGGTTACTTTAGCTAATTTATCTAATCAATATCTTATAGGCTATATTTTCCACAATGTAGCAATTCATTCAAAAACACTAATGTCATTGTACCAAGAAAAGTTGTTTAAGCCTAAGAGCCAAAAGTGCAGATATTTCTTCCTGAAAATGCGTTTTGACACGGACACTGGCTTTTATGTCTTTACAGCCTAAATTGACAGACCTCGCATGAAAGGGGTTAAGACAACTTTAAGAGGCGGTCACAATGGGCCTTTGTCTGAAGTCGCTGCCTCTTGACTGCGAATCAAAGGTAGTTTATAAACTGCACTAAAGGCCCGATGAGCCTTAGTTGTTTTGTATCTGATCTTGGCCCTCATTTGTCTCCTCGGGATTTGAATAAAACAGTATGGTAATCGTCTCCATGGCGCATCAGGTTCCTTAAAGGCAGCTGTTTGGGATGCTAATTGCAAAAATCGTTATCCGCTCCTGTCTTTAGTTCTTATGATTAATAAACTGAGCAGGAACAATCTGTCTGTAGTTTGTATGTGTTTTAATTAGCCTACTTTCTTTTGATTATATTTGTTACGGTTTTTGTTACGGGTTCTGCGTAAAAGGGCAGTGTTCCAACTTCTTAGATGTCACGTGATTGAATTCAATCAAGCACCGTTAAGACCAATGAATAAAACATAATTAAGGCTTTGTTGTTTTTAAACATGAGTACATTTTGTAAATATAAGACGGACAGCTTCACTTTATTGCTGCACCTTGCCAAACAACGTAATGCGTCTCACGTGCATCTATTTGTGTTAAAGTTACGCACGCTCGTTTAACGACCTGGCGTTATGGGTTAAGTGTTTGAGCCTCAAGCAGAGGGAACTTCAGACGCTGCGCCAGTGACTTCAAAGCACCAGAGCAACGCCAGTCCAGAGGACAGAAGCGGTGTTTCCAAGCACATTGCATCTGCACACAGTTACCACTACAGCCTACCTGCACGAGCAGCTTGTGAGAAGGTGTGAGATTACAAACGAACACAACATTAATAACATTAATAAAAACAACAATGATTCATTAAGACCAATGCAAGCTAACAATATCAATGACATTTATTTAGTGTGAGCAGACACTACGTTTACAGTAAGGAACAATCATTTTCATCTTAACGCATATTTTTTTTATTGCTCAGAAATGCAAAGCAGTTCAGATTGTAGAGCTGTCAAATCATCATTGAAAATCAATGACACTTGAAGGAAACATTGACTCACTAAGACCTCTGCAGAGTGCTCCAAAAACAGAGTGGACATGTCCTCACACTTGGTCCCGTGGTCAATATCAATTCAGTTTCTTGGGAAACACTTGCAACAAGGAATCCTTTTGAGTCGGGAACTTTCTAAAGTAGCTAGTGGGCACTGACCTTTTCTTCTCGGGATCCCACTATTACACCGACTATAGCGCTCATTTGAATAGATGGAAATGGCGTGCGATGGGCTGAGAAAAAGCGAATTTTTCAAGCTGAATGGCTCAGTGTCCCTGGGCTAGGGCGGGCAGAGAGGGGGCGGTGCTGCAACTCGGTGCGGGTTAAACTTTTTCAATAGTCTGCCTAAAGTCGAGCGCTTTGATCCAGCCGCTGCTGGCGCCTAAAAACAACATAACTTGTCTGCCCATTAGGGAGACTGACAAATCGTGACAGATTGTTTATGCTTGGCAATTAGCGACGCAGACGCTTTCCTGAGAACTCACTACACAGCAAAGAACTCATCCATTCTTGTCTTTACCTATTGATTTAAAGGCAGATCATATCAAAAAGGTTTTAATATAAAACCATGCGTTCAGCGGTCATAAATTACCATTAGGACTCAATGCTTTTCTTTGTGGGTCCGCAGATAATAAGAAGGTAAAGAATGAGGTGGCCAGGTAAATCAATGACAGTTCTGGGTTTAATCTCTTTTTGGCTCCACGCAGCCTCCTCCCTCTGCCCCTGACTCCACATCATTTTTGACTTTAATGGATCTAGTCAAAGGGGAAAAAATCCAAGTGATCCCTCCCCCAAGCCCAATAATTACAGCTAAATGACTGTGAAGGCCTGTGTGTTTCAATCTGATTAGAGCCCTGCAGCCATCAATAAACAGCGTGCTGCGAGGCTGATCACATAAAGACAGGGCTCCACTAAACTCTTGTGCAAGAGTCAAAGCTCACTGGTGAAGTTCGAAAGGCACTCACAGCCAGAAAGTGGCTTCATTTCAATAAAGTTTGATAGAGAAATTATCATCAGGTCAGGTCACCTTATTATCTTAGGCTAATATAAACACAACCAAAAGACAATAAACCAATGATTGACGATAGAACAACAACTATCGTCATATTTGTTCTTTATTGCTAAAAGTGATAATCCCAACGAAGCTATAGCCCGCTATGGTTTGTGATATTTCTCTTCAAGTGCTTGTCAAAAACTTAGTATTGTCAACTTTCAATTCATTATTCTAAAGTCACGTAACTCCGCCCACCTCGACCCTTATTGGCTGTATGTATCCCACGCCTGCCTTATTACAGCCCTGCTCTACGATTTGGTCACACAAACATGAGGATACCGTCATCCAAGGGTGTAGCGCAGTAACTTTGTGTAACTCTTTTCACGGTAGACTCACAAAAGTCCAGACGAAAGTCACCCGAGCAGTGTTAATCGGACCTGTATGGCCCCAGGGATTGCCATGTCAGCCGTGACTGCTGCTTTACAGACCGAAGAGCTGCCTTCCCGCTCGGTGCTTGTCAGCAGAGGCGACATGCAGACCAGCCTGAGCCCCACCGAGGAGCCCGTCAAACCCAAAGTGGCCATCCTACCCTTCAGCGTGGAGGCGCTGATGGCTGATAGAAAACCAAGCAGAGAGGCGCCTTCCCCGGACGCACCCCCTGGAGCCACCACGTCCCAAGTTCTGTCGAAAGGAGCGAGGATGGGCGCGTTTGGAAGCCTGGATACTTCGATTCCTGCTTTACCCATGAGCTCCTCGTTTTCAGTGGGCGACATAATGAACATGCCAGAGGACGTGTTGATTAAACCAGAGAGTCCGGACAGTCAAGAGCGGACTTCGTGGATACAAAGCCCCCGTTTTTCACCCACATCTCCACGTAAGTTGCCTTTCTTCTACTCGTAGTTGATGTTTGATGAGTGCGAATTGTGTGCCAGTTTAATTTTATGTATCCCATAATCCCATAAATAAGTTGGGCATGTAATGTGCCAGATTGTACTAAGTTATTGTCTTCTTACAGGGAGACTGAGTCCGCCCGCGTGTCCTCTGCGTAAACACAAGACCAACAGAAAACCTCGGACCCCCTTTACCACGTCCCAGCTACTGGCCCTCGAGAGAAAGTTTCGGCAAAAGCAGTATCTTTCTATTGCTGAGCGCGCTGAGTTCTCCAGTTCCCTCAACCTGACGGAGACGCAGGTTAAAATTTGGTTTCAGAACAGGAGAGCCAAAGCAAAGCGACTGCAGGAGGCAGAACTTGAAAAACTGAAAATGGCAGCTAAACCTATGCTGCCTCCAGCCTTTGGGATTTCCTTTCCTCTCGGGGCGCACGTCCCTGGCTCCTACGCGGGTTCGCACCCGTTCCAGAGGCACTCACTGCCGGTGTCCCCTATGGTGTACGCAGCGCACGTCGGATACAGTATGTACCACCTTGCTTGACACAAGTGGGGAGCGTTAAGGGACTGACTGTTTTAAAGGGGGTGACTCCGACAGGTGAGCTCAGGGTCACTGTCAGAGGAACAGGACTTACGCAGGCCCCGAGGACATTTGAGTTCATCCACTCCAAAAGATCCAACCTAATGTCATTTTATCTCACATGTTATACAACCCCACAATCTACCTGCTACAGATCTTTGTTCATTATATAAATGAAAGGAAATTAGTGGCAGACTAAATGACTAAAAGATGGACGTTAAGATGGTACTTAAATTGATGGAAGTATGGACAGCTTTGTGCCACAGCGTGTCGGGTAGCCCAGGCACAGCGTGATTCTGGCACCAACTTAACTTGGTATTGGATCCACCATCACCTGTCGTCACATTGCTCCATACATGTTCTTTTTCTTTGCATTCATATCAATGCGTAATAGTGGGTTACTGATTCCAGTGTCAATGAATGCTCTTTGTGAATTTGGAGAACCACAGCATTTTAATAACAGCACTGTCTGTTGTCTTAATGTTCCCTTTGGAAGGGAATTGTGTACTGTAAAATAATGTATATTTGAAAAACTTACTCATTTATATTATGAATATATTTGTGACATAACTTAATAAATTGTTTATTCTTTTTCATTCAGCGTTTGTTCGTTTTGACTGACATTTGCAAAGAAAGTCATTAAAACTTCATACAATTGAAGGGAACAATTATTAAAATTAGTGTAACATAATTGAAAAGAATAATGTCTACAACATTACTATTTATATAGTAAAAAAAAAAATTAAGTTGGAAGAAGATGGATTAGCCATGGCGGGTTCTTTGGCACAACAGGACACTAAAGTATTATTTAGCCTAAAAATGTTTGTGCTCTCAGGCTTTAAACTCACGAGAATACCAACTCCACACTGGCCACGTGGCTTTACGTTTCTCATTTAGCGTTTGTGTTTAATTCATTACTTGCTTGAAAATACATAAGGAGGGCACATCCAGCCGTGGAGTTCCGGAGTGAGCTGCACATTTCAACGTCTTATTTTGTGGAATGTATTTCTACAGCTGTTGCCTATTGCTTTGAGACAACTAACCTAGATTTTGGTGGCGCCAGAGGAGGGAGAAGGAATGAAGGGGGACGTATCGACAACCAGTTGTGTGGACTTCAAAACACTCGGGTATATAATGGAGATATAGGTTCTCAGGCTAAATAGCTTGTAAACAAGCCACTAGAGTGTCATTATGGGGTGTTAAGGGTATATGGGCCTAAATGAAGCAGGGTGACACCCCATTATGGCAAAGACAGGCCGTAATGACCCAGGGCTAATTCACACACAGCATATTTTATTTCTCAGGCAGAGTGAGTCTTCTTGAACACCTCTTGAGGTGTAGTTAAATGACAACACAGGGATCAGATAGTGGGAAATTACAGGCCACTCCAAAGCCCCTTTACAGGCTTTCCCGGACTCCTCGACATTCAGCAGGGGTTAAATTGGAGTAAAAATAATTGCAGTAATGAGCAAAGTCAATCTGACGCAGACTGAGGCCGGCTCCAGCGAGGCTGTAGCTCCAGGCAAGGCGGAACTTTTATCATTCCTAAAATGTCAACGGGGGACTGGGACGGGCAAGGCTTCTCTGCGCTGAGACTTCCTCCTGTGTGCTGTCAGGCTGCTGTCATAAACAAGGCCACAAGTTTAATGCAAACTAACCCATGTCCAGTAGGTTTAAACGGCTTTAAAGACTTTTACCCACAGCCACGGGATTAAAGCTCGTTCCTGTCTATTTTTTGATCTTTGCTGTTTTAACCACGAGACATGAATGATTACATAAGCCGCGACAATACGCTTAAATCACACGGATGAACGCTCCTGCTGAAAAGAAGAGAAACTTGACACAAAGGAGCCAAAGGGGATCCCTCCATTCTTTCAACTCTTTTACTCTTTTGTCCCTCGCGCTCTATCTTGCCAGAAGCCAAACCGAAAACAAAACGGACCTGTTTATGCCATCTAAAAGATCACAGGAGGCTGTTTGACTCCGGAGTGAAGCCCCTTGATCCCAGAGGAACAAAATGAGCTTTTATAGGTCGCCTCGAGGCTACGACGTGATTTACGATTATTAAACCAATAGCTCCATTCTTAAATACTTAAGGACATAAAGATCTACATTGATTTATCATCATTTCGGTTCAGTGGGAGTTTAATTCACATCACATCAGAAAGTTAAAATGTTTTGGGATATACTATGCTGATAATTAATAATGTAAAAATTCTGATGGTATTTTATAAGTTTATGAGCCAGAACAATTTTTAAAAAACTATTTTAGACATGAATACGTGCACAAAATGCCCTCAAACAAACCAAATAATTATTTTTAAATTATTTTTAGATTGTGTCACTGTAAATGGAAAAGGAAAGGTGTAGCCATGGCACTAAACAGCTCCTACAGCCTAAATACATAAAGCAGAACATATTTATGTTTGTTTCAGATGCCACACTACCACCTCCTGTCCACAGTTGGAGTCACAGCAAATACCTTTAAATCTAAAAACATGGCTTTTTTCATTTATTTGTGACATTATAATTCCACTGCGACGACAGGCCTGCGCCATTTAACAGTTTGTGGTTTAAAGACAAAGTTTCAATCAAGACTCCACGCCATGAATCTTATGGAGTATATATTGTGCATTCAGATTAATATAATCCACTTATCTTTCCAAAACTGCTAAATTCAGGCTGGTCTTGTGGCCATGCTCAATTCCTCTGTGCCCATTAACTCCCCATCAGCTGTAGGCCTAGACTCCATAGGCTACCGCACATGCTTCTGCAGTTGCCTACACAATTCAAATATATGTAATAAATATTTATTCGGCAGAAAACATCAGTACCAATTTTATCGTGGTTTCCCATAGAATAAGAGCACGATGTATAAGGCAAGAGGAGCACGAAAAAACAGATGTTCACATTAGAAAGGAATTGAATAGTACAGCGATCAGACAAACGGAGTACAGTAAACTCTCCATGAAGTAGCTTTGGGACCATAAAACACACTGACACCACAGTTATCAGGCACCTGATCCGTGGACAAGAGCGCAGTTGGCTCTCTTAAATCATCACTTTGAATGTGTTTGTTGCCGTTTTTTCTTTGTTATTTTCATTATAGCAACTGCAGGCCTGTCAGCGCTATTTGCAAGAGATAGGCCTATTACTGAACATGTCATGAAAAACGAAAATCAACAGAAAGGCGCGCAGTGTTACGGATTTTAGATTCGATTGTTTGTATGTCGCCTAATATTTTTGGTTAAGCTTCTTTATACTGACAAATATTTGACATTAAAGCACCCATCAGAGTCAGCTGACTTTTGACTTCTTGTGCCATCCGGGTCCTGCAGTTGGCTAATTGAATAATAACTTCAAGGTGTAAATAAGTGCAACAATTGAGCGTTTATAAAGTACATTATGCTGTTGACAGGAGGGGCACATACAGGCTGAGTGCGTTTAATCCAACCCAAGCCTGTGACCACAGCCAAATGTAATGAGAAGCGTAATTACAAGTACAGACTGAGCCAATCTATTCGAAATTAAGGGGATTTTTTTTACGAGAACTAAAATTTCTTTTAAGGTGCAATAAAAGAGTCTAATGTGATGGAAAATCGCCTCAAAACCCCATAAACCAACCTGAATCCCAAACGGCATCATCAGTGCTTTAATGAAAATGACTTTCTGATCTATCCTTTACAAGGCCATTTATTTTAACAAAGCAGAGAATGATTATTGTCAGCCCAAGGCTACATTGTTTATATGGCACACACACTGCTCTCGTTTGGCCTTAATGACAGAAAATGGTATAGTGGACAATCAGAAGGGTTTAAGGGCTGATTTCTTAACGACACACGCGACACACCTACAAACGTTTTCATTTGGGCATGCGTAGTACATTAGCTGTGGATTAGTTGTAAATACTGAACAGGAAACATTTGGCACCGGCCTAACACAATTAGTACAACATCAGCTTAATGGGCTCTGTTTCTGCGATTAATGTCGACTATAGCCTATTTAAATAAATCTTTATAGTCAAAAACAAGGAACACTAAAATACTTCATTTTATTCCATAAGAGATAGAAGGCATGGGTCAAGTGCTGTTTATTTACAATCTATGGTAAAGACAAGGAAATAGCGCCGACTAGTGGAAAATATGCGGTGTAAAAATCTGTAAAATACAAAAAAGTCCAAAACTTTTTCTTACAGAGAGAGCCAACACAAATCAGCAGAACACCTAGAGGGTATTTTGTGAATTAATTATATTCTGATAATAATACAGGTCCATAGTGTTAGCTGTTTCCACTAAGTTTCCACTAAAGAAAAGTGGAAAAAGGCTGGAGATGTTTTGAAGCAGTGCCTTTTTTTTCTTTCAGCATTTTAGAGTCCAAGCCTGGAACTAACATATCTGCACCGAGTTAAAATATTGAAAAAAGTTCATGACACAGCAATTGTTCATCTGTTAGTTGTGTTAATACTGAACAGAAAACTTTTGGCACCGGCCTAACACAATTAGTACAACATCAGCTTCATGGGCTCTGTTTCTGCGCTTAATGTAGATTCTATTTAGTACTGACATATCATCATCATCATTGATCACTGACAGAGATGTCCTGGCTTCCTTAAAACAAATATTTAAATTCATGATGATTTATGAGTGTTGAAATTGACAAGTACTGTAAAAAAAAACTGTATCATGTTCTTGTGGGAAACTAAACCAACGTTTCAATAAAATATATGCCCCTTTATGTTAAAGCTTTTGCAGTTGTTTGGCTCCATCTAGTAGTCCTTTAAGAAACTGCATGTAAAAGGAGAAGAGCCTGGTTAATATCCAAGACTGTAGGCACAAAATGTCAATGGTATTTATTATGATTAATGTTTAGTATTTTTTTTTTTAAATAGCCCGTCTTATTGTAACAATTTCATCTTTTAGCCCCAACAAAAAAAGGCTGGTTATGTTTCAATCACACACAATACGATAAATCTATGCCAAAGTATTGCATTCCCTATTCACAATCTTGTTACTATTAGGCCTACATATGTTTTTATCTTTAGAGATTCAGATTCAGTCAGCCAACATTTTTTTTACCTCTCTGTTTAAAATATTAATGTGATGGATACCAGAAGGCCCATGTTTACCTTAACTTTTAGTTTTGCAAGCAGAGGGCAGTAGAGACAAATGTTAAGTGCAGCCTGGACCCTATCCAGAATGAGACTGAAACACTGTTAATATACTTGGACTTCTATTTACAAAGGGTCAAATCCTGGTTTACTCTAGCTTTTGAACAAACTTTAGGAGCTGTCATACAGTTTAGCTATATTTTCTTTTCTTCTGCGAGCTCTAATTGTGTTGATAAATTTACTTCAACATTGTTCCAGTGGGCCATTGATGTGTTATTAACCTTCTGTTGCATAAGATTAAATTTAAGTTTTTGTAGTAAACAAGTACACAAGAACATCTATAGGTTTTTATTGTGTTTATCCATAAAAAACATAAAATAATCATAAGTAAAAATCTATATTTCTGATATTGAATTCTGATGTTTGATATATGTCAAAGAAATGTGAGAGAACATGTTGGAAAACTAGGTTTGGTAACACAAGGACACTGTTGTACTGTTTCTTACAGAACATTTACAACCACCATGTTCAGCTGTGTACAAATACTCCAAAGAGACTTTTTAAATGTGAGTCAGGCTAGAGGTTAAGGCAACACAACATTTTTCTCCTAATTAGACATGAAGCTTTGATGAGCCCTGGTAAGTACGCAGCGGTAAAACCCTGCTCACAAGCATCTCTTATTGGTTTATTATTTTAAGGTTTTTATCGGTATGGTTGGCATCCAGCAAATTTCCTGTGGAAAGTTCTGGACTCTTTTAAGGAATGTGACCACATATGTCCACTAACATGTGCTAACAGCTAACTAGGTACAAGACAGGAAACAGCACTGTGACCACTGAACCTTTGATGCATCAAACACACCAGGCTGTGGTCTTCCGTCTACATGCTTTAACAATATTACAAATCACTGCTCCGTGCTCATCTTTCCTCTTGTAGAAGCTGTAGTCTGTCCTCTCCAAAGTATGGGCTGCTGTGTCCAGTATCAATAGCCTCACAGTCATCCGTAAAAAACACCAGGTCCTGCCAGTGAAAGACAAAGACATGTGATCATACTGCTCTAGTCTCAAAACAAGACGTCAGACTTGAAAACACAGCAGGGCTTTGAGAAAGAATGTCATACCCTGTAACAGATTCTGCTGATGATGGTGTACAGGTTTTGGATTTTGCGTTTCAGCAGCACAATCCTGGGACGCTCTCTACAGTAAGGGTCGGGATGGTTAAGCACCACATAGAGGAGGTCTCGGAGCTTGTTAGTAATGCAGGCATTCTGAAAAAACACATGTCAACAACACATTAAAGACATATAGACTCAGAAGACTCAGTATAGATATTGTATTATGTAGTCTATCCACTGTGCATATAAGCAGCTGGTGCTTTAGGACCACTTCACAGATAAAGGTCACATGTAAAATATTAAAATCCCATTAACCCAGAACATTGAATGCAAGTTATTAATAAAAAATAAAATGGGGTCAAAGTAGGCTTATGCATTAAGTCAACCAAAACCCCAGAAAAACAATATCACAAATTATGCTTTTTCTAAAAACTAAACTTACATGCACATCAATGAAGATCGTTGGGAGGATCTCAGCACATGCTTTCTGCAAAAAAAACATTTTACACAAATTAACAAATTGTGTCAAAATGTCTAAATTCAATGTTTGTAATGGAAAGCAAAAGTAATCACCGTGAGATTGTAGGTGTGTATCTTATCCAGCAGAGCCATGATTTCTTTGCCCAGACTGAGGGCTCTGGAGTAGCAGGTCGGAGGTGCACAGTCCGACAGCCATAAAACACTCAGGAAGCAAACGAATGTGGCGAGTCCCAGTCTCATGTTGTTTATTGCTCAGGCTCCTCCAAGTGCGTCCACACTCCGTTCAGCTGGTTTTGAAATGACACAGAGGAGGACTCGCAGCAGATTTAAGGACGGAGAGAAAAAACACATGATCACGTGGAAGTGCGAGAAACCTTCTGGGGCCTGCTGAGTTTTTGAGAAATATTTTCAATGTCCTGTGGCGTCCAAGATAGTGTTACTGATTGCTTTTTGTTTCCCTCCAACAACAATTTATCATCAATATGTATGTAAAACCTTTAGGTAAGAAATGGAGACCATGACTTTATTCAAACCTTCAGGCTCCGTAGCAACATGAAAGTACATTAACAAATAACAGATGATTATGTGAATGACAATGTTTTAGTTTATTTGCTTCCTGAATCTTTCAAGACATCAATTCACAATGATCTCTTAAAAATGTATTATGTAATAATGAAACTGGTCAGCTGCCTTTACTTACACACAATGCTAGGTGCTACATACATTATGGAATGTAAAAAATATTAAAGCGTATTTAAGCGTTTACTTAAAGGTTTAGTTTTGTTATAATAAAATAATGAGAATACATCTTGTTTTAGAAATTTAAGGTATGAGGTTTGTAGGAACCACTGTGCTTTTTTTTAAATTGAGAAAGTTCCTCTTTCTTTTTCTCCTGGGGACCTCTGTGTCGACACATGATGCAGGTGGATCCCGAAACACAAACAGCCTTTCTCCAGCAGCATAACTGTCCAATTCAGTCCCAACAGAGATAGACATGTATTCATCTGCTAAGCTGTTCAAAGTTTTGTTGAAATTGGTAGACTGTTGCTGTTGAGGGTTAGTTAAATTGTTCTTCTTCCCTCTCTCTTTGATCAGTAATAGAGCAACATTTTGGTCCTGGAGAGAAACATTGCGGAATAGCTTTCCCATCAAACTCTGCCTTTTTTCTTCAATTCTGTAATGTTTGGAGGAAAAACAAGTAGTTGTTACTGAGTTTGTAGTGTACCGTGTGCTTCCTCAAGCATGTGGCTACCGCAGCCCAGTCAGAACAATATGAGTAGGGAGTTTATGTTTCAATAAAAACAGTATCTTTTATGTTGGGTTGCATTGCCAGGTACATGTAATCACTGAATATTAATAGGTCTGTTGGAAAAACACATGCAGATGCTGTCCTCACCTCTCAGTGCAGCTTGGCGTATCAATCGAAGTTTTGTACAACATGTCCTCCCTCAGTTTAGCAGACAAACGTTGACTCAATGTCTCAGACAATCTGATCGATCACATAATGAAGATAATCACTATTGCATTGAAACAGTAAGCTATTTGTCACTAACCATACATTGCATTGAACTTAAAACTTAACATTATCTTAATTCTTTTAGATAAGAAATAATAAAACTAATATGCTAATTCTGAATTTGTTCTTTGCTGTTTATGTCATTAGTTCTACAGGACTCAACACTATTCTACAAAGAGAAAGAAAAACCTAAAAAGAAAACACATATTTTGCCTGTTGTTCTAAAGTGAGCCATTTGATTTCCTTGTCCTTTGGCCAGACCACTTAGACCCAAAGAGCCTCATGCTTAAGACATTACTCACAAGTAAAGTAATCCAAACTCAGCAGGGGCCTGACATGAGTGTTGAGTGTGCATGTGTATCAGGAAAAATAAAACGGGTCCAAGCACTTATCCCTCTATCCTGGCTTGACTAATGTCCTTAACAGAGCAACTTTCAAAAAAACATTTTAGTATAGTAAAATAATCCTCAGATATGGCTGTGTTTCAGGCAGAAAGGCTGCATTCATTTACAGTATTGCATTGCCCTTTTTGTCACATTTCTCAGTTACCCATATCAATACACAGATTTGATTGAATGGTCACCATGACAAGCATTATTGTTATTAGAGCATAATGTATCAATTTAACCAAACAATAACTTAAATGGAAGTGCCACAATTAATTAATAATTCATTAATTATGGTTAACAGGTAAACAAATTCAACACAGCCTCTTACCCTAAGTGCTCTCCAGATGAAGAACCTGGTAGCTGTTTGGGGCAGAGGGCATCAGTGATGGAGAGGAGCTCACTTTCAGGTAGTGTAGGGAGGAGGAGTCGTAATATTTCCATAACTACTTCAGCTGATACTTCACTCAGCATCACCAACTGAGACGCAAAATTTAGATCCTGAGATGAACACATGTAGTATACAGAGATTATATTCAAAGTAAGAACCAAGCAAGGTGTCCTCTTCAGTTATAAAAAGTGAAGGACAACTAAAAAAAACATTTGACAGAGGCAAACCTGATTGCAGTTTGCATGCAGTCTCTTTAGCTCAATTTGTCCCTTTAAATCTTCCATGACCTGATTCCTGGCAGTAATATCCCGAGACCTAAAACACAAAGGCATTAGTAAAAGTTAGTGTGCCGTGTTATTACCCAGTTTTTAAACAGTCCTCTATTAAGATCACAGCAACATTAGCAGCTCACCTCTCAGCCAACACAGCCATGACATGCTCACACTTGTGGAGTGCCTCCTGGAGGATGGCCACCATTCTGCAATCCTGCTGTACCTCAAACAGTTTCTCGTCCAAACCCTCAGAGGCATCCTGCAATGTTTTGTTTGGATCGACTTTGGGCTGAGTCATATCTGAACTATTAAAGTGTGCGTGAAGCTGCTCTTCGGCTTCTTCTAATCCCTGTGGAAAGACTCCAATTAGCACATTAATAAGACAGAAATATATCCAAATAACAGTTATGATCCCTTGCCTGGTGTCACTTTGACAAGACAAGATATTTTCATCATTTTTAGCTATCAATAATTGTCCAACTTGTATTAAGCTATAAATAAAGTAAGATCAATAACATTTGTGGTTGCGACTAAAACATAGATTCTAAATGTCCTTATTTCACTGTGGAGACCTTGAGAACGATACTAATTTTGATAATATAAAATGACAAAAGTCTACAGTTGAGTAAGAAAAACATTGGCACTTCATCTGACCATATGTGGTTCAAAAGCCCATGAGTCCCCTAAATGCTATAAAGCCACAAAGATTTTAGAGATTGTTTTCCTACCACACAGTGGCTCTGTATGCTCTCAGCAAGGTTTTGTCTCTCTGTGGGTTTTTTCTGTTTGAGCTGCTCAATTAGTAGGTTATGTAGCGAGAGCATTGCTCGAGACATCTCTAAAGTTTTATTCCTCCTCTCAGCCTTCTGATAGTGCATGGTGGCCATCTCTGAGGCCAGGTGATCAGCATGAAAGAGAAGATAATCCTCTCTCTCCTTCTGCATTTCCTCCAAAACCTGCAAAAACATTTTCAAACCAATAATCTCTACATTACATTTTAAACAACAGACCTGTGTAGCAGCTTTTACAGTGAGTATTTAATGTAAAAACTTAGCAGTGGTTTTTGCATCTTTCACCTTGTTCAGGATGCCACTCTCCATTTCCTTCTCCTTCTCAAACAGTTGGATCCTGTCCTCGAGCCTTTTCTGGAACAGCAGCAGTTCGACTGAGTTTGTTTTGCTTTTGGCCTCACTAGTTTTCCCTTTGGCATGTGGATTTGTCTGCAAAAAACATAATGCCCTTAACGTTGTTGATAATTGACTCCAAGTGTGCCGTTGTGATGTGATTAAAAATGAAACCTCTTCGAGGAGGCTTTTATTATTGCTGGAAAAACATAATGTGAATTCATCCAGCAGCCACACAATGAAGGTTCCATTCAATATTCATCTCATCTTCATCTCTTTATTTATGTTTATTTATGGCTCTTCGAAACCACTGTTGTACATTTATGAAGTAAATTAAAAGGATGAATGCAAAGAGGATATAAACAAATCAATCGACGCCAGAAAAAGTATCAAAATAAACACTTTGAAATGCTCTATATTATAAAGGAAGAACTCAAATAAGACATAAATATGAATGCTGTAGCATTATTATAGGTTTACCATTTGCTGTTCATGATCCTTTCTCCAAGCTGCAAGAGCAGTGTGGAGTTTGGCTCTGCGAACAGCGTGAGGTACCACCAGGCACCAATCCATCACTGACAGACACCTCTGAAATTCCAGCTTCATCTTCAGCCAGTCGTCTTCAGACAGAGTTAGCTGTGATGAACACAAACACCTAGGACAAAATGAAAATAAGATGACTCAGAATAATTTATCCAGAAATATTATTCTTATTTATTTATACGTTTATTTGACAGGGACAAAACACAAAGCATTGTTAAAAAAGCAATCAATGCTGTGTTAAAAGTGTGTAGAAAAATTTGTCAGTAATGTTTTAATAATATTTACGTATAATTCGAAAACCAACCTGAAGAAAGCTCTGCACTTATTCCTGAGCTCTCTTTGTTCGTTCAGCTCTTTCTCCATGGCTTCCCGCAGAGCATCCCTTGTGCACCTGAGAGTGTGTAAGGCAGCTTGTCCTTCCTGATGCAGTCTCTCCTGGCCCTGAAGGACAACACCTGTTCCCTGGGCTTGTCCTGGTGCTGCATCTGGTTCTACCTGCAGTAGGGAGTGCTCTGCTGGAGGTAATAGTGCCTGTAAGGACTGGTTAACAGACGGCTGGATGGCTTTGACCTCTGCTATTGTTCCCTGGATCACACGCATTATCACCTACAACATAATACATGGTTAATGATGTGTTTTTTACAGGTCAAGGACTTGAGCACATGTGTACTAATTTTTACACCTTTCTAATATCTGTTGCAGCCTCTTCATCCAAGTTGTTAATGAGCTCAGACAGTTCCACACTGTGGGCTGTCAGTAGGTTCTGCCAACAGTGCAGGTGCTGGGCTATTTCGGGACATCCGTCCAGAGTGTTGGACATGGCCGATAGATCCTTCTCTCTTTGCTTTTGGATCCTGAGCTAGAGGTAACAGAAAGCAGGGTCAAACAGAGCTTCTCTGGGTTTACTGTGAAATGAAGGGCAAGTCTTTTAATAATCCTACAATGTCAGAGGTTAGCTCCCTTCGTTTCTTTAATAAGCCACAGCGCATTGCTCTTTTCTCTCGACTCAGAGCCTCATCCAGCCTCTGCCTCACCATCAACAGCTCTTTCTGAGCTTTCTCATGCAGCTGATCAATCTGTTCTGCAGGCAGACTGCTCCCTCTAGTGGAGAACAGAGCAACATGGTAAGTTAACTAGAGTTCCACCAACTGTTTTTCACAACAAAGCTATAATTAATTTATTCATTCATTCATTCATTTTCTACCGCTTAGTCCCGTTAGGGGTCGCGGGTGACTGGAGCCTATCCCAGCAGCTGTGGGCCTGAGGCGGGGTACATCCTGGACAATGGCCAGTTAGTCGCAGGGCTGACATTTAGAGACAGACAGTGACAGACAACCAATCACTCTCACATTCATTCACTAGGGACACTTTAGATTTGCCAATTATGTCAATGCCTTTGGACGGTGGGAGGAAGCCGGAGTAACAAACCCACGGTAACACATGCAGACTCCTCACAGAAAGGCAGGAGTCGACCGACTCTGCCACGTGCACCCCTTAATTAATTAATATATTTAGCAGGCAAATGTGCATTTAACCACATAAAGTGCGTGGTATGAAGTGTTGAGGTACGATTAACAAACCTCCTGATGTGAGTAAACCAGCTGTCCAGATTGCTGGAGGTGCTGGAAAAGGTGTCAGTAATCAGACTGTTGAGGCTGTGAAGGCTGTGTACGAGGAACCTTCTTTGGGCATGACGCTCAGCCAAAACATAGCGCTTGTTGGCAAGGACCACATCCAGTACTTCCTCAAACTGATCCTGGAAAATTAAGAGTGATAGAACTGAAGAAGTTCAGAGCCAACTGGATTCAACTAGTTCATTGATAAGACCCTGAAATATTTTTACACTAATGTAATTTCTTTGTGCTTATGACATTTACTTCAGTGAAAAAGAACATAGTATGTAAAGCTCACTTGACAAATAAAGTAATCATGCTGTAGGTTCTTGGCTGTGCTTTTGTCCATTTCACCCATCCTTGTGGCTTCTTCTAATTCCTCACAGAAAATCTTGTGGAGTTCGACACGACGCAACTCAACAATCTGCCTCTGAACTTTCGCTGAAGCCTCTTCATGATGCACCAGTAAGATGCGCTGTAGCCAATTCTGACTCAGTTTGTGCAGTTTCTCCAGGAGGACACTACACCGGAGGATAACCTATAAGTAATAGTTACGACACGGAAATAAAAGCAGTTAATAACAAATACTCACAAGAAATATCTAACCAAACAGTCAGATTTCCACCTGTTGATCTGCATGTTGACAAAGCTGTTCCCCCTGAGCTTTCTCTGCAGCTTCTCTGTGGTGCTCTGCTTCCATTTCTTCTCGAGTTTCCAAGTTACACTGGGCAGCCAGAGCAGCCATTCGTACACCAAGTTCCTCCTTCAGCCGTCCCTCCATCCCAAGCACCTGTCCGTGGAGGACATTGAGAAGTCTCTGCTGGGCCCGGGTAGTAGATTGGCCTCTGCTCAGCAGTGCCAACATGACGTCCTTATAAATCTGAAGACGACTTGCCTCCAGGTTATTGGTGGCATGCAGCAGTGAAGACATTTCAAGGCTGATAGGATAGTTAACAGCGATGAAAAGATGACTTCATGTTTTAGATATAAAGTTAAATAAGATATAGCATTTCCTTGCAATTGGTTAGCCTACTTTTCTAAAGCCTGTTGCATGTTCTGTGGATCCTCCAACACCATGATGTCCACCATCTTGTCTTCAAATGTAGCCTCTTCTTTTACAGTCTCAGTTATGTTGCAGTCTCCATACTCTGGATCTAAAACACCTCTGTTCCTCTGCAATTTTATAACATCCAATAACATACAAATGTACATTTCATTATATCTATTTGTCCTCTTTCTTATACTCTACACAGAACATTCACAAACATGTGCATGTGCTACATTTAAGATAAAAGTAACAATAATATAATAATAATATATAAATACCCTTTGATGGAAAAATCTCATTCTGCTCCTGGGATCTATCATGTTCAAGGCCAGAAAACACAAAAGCAGCAGTGCCAGTGCAATAAAGAAACCTCCAACAAATCCAGCAAAATGTACAGCATGGTTGGGAAAAATCTAAAATGGTGTGGAGCAACAATATCTTCAATTACATTAAAAAGTGGAAAGTTTTATTGCAATATAGATTATTCAAAGTACGATTTTATGCAATTTTACTTTTTAAACTTACTCTGTCAGTGGTATTCAATCGTAAAGTTAGATTAGCTGTTATAGGTCCAAACATACTGACATCATTCTGTGGGTGAGGGGGAGAACAATAATACTGAGTTTGTAACCATATTATTAAAATATATAAAATATATTGCACTTCAGACGATACCTGTGAAGCATTGGAGAAGGTCAGAAAGGCTGGAAGCTTAAGAACTCCACTTTTAGGATTCCTTATGTGAGCTGTATACTTCCAAATCTCTGGGAGTCCAGCTGTAGACATAACGTTTATTGAAGAAAGTTATATAGCAATTTAAAGCACATTTGTGACTGAATGGTATTTTTATGTATTTTGTTGTTTATAACTGCAACACTAACCAAATAAAGCTTCAATGGGAAATGTCTGGAAGCCTTTTTCCACTTCCCTTCCTTCAGATTGTAATAGTACTATTCCATCAATGGAGTCTCGGACAGCCACCTGAGAAAGGTTAGTGCCGTGCACTGGGTCCATGTTATGAATCAACAGGACGAATGTCAGCTGAGGAGGATTAGTGTCAAGCGTCACCTGCAACGAAAAGGTATGGATTATTGTATAATTAACACTTCATAATTTAATGTCTACTTTTAAAATAATAAACTAAAACAAATAAACACCATTTTGTACCTGTGCACACTTTTGAAATTTGACCCCAAATAAAGATGGTGCTGGCACACTTTGAACCTAAAAATAAAAAGTATTAGTAAAAGTCACTCAACTATTGAGTTTATAAAATTTTAAATATATTATACACAACACAGAACAGCTGTAAACAATAAAGTAATTGGCCACACCTGAGGGAGTGTGCGGCCAGGGTTGACTCTAGTGAGTGTGCTCCTGCGGTCTCTGAGCTGCAACATGCTTGACAAGTGAGAAAATGATGTGTAAAATGAGTGTCCCCAGGAAACCACAGATCCTGAAGAACCGATAGGTCCTTCTGAAGAAAAGATACTGGGCTTCTGTGTTTGCCTTGCACCTGTAGAGTTTACAGAAAGGTTACTGGTCTTCTCTGCCAAAAGGAGCCAACATGCAACAACTATGAGCTCTTACTCGAGTGTTGATTTAAATATTAAGCATTAAGAAATTGTAAGTAATCAGTATTTCACTATGTTTTCATTAAACTTGGGCAATGTCCAGTTAAGACAATTAAGCATGTACTTTATTTTATGTGTATGTAAGTGAGTCTATCCATTTGTTTGGTAACTGCTGTGTTAAAACCTTAAGGTAGAACATATATCTATTTACGTTGTTTGTAAGTAGTACAAAATTAATAAATTATTATCTATTTCATCTAATAGATTTATTTTCATTTCAACTGATAACATTTGATAATAGAGAACAAACACGTCCATACCGACTCTCTTCTTCCCAGACTTCCATTCATGTTCATGTCGAACTAAGTGGGACTGAAACTAAAACACATGAATAGCATCTCATCAACAAAGAGACAGGAAACAGAGAAGGCTACCAGTAAACACTATGTAAATAACTATATTATTATTACGTAACATGACTATAACCAGTCAAGCTCTTCTGCAGTACAGAGTATGGAAGCGTGTAAAATAAAAGGACAAGAAGAGCTTGAGCGAAAGTCTAAGTTTTCATGAATAATGCTCACCACTTGTTTGTCGATAGAGGCTGATGGTTGTGTTGTGTGAGAAGTACCGTTATGACAACGCTTATTACCAGCTCTGTATCCCACACCTCGTCCTGCTCCGCGCCATTCAACATCTTTATGAAAGGCTCCGGGAGACGGGTACAAACAAAACACTTGGACACTGAACAAAAAAATCCATATGACAACCCAATTCGCGTTTAGATGAACCAGAAGCATCCGTCCGACGTCTGTGTGCTGAGTCGCTAGCTAAGAGGCTGCATTGTTTTTTCGAAGATAATGGTTCTACAAAAATGTTTCACAAAACATTCTCACAGGTTTGCTCGAAATAGACTAGAAAACAAATCCTTTAGTCTGAAATGCACGATGAAATGTCTTGATTATAAATATGAAACGATGGCAGACTTTTGTTTTTTACGTTTAAGGCAGGATAACTACTTTCAACGTTGCTACACAACTCGGACAAACATTTCCAAAACTTGGAAAGAAATGGGAACCACTTCAAGTCTTACAAAAAATGTTGAAAAAAAGGTTTGTTTCCGGTGGGTAATTTCAAAATAAAATGCCAGTGGTTAAAACTAAAACGGTGGCTAGAAATTACAATTACATTAGAGGTTATTGCAGATGCACTCAATGGGGATGCTTAAGTTTGAGAACAGAGCCTAATGGTTTGTTGTTTAGACTAAATTGGGGGTGCTATGAGGAGCTTAAACACCACATCATGGTTAAAACCCCTAGGTCTTGTGAATCTTGTGCTATCAACATTTAAATGTATCAACACCAAGAAAAAAAACACTATGTGTACCTCCTTATATTCTTGTTTTGGGGAAGAAAGTGTCATACTTTTTATTCACTTTTATTTATTTTTATATCGAAGGCAGCGGTGTTTCCGCCCTAAATTTGTTCGCCTTTCATTTCTGAACGTATTCATCCATTGCCTGGAACCAAGCTATTTATCGTCTTTCTCGTCTCTAGAAAAGAAGCTTTGCAAATGTGATCAAACATTTAAATATCTGTTGCTAGTTGTGATATCTAACACACTTTCAATCAACCAGCAAAAGAAACAAGGAAAAGAAAACAACGTGTAAATCCGTCGGTGGTGCTTTGACTACGAGTTGGTCTTTTTTTGTAAAGTTTATTGTGAAGCTGGAAAGCTAACAGTTTATACAGAATGCTAAAGTGGCATAATGTTGCTGGGGTTTCCTACTAATTGCAAAGTTTGTCGAAATGTCAGAACAAGAAATAATTCCGGGATGTTGGACCGATTTATTTGTTAGTTTTCCTGAATCCCTCCACATTTACCCGGGACTGCTCACGGTGGCTACAGTCTGTGGAGTGCTAACTGGGATATTCACTGGTGCTCTTCTCTATAACTTCTGTTTGAAGCCTTTGATATTGACGAGACAAGTAAGCGAGACTGAACATTTCACAATCATACGAATCACTTAACTGTTACCTTAACTGTCTAGATATCCTATTGAACTCTGAAGCTTGAGCGCTTACTTATGTGATTTGTTCTTATTAGGGTTATAATATAAGGAGGCTGCTGGAACCTGACGATGGAGAGTTGGACAACAATCAAAGTGACTGTGCCAGCAATGGCAGGAAGGATGCTCCCAGTGTCAAGGACAAAGTAGGCTACTCCGTTTTAAAATACATATCAACATCATCTTGCTGGTTTTGCATTAACATTCAGGTTATAGAGAATTGTTGACCTATTAAGTCCACAAACACTTTTGTTTTTACTGATTAACCAGGAGATGAAACAACCACCCACAAACAGTGATGTAGCTGCATTTGCAACCAGAGCCAAAGTGGTTTACCCTATCAACCAGAAATACAGAGTAAGTCAATGTTGCTGGCATACCTATCGAAAGAAAGTAGCTTAAAGTTGTTTATTAAAAAAAAAAAAAAATCAGCCTTTAGCAGATGGAGCGTCCAACCCCTCTCTACATGAGCATTCCAAATTGCCATCAATGCCTAATGGGTCCTCCTCTTCCTCGGATGAAGAGTCTCTAAGTGAAGAGCAAGATAATGATGACAGCAGTCAGTATGTTTCCTCCTCACTGGTGCCAAAGAGTTTGCAGAACCACAGCTTCACTAGGGTTTCCCACTATCCTCTCACACTCACCCTAACAAGGTAGGAAACCTAAAGTGTCAACCCTTAAATAATCATTATAATGTGAAAATGCAGATATTTGGCTTAATGTTACTGAATTGTGTTTCTGAGGCTATGTATGTTTTGTTTGGCAGTTTTGATGGTCGAATAAGTCTTTACTGTTTGGCTTTGCACGATGTGCAACAGAGCTGCATCCAGCTTCAGCAGGAAAAGTCAATGGTATGTCTACTGTATTTTTTTTTACAGAGTAATCACTATTATAGAATCTTAAATTTTACAAATAAAATGACTGATGAGATGGAACTATCACAACCTTCTGGCATAGATTTATTTTCAGATGCTTAGGACAATTTTTGGCTGCCGTTTTCCTAAAAGCCAGGAGGAATCTGACTTCTACAAGAATATTCTTCAAATGCAAGAAAATGTTGAGTCAAACACTTTAAACTTTAAAGAATATACAGCTCTGGAAAAAAATAAGAGACCATTTCAAAATGATCAGTTTCTCTGGTTTTACTATTTATAGGTATGTGTTTGGGTAAAATTAACATTTTTGTTTTATTCTATAAACTACTGACAACATTTCAACCAAATTCCAAATAAAAATATTGTAATTATGAGCATTTATTTGCAAGAGGATAGTGATGACCACAGAAGTGTTTTTTTATACTTTTCCTTATTAAATACGATTTGGTTCAGGTGACCACCTAATCAGGATTCAACAGACATTGGAATGGTTTCCGTATTTGTACAGATGCTGATAAAATTGCAGTGGTCTCTTAATTTTTTCCAGAGCTGTAAAAAAAAAAACAATTACAATAACACATTTCCCAATACAACTAAATATTCTATTGTGCCTTATAATTTTGTGGTGTTCTATTTTAGGAATTGAATGAGTTGAAAAAACTTTTACCAACAAGTCAAACTGCTCTTGATGATACCTTTCCCTGTACTTTGGAGGAAACTGAACGAGCTCAGAAAGAACTTCTTGAACATGGCCTTCAAATGGTAAATCAAATTGATTATAGTTTATACTGTTCATCTGATAAATGAATTACATCGTATCATCTTTTAGCTGCTTTGTAACTATTGTGTTGTAGTCCAAAGGTTTCTGCAAGCAAGTGGAGGACCTGTCTCAGCATCTATTAAAGAAGAGCAGTGTTTTTTCTCCCGATGAAGCCCAAGATGTTATCAGCTCTATCATCAAGACTCTTTTGCTCGTAGAAAATTATTTAAAGGCAGTCCAGGACTCAAATCTTAATGTAAACCAATGTAGCTATCAAATGTTTACTTGCACACAGAAAGGCACAGAAAAGATACCAACTTATTTTCTATTTCTTTTAAGAGGATCCAGCTAAAAGTTTTTTGGTGGGAAGAGTTAACAGCGCTTCTTCAGTCCCAGCATGCTTTGCTAAGGCAAGAAGTGGCTTTGAGGCAGTGCTCGATAACTACAACGTTGGAACAGCTGACCAGTGATGATGTTTTAACCTTTAGCCACATGGAAAAAGTACATTCAGAAATTCAAAGCACTCTGACCGCTGGTCTAAAGCAGTGCTCTCAGGGTAAGATATTGTTACAATTAAAGTGTTTCTGCTCACAATCTAATCAGTTTCTGTGGTGCTGCCTTATTGTCCACCTTACGTACAGCCATGGAAGGTATTCATTGTAAGAATTACTGCAAAAGTGAAAACTTGGAAATGTTTCCACAGATACTGAGGCTACTCATTGTATCTATTTTTTAAGCAGTAAGCACAGGCAGCAAGATCTAGCCTACTTATTGAACTTGAGTGACTTGTTCTCTTAAAATAGAGAACAAACCCATTTTCTGAGAACTCTCTTAAGCACCTAAAACAAGGTCAAGTTCTTTAATTTTTATCTATTACAGCCCTTTGTGTGTAGTAAAACAGTAAGAAAACACATTTATACACATGCTTTTATTTTTTGTATGTATGTCCATGTAGTGTAATACATAGTAACATACGTCTGTGTGCATTTTAGTTTTGCTTGTAAATCATTTAAAAGAAAATCTTGTTTCAGAGTGCATGAAAAAGACAAAAGAGCTTGTTACAGACAAGAGCAACAAAATGGAGTCTAAGAGGAAGAAGCTTCTAAAGAGCCAGCACAAAGAAAGGAACAAAGTGATGGAGCAGATTCAGGGTCAAAGTGACTTACAGGAGCTAATTAAGGTCAGTACATAAACCTCCTTGAGTGTGAGTATTGCCAATAACACTGTTTAGGCAGTTATCATAACATGTATAGAAACCTCAAAAAATTTGTGGTGATCCTTTCATTTGTGGCTTGTGACCTGTTTTATAACTTTCTGCTACCATCACTTAGGTGTATCAAGAGATACTGTTAAAACAAAGGCAAAAGATTTATGACTTGGAGCTACAACAGGATAACAGAGTAGCTGAAGCTGTCTGTGACCTCTGGACAGTAAGGGAACAGCACTATTAATTATTTTTGTAGCCTGGCTATTGTGTAATCTCACCCTGATATTATATTTCCAGAAACTCAGGGCCTCCTGGTCAAAGAGGCTCGGAGAAGTGTCCAGAGACGTGTTTCTATCCTCTATCGCCAGAGAATCAAACCTGTCTGTTGAGCAGTGTGAGAAGTTGTGGCTGGATCTAGAGCACAGCATGACTGCCCAGCTACAGCATGTGGAGTACACAACCAGGCAGCAAATGGAGGACATAAGGGTTCAGCTGGATACAGATGGACAGGTTGGCACTAGCCCCTGGCTCAAACTCATGAATAGGAGTGGGAGTACAGCTCATTGTATTGCAAGACAGTCACCAACATATAACAAATATCTGTAGAGAAAGAAAAAAAAAATCCTAAAATGGTAAAAAAAAATAAGATTTTTTTCACTTTAAACTATGTAGAAGAATTAATAGGGCACCCCTCCTTGGTGCACATACCAGCAACGTTCCCATGTCACAATGGAAAACCCCCTTTTCGATCTGAATAGCTGCAGCGAACACTGTTTATAATAAGCAACAAAGGGCAATAAACTCTTGGAAGACAATTACTTAACATACGTGACATAGTTTGATTATGCTCTTGTTGTAGACATGGAGTGAGGAGATGACTCTGGTACATGCCTGCCTCAAACATTTGAGTGAACAACAGACCCAGATCCTGCAAAGCATGGTGGTCAGACAGAGCTACACACTCAACAGGTACAATTAAAGATTTTTCTCTGACATTTATACCACAGCTCAATGAGGCCATTACCACTTACATTTTAATCCATTTTATGGGCCACTATACACTGTATCACATTACATTATTATATTCTTTGTAGTCAAGTGGGGAGACTGATAGAGAAGAAGCATGGCCACCTGTTGATGGCAGTTCAAAGATATTTTGTGGTCAGACAC
The DNA here is from genome assembly GCA_024416835.2 of Perccottus glenii. Classification (NCBI taxonomy): domain Eukaryota; kingdom Metazoa; phylum Chordata; class Actinopteri; order Gobiiformes; family Odontobutidae; genus Perccottus; species Perccottus glenii. The sequence continues at coordinate 40,829,312 of CM044546.2, forward strand.
TTCTGTCTTCATATGCTGAAGGAAATGAGGCTGTCCAAACTGAAGGCGCTATCACAGACTGATTTCCGAGCTCTGCTAATGGAGGACAATATCAAAAGCCAGCCTTGTTCCAGTTCAACTGTCAAGGTGGGCTTTTTGACAATTTTGATTAAAGCCTAAACAAATTTAGCACAAAACATAATGATAATATTATATTATCCTTTCACTCTGAACAGAATAGTAGTGCCAGTCTAGCAGAGATGCATTTGGGTCCAGAGAGTCAGCTGGTGGGCCACAGCTTTCAACAAGAGTTTCTGTCAGAGTTAGAAACAGGGATGGAGCTTCTTCAGAGCCATGCACAGCAAATTTTAGGCAATGCCCTGAGCCATGCCATTCAGCAGTTGATGGAAACCCAACCATCAGAAGCACAGACATGCTCCAAACAGGACTATAATATGAAAGTACGTATTTCTTTGCTGTTTTAATTAAAAAAAATAAACCAATTAAGCTAGTATGATTATATTTTGCTATACATATTACAAATGGCATTCCAAATTAGGGATGTATATTTTCTTATCAGGTCCACTTGACTGAGGCGGCCTCTGAGAGTGTGTATATGACCAAAGATGCTCTCACTGCACTGGTCAAAAGATATTACTCACAACTAGAGGCCATTACCAAAAAACTACAACAGGACCAACCAAACCTATACACTGGTAACAACACTTGTTTATACACCAATATGGAATGAAACGTATGATACTATACAATGTATTGTCAACATTTTTTCTTTTCAGATGTTAATGACAAGCAAGAAGGCAGCAGTCAGATAAACAAAGCCTTGTTGAGGGAGTTGGTTAATTGGAGCAAAAAACCCACTTCTGCAGAGTTCCAACAGAGGTATATAATCTATCTAATACTTTTTTAGCTTGTTATTTATATTTATGTATAACCTTTTTTTTGTTTCAGGGTTGAACTACATAAACGGAGGCTGTTGGAGCAGTGTGATAAAGAACAGGAGCTTTTATATGATGAACTGAGGCACAAAAAGATATCTCAAGAAATAACCTTGGAAAAGATTACAGCTCAACTATTGGTTAGTATTCTCATAGTCTGCTACTTGTCAATACAATACAATACAATTGCAATAAAACAACACTTTACAATGGTGTAATGGGTCGTCAATCTAACAGTGTGCTGCTGTGTCCATTAGGAGGCAGAAGAAAGCTTCATGGAGGAGCTGGCAGCCTTGGCCCGCATTTCTCTCCACAATGCTGCTGCCGAACCCAGTGAGGAAGAAGATAATGCTTGTAAGCACAAGTTCCTATATCATAAGAAAATTTTCACTTTCTGCCTGTTTCCTGACCTTCTTGACTGATGTCTTTTAACAGGTGATCCACGTATCAATATTCTGGACCTGCTGGCTCTGAATCCAGCGTTAGATCCGGCCTTGAATCCTTCACTGACTCCAACTGTCATAGCTCCACCAGTAAAAATAGTAAAGAAAAAGAAAACATGAAACTCCTAAAATACAAACACAATGTTTTAACATAATTGTCCAGCAAAGTAAATATGTTAGTATTGAGACATCGTGTTTTAATATGTAATTAATATTTATTAATATTTTTAAAACACATTTGTACACATTTTATTAATAAAATAAAGCCATAATAAGATAATGAAGCCTAGTTCTTTGTCTTTAGAAATAAGGATTTGTCTTTGGATAAGGATTTGAACGCATCATTCAGTTTTCTACTTCTTCCTTTAAGCTGCTTGATAAAACTACAACACATACATTACCGCTGTGCAGCTATAATCATATTGCTTTCATACCACGGCCCGTTCAGCTTATTGATTCCCAGTGAATACATGGGATGATGGATGTGCTCCTCTGTCTGGTAAATTAGAGATGTCTGTTCTGATTGTAGCAGAGTGTTGCTACTCAGGGATGAAAGCCTTAGCCTTCTCTTGCTCTAATGGGGTTTTAAGTACATGCCTTTATGGATGATAATGCAGAGTAATGGTGAAAAGTCTGAGGGGGCTGAGGTCTGGCAGACAGTCCAGTGTGTGGGCAGCAATCTAGCATGCCATTCACTCTAGACCTTATGGTTTACTGTCAGTTTGGACTTTTAGGAGTGTCAATTAGCAAACATTAATTTTTAATACGCACCTTATTCAAATGCTCCACTTCCACGTGCAACCTATTATTCTCATGGCACCCTAAGAAAATATGTTCCTGGAGCTGAGCCAGTCACACACCGGATAGCTTTTGCAAAGGGCGGCTCTACTCCAACATTACCAAGAAGAAAATCTGGGGTCACTGTTGACTTTGCAAGTGCTGTCGCTGATCTGCGATGAGGGGAAACCGTTTGGATGTATTTTAAGGTTCCTTGGGGGACTGCAGTGACTTGTGGGAAGATGACCTGATTTCTAATTTTCTCCTCTCCTGCCTGGGCTGTGGCTAGTCGCTGCTACAAACACAGAAGACTAAAAAGACTCACTCTGAGCCAGGCTTATCTGTTTGGATTATGCCGATTTAAAAAGATGGATTCAACGAGTTGACGGGATTGTGGATGTGATTTTCTTTCAGTAGGTTCAGGTGAGTGGGGCTACCTCTTTTGCCTCCAGATGACTGTATGGTCTCTGTTTGTGACTGAACTGACTGAATGACACATCTACCAAAGTAAAACTGGTTGCTGGTTCCATGATATATTTCATTTTCAATTAGTACCATTATAGTCTTTATCTTAATTCAGTTCAGTTTATTAATAAATTGGGGGCATACATTACAAAACTAAGAGGATATGTTTTTTATGTGTGTTAAGACCCTCAGTGAGATGATGATTTGCGTAATGTGATGGCGTCATCAAATCAGATGATGGTTTATTTTAGGCCAAAAATAAGGTCACTCTCAATTTAAATGTTTTTCACACCATTTCAAACATTCTACAGTTATAGATCATGCTATAGCCTACATTTAAGACTATTAGATTATAAAGTATGACATTGTCTACAACATCTTTATCTTTTAGTAAGTGGGAATAAAGTCACTAAAAAGGGTTGCATGGCATTACACTCAGTGGGGCTTTTGGTCATTTCCCCCTCGTTTTCTCCTTGCAGGAAGCAGCCATGGCAAACCTGCAGCAGGAGTACCCTGGGGTCCTGCTGGGGATCTTAGAGGAGCTGGCCAATATGCGCCAGTGGCTTACCTTCCAAGATCTTTGTCGCATGGTCAGCACCCGCTTTGACCTGGAGCACCTCATTGAGCTCAGGAGTTTGTTGTTTGCTGCCGCTAGCCGGGACCCCTGTTTTCCAGCCACCCTTTTTAGAGACAGAGTTTCCACCGGGGCCAGGGGCTTTCACCCATAGGTGTCGCTGCTGATATTGTAACTATCTTCAATCTAATTCAGATGACAGGAGGAGCTCCTGACCACCACCAACCAATAAGAACTCCGACGGTCTTTCCTGTGGATCATTCCCCAGGCCCTAGTCTGCCTGGAGTCCACCAGCTGAGCTTACCTCGTCGAGAGAGAGTACGTGCCCACTCTGACTCCAGTGGAAGGCCTATTGACCAGCATTTGCTTTTACCAAAATCAAATTACTCTGCCCGCAAGCGAGGGAGTCTTCCCCCGGATCCGATCTCTCTGGTGTCCTCCCCTCCGATCAGAGCGAGGGCAGTCTCCTTCGACTTGCCCCACACCACGGTGTTGTATCCTGCTGGTCAAATACCTAACGAGGTAATGAAGAATCTCTACCTGCCTTTGGAGACCGACAGTGAATCAAGTGGAGACTCTGCTGCAATTGAAGTGTTTGAACCTGAACAGGGATCCTCTGTTGACCAGAAGAGAAATATTTTTAAAAAGGATTTCCACAATCAGCCGCCTCTAATTCCCCAAGTGACTGTTAACAGTGAGTCACCTAGCCCTGGTGCAAGTAAAAAAGGCTTTGACAATCGAAACTTTGAAATGATCCCCAATCCTTATCCTTCACCCACATTACTCCACAATTCACCTAAACAGACAGTCAAACATGAAAGCCTTGATGACCTGCAAGACTCTACTTACTTCGGACCTGGATCAGTCCCAGACTGGTCTCCCCGTCACCTTCAACCACCACAAACACAAAAGGCCTTTCGGAGCCACAAGAGTCACAGTTTAGAGGACCGTATTGGTATGAGCAGTGTCTCGATTGGTATGGAATCAAAAGTTGGACATCCTCCAAGAAGATCCACCCCGGCTATCAACAAACTAGGAGGCTCGTTGGGAGGTGATAGTGAGGACAGCAGTGTACCAAGTGGAAGTGACGGAGTTAAGGCTCAGGGAACCCAGACTGACGCACCAGACCCTAGACGCCTCCGCAGCCTGGTCCATGCTGATCGCCTGTCTTTCATGACTTCTTTAGATGACCCAGAATTTTGTGAGGATGACATAAGTGCCATTTTTCGCTTTTTAGATGACATAAGTATGTGCGGTTCTACCGGAGTTCTGCACCCTGACGGTTCTGGAGCCATTAACCAAGACACACCTGAAGCTAGACGTGGCCGCCTGGGTCAACTGCAAAGGCTTTTCCACTCTCTGGAAAGCAGCGATGATGGGCTCAAAGCCAGTGTCTGTAAGCTCCTGCTCCGTATGAGCCAGATAGAGAGACAACTAGAATCACTGAATGATGTGAAATCTGAGATTTCACAGGTGCTATCTGCTCTTCAGAGACTGGATGAAAAGATTCAGCAGCCCCTTAGTGGTGGAAGACATAGCAGTGGGGGTCGATGGCTTGAACCTTTAAGTGGTGTCTCCTCCTTCATGAGTCACCCTGTTACTCCTTCAGAATCATCCGAGCCCCAACCATTGTCCGCCTCAGGCCATTTGTTTCCAGGAACAAGCAGCAGCAGCCTGGAATGGAGCCGCTGGAATAATGCAGATCAAACAGAGATCAGCAAAGCACAACCTGATGGGCAAAAGGAGGGTAAAAAAGAAGTTTTATCTCGTTGTGCCTCAAAAACTCATCAGGAAGAAAAAGGTGTCTCTGATTCCAAGCAACTAAATTTGTCCAACTCTGCCAAAGACTGGAGTGTTTCTTATTCAAAAAGTAAAGATGGTAAAGCTTCTAATGGAAAATTGGGGAAGGTGGGTAATAGTTTTCTTTGTTAAGTGATGTATTGTTAAATCTGTGTACAAGTATCTGTGGCACTTGTGTATTAATATGTATGAGACGTAGCTTACCACCACCAGTGTGTGACTGTGGAGTGAATGAATAATGGGTGGCCTGTAGGCGCTTTGAGTCCCTTGGGAGAAAAGTGTGATATAAATCTAATCCATTATTATTTTATTATATTTAAATGCATGTGTGAAATCTACAAAAGTACAGTGTAAAATATTGTTCAAAAGAAGCTGTATATCTCCATGTTTATCAAAACCCTGAGACACATGCTTGAATTCGCTGCAAATAGCAAGGACAGATTGGGGCATAGGCTATTAATTTAAACATGTACTGCAGCAAATAAGCTAATTGACATGATATAATTTCCTGCCGTTGATTATTTCTACACTTGTTAAGTTTAATTAAATTTTTAGGTGGATCAGTCAAGCAGCACAACTAACTTACTTTCCCAGAAGTCCTCCAGCCTGGTGGACCAAGTGTTTAACTCATCCCTTTTCCGCCACAAAGACAGCAGTCTGACAGGTGGACTAGCATCTGGGAAGGTCTTGGACTCCAGGGCTGAAGGAAGAGGAAGGCCTATTTGGACAGTGGATGACAGAGAGGCACGAATCTCAACACTGGATATACAGGTAAAGCTGGTCCAGTTATACATGTCCTTGAGCATGTTGGTAGGTTGTAAAGTGTATGTTTCCATTAACATGACATCCCTCAGGCTCAGGAGTCTCTGAACCCTAACAACATGGAGTTCTGGATGGACGACATCTACACTCCAGGCTATGATGGTCTGCTGAGGCGTAACGAGGCTAGTCTGCGTAGGGCAAAGATATGCAAGCTGCTTGCACTTATCTTCACTGCAGTGGCTATTATTCTCATCATTGTCATTCCCATTTGTACTGTGGTTTAAATGAACCTACATTATTTTATGTTTATCATCAGGATGTTTTTCAAAAACCAAGCGAATGTCCATAATTGGTTAACTACCAATGACCACCAATCACTTAATTTACATAACTAAATGAATGAATTTAAATACAGGATTTCAGCTGTAGCTTTTTTTTATTTTGTTGATACAGATGTAGAATATTCTAAAATAAATAGCCCCACACTTTTTTGTGAAAAAACATTTGCATATATGTAACAAACATTGAGCCAAAACAAAAGCGTCATATTAGTCATTCATTCATTTTCTATTGTTTATCCCATTGGGGGTCGTGGGGGCAGGCGTGTCAGCGGCGTGAGGCAATGTATACTGTGGATGCTTTTCAGTCAGCCACAGGACTACCACTTAGAGGCATGGACAAACAACCATTCATGCTCACATTCATTCACTATGGGCAATTTAGTTAAATGCATGACTTTGAACAATGAGAGGAAGCCAAAGTGCTCATAGAACCCAGAGAGAACCCGTTGAGAACCTACGGTAACACAGGGAGCACATGCAGACTCCACATGCAACCTTCTTGCTGTGTCCTAACACCATTGTACACTATTGCACCATCAATATCATAATAAATTTTCTATTTCTTTTCACAGGGCTTCCAACCTGAACCAGGTTTTTATCTTGTGGTCCACAAAGAGCTACAGGGCTAATATTAAGTGAAATAATTTACAGCATTAAATTCTTATCTCAGAGTATTAACATTCAACATTAAGCTCCAGGCCATTCAACTTTGAAATTAATGTTATGGGGCTCACCAGATTGGCTAAACAGGACAAAATTAAACACAATAGATATTTTTATTAACTTTTGATAACTTACAATTAGGCCTACTTAAGGTAAGAAAACTACAGAGGGTGAACCCACACACTCTTGTGGGAGTGTTTATGGAGTGTCTGGATGGTGAAGTTCTGTTCCTTGTTATGTAATGGTGTTTTGGTCCGCAGGCATTTTCCACTCTCCTTAAGTGCTGCACCACTTGTAATTGATTTGATGTTTAGAATGCACCTATGCACATTATCTCTCCACTATACTCAAAGTGTTTCTGCACTTTGATAAACTATCTTCTTACCTGTGGAGTCTCTCACCACCCATGCATGAGAGCTACCATCCTTTTACAGACACTACAAGCCAGTCTGCTAGTACATTCTTTTTGGCATTTTGAAAAACATCCTGTTCAATCAGGATACAGGACATCACTTCACATTCAAACCTTTGTGGACAGAATAAATGTGGAAACTGGCCCAGTAACATCCTTATATTGATAATGGAATTTGCAATGAATTCTTTTCCATTAAGGACTAATGCTCACTTTTTCTAAAAACTATTATTGTGTAATGCACTTTACAATAGAAAGCTGTATAATATAATCACATCAGTAACCACAGTCTCAAAGTGGACATTTTGATCAAATCAGCTTCTGACACTTTTTCATGTATGTATGAATGTAATGGACTGAAAATTCAAGTAGGAATAAGGCAGTGTAGGTATTTGATTGACATAAGGATTAATCCTTGTTTTGCATCATTTTATCACCATAACCAAAGCTAAGTGAAATGCGCTTATCTGTTGGAAATGCTATATTGATTTTTTTTCTGTATTATACCTAAAACATTGTTTACACAAATATGTACAGGATGTACAGAGAGTGTCTTTTCCTTGAATGCATCCTGCTAAGTAGATGTATATCTGCCAAGTGTTTCCCTAGAGTCTGTTTGAGGATCCATTACCTTTCCAATGGTGCCACTAAGAAGCCCAATCCCTGCAGTCAGCACAAAGGCAGGTGCTCTCTTCAAGTGGTGCATTAAAGCTGCCCAATAGTTTTATTTTTTTAACCCCTGACATGCATTTCTTGAGTCTATACCTTGTTGTTGCATTCCTGTACCTTCAGTGGGAGCTTAAATACTGAAAGAAAAGAATACATCATAAACTGCTCATGGTTGAATAATATGCAGGTTTTGCAGTAGTTACTCAAAAGCAAAATGATTCTGGCGTACACTGATTTCTGATGTTTGTTTTAATAAATGCAACAAGTTATTAACTTGGGTATTTTTTCTGATTCCATAACTAATAAACAAAGTCTTAATTGTATTGTAAAATAGCATGTATGTTTTGCTGGATTATAAATGTTCTATTTATAAAGTATTTGCTGTTTTTTTGTTTTTGTTTTTATTTTTCAGTTGTAAACCTAGATTTGATTTATAGTTAAACTGGTTTACTCACACACATGGCACAATACTCACATTTTCAAGTAACAAAATTGACATATTTTTCTTTTTTACCTTAATATATTTGTAATTACTAAAGTGAGCCACTAAGTCCAAATGTTGTATAATTAAAATTTTGTAAGAATACATTTGTTCTACCTTCACACACCAGACACTATTTTGCCTGCAGTAACAACCCCTGATGTGAGAGGGCGAAAGAGAGCCCTCTTGTCCTTGAGCTTAGCTGAAGAGGAAGAAGAAAAGCGGCGCTGATTTTGAACTCTTCAAAAAGAATGTGAAAACTTTACACAAGGTGTGGCACTACTTTTGGTAGTGTGGGAATAAGCTATACTGCATTGTCTTGCTATTAAAACGTCATTCACACACCGAGTGAGCAGTTATAAAAGAAAGTCAGCTACACAGGTGAGTTGATTTGTGTGTTTTTATTTTGCCTACAGTAACGATACAGGCGTGCTAGTTAGCTCATGTTAATGTAACATTCCTATCAAAGCTAAGCTAGTGTAACGTTTGTAAAGAGTTGCAGTCAATTATAAATGAAAGACATCGTCCACAAGCCAGTGTTTAGACAGTAACACGTAAAGTATGTCGCTGGTCGTATATTAAGCTAGATTTTTCTTTTGAATAACCATTTGTAGGCCAGATTCGAGCAACATAATTAGACACGTACTATTCACATCCTAAACCTATACATCTCAGTAATTCTATGGATTTTACAAAAATATAAGATTAACATGTGTTATATGTCTGCAGTGAGAGACATTATGGAGTCGTCTGTGTTGAACCAGTTTCAGAATCTGATAGCCCAGCTTGACGGTCTAAATGAGGGAATTGAGCCACGTAAGTTGTTTCCATTTTTGTAATTTTTCCTGTGTCAGCAAAGCGTTAACTGTTCTTTCCTATTATGAACATACAGCATACTATATTGGGCATTTCTTTTTTAACTAACTTTGCTATCCTGTTGGTCATATAGAATTGTATTAATTCTGTAATGGCGGTAAGAGTTACTTGATTTTGTTGGTTTCAGAGTTTATCCAAATGGCACTGAACTTTGAGGAGTGTCGTAAGAAGTGGTTGCGAGCAGGTGATGAACTTGTGTCTTGTAAAGAGACGCTGACTAAAGCAGAGACTGAAAGAGGAGCCCTAGAGGTTAAACTGAAGCATGCTCGCAACCAGGTGGATGTGGAGATCCGGAGGCGACAGAAAGCTGAGGCTGTCTATGAAAAACTGGTTTGTCATTATGGACTCGCTACATTTTGTTTAAAAAAAAAAAAAAATGTTTCTTTAATTGTCTAATTTTCTCTGTGTGGTTCTGCCTCCTTTTTAACAGGAACGTCAGCTGCAGTTGATCCGTGATCTTCTGTTATCAGAAAACAATGGCAACAGTGTTCACCTGAGTGAGGAGCAGCGCTCTGCCTTGGCTTTCCTCAGTGCTCACTCTCAGGCAGCACAGGCTGCTAAAGCCAACCTCAATTCTAGCCGAAGGTCAGAGTCCCATGTAGTATTAAAACATGACTTTGGTTTAACTGGTTTGTTAGCTTTGCCATCAAAGCCTTTTAAGTATTTGTTTTTATTTACAGGTTGACTACTATAGATGAATCTGCTTCATTGCTGTCCGACATTAGCTTTGACCAAACCGATGACTCATTGGTAAATTATTTGCATTACATAATACTACTTTAAATATCCATACCACCAACATCTGTGATTATTGCTGAATAGTCTTCTAAAATATAATTCTGTTCTGTCTTTTTGTTTAGGATTGGGATTCCACTGCAATGAGAAATGTAAGACTCAGGAAACGTCAAAAACGAGTAAGCCATGTTTTAAGTAAAGTTGGGAGTGTTCTGAAAATATGTTTATATAAGTCTCAAAAGTTAAATTTTCAGTCTTATTTCTGACAGCAGTGAATGAATTAGTTATGTTTTTAACCACAGCGTTCTTCCCGAAAACTCCCTGAAGCTCCTCCACAGGCTGTAAAGAAACCTCGCTCAACTGGACGTGTTGATAAGGTAATCCCTGCTTACGTGTTGATTTAACATTATTTTAAGCCACCCAAATGTTAACATAAAATATTTTTCAATAGATGAATGAATCATTGGTAGCAAAAACCACTATAACTGTACCAGTAAATGGTGGTGCAGTTGAAGCTGTTTCTACCATTGAAACTGTTCCCTACTGGACTCGCAGCAAAAGAAAGAGTGGTGAGAACTGTTGCCTGCTCATATTTTGACATCTCAATTCAAAAGGGTAACAAAATGTAACTGCCTCTGCAGTTGCTCCTGCTTGGGCTGACACAACCACAACTGACCAATCTGAGACCGTCAGTGAAGCTCCAAGTACACCAGTCTCTAATTTCCCAGCTCAACCAAGGACCCTGATAGAAAAGGAAAAACAAAAGAAACACCACTTTATCCAAAAAACTGTAAGAAATACTGCTTGTAATTTATTGCAACTATGTTGTATTTATATTGGGTGTGTAATTCTTATTTATTTTTTTCTTAGGTGATCAAGTCTGAGTTCTGTGCTCCATGTGGAAGAAGAACAAAGTTTGGCAAAGTGTACCTGCGGTGCCAGGAGTGCAGACTGGTGACCCACCCAGAGTGTTGTGAACGCTGTCCTCTGCCCTGCAATCCTACAGCTATTAGCACTCCTATTAAGACTACTGAGGTATGACAGATTGTAAAACATTTCAATAATCACTCTAGCTTTTGCCAATTTTTTTTATGAGGGTGTACATTATTTGCAGGCCACACTGGCGGACTATGCTCCATTCACTTCCCCAAAGATCCCAGCTTTGGTTATCTATTGTATTAAGGAGATTGAACGAAGAGGTCTGCATGAGGTAAGACTGATTATGAATAATGCTTTTATCTCTTCTCAATTTAAATGTTTTGCTCAATAAAACTCCCAACAAAGAGACCTTGCATTGTGGTTGAATTTTTTATTTTTTCAACTTAAAGCTCAATCTTTTATTGAACAATGTATGAAAGAGGATACTCGGGGTTAGTTTGTAAGGAACCTACAAAGGAGATGCCTTAACACTCTCTCCTTCTGTTTTCACAGACTGGCCTCTACAGGATCTCTGGTCATGAACGCATGGTTAAAGAGCTCAAAGAGAAGCTCATTAGAGGGAAGACTCTGCCTCCTCTTAACAAAGTAGAAGACATCAATGTCATTACAGGAGTTCTCAAAGACTTCCTCAGAAACCTTCCTGAACCGCTGCTCACCTTCCACCTCAACAAAACCTTCATGGAGGCAGCTGGTTAGTTTTAGAAGTTAAAATGCTAATCAAACATTTTTACTGCATCATTCTAAGTGTTATACTTTACTATACTTTGTCCCCTTTCTTGCAGAAATCCAAGATGAAGATAATAGTATTGCCATGTTGTACCAGACCATTAGTGAGCTAGCCCAACCCAACAGAGATACACTAGCCTGCCTGATGATCCACCTTCAGAAGTAGGGTTTTGACATATTTAGTTCAGAATTTGTATTCTGTGTAATTATGTATGTCTGTTATAATAGCTCCTATATTTTATGGGGATTTCAGGGTGTCTCAGAGTGTGGACACTAAGATGGATGTGATGAATTTGGCTAGAGTGTTTGGTCCAACACTTGTGGGTCATGCTGTGCCTGACCCAGACCCTATGACTATCCTCCAAGACACAAACAGACAACCAAGGGTAGCTTTTGTAACTGTATAAACATCAAAAATTTTAAATATTTGTTTCAGGTGTTGGTGTCCAATCATGTTGTTTGTCTACAGGTTGTGGAGCGCTTGCTCAGTATTCCTACAAGCTACTGGAGCCAGTTTGCTCATCCAGATAATGCAGACATGGACAATGTCCACCGCACTGATACCCCAGATTACAAAGGTAAAGGTTTTAAACTGACGATGGCAAAATACTGTGAGATTCACATAATTTAGATTTTCTTTTGTGTGGAAACATAATAATGTATTTGTAGTGAGCATACTTGGACCAGTGACCACCCCTGAGCACCAGATGATGGCCAAAACCCCTTCCTCCAGCTCACTGTCCCAACGCATGAGGCAGACCCTCTCCAGCACTACATTGTAAGACACCATGAGTCAAATTAGCCACATGTAATTATAAACAACCAGCACATTAGTATAGATATTACTGCCAATAATAAAATCTGACACCAGTTTCATTAATTATCTGTTGGTGTAAAGATGTGCAAAATGTTAAATAAAAATTTGTAGTTCTAAAAAAATAAACGTTTGGGTAATACTGTTTCCCTCTGCTCTTAATTTTTAGATTTGGGAGCAAGGGTAAAGGATCATCTGCTTCTCTTCACTATGGAAACTTCTTTGCATCTCCACAGCTGAAGTAAAGTTAAGCTTGGGAGAATGTTGTAATTTACTGCAATAACTAATATATATATACATATATACACATGTATAATCATGTGATATAACTTCTGTGCAATTTTCTCTCTAAATGCATTCTTAGCAAAATTTGTTTTTGTGTGTGGAGATTGTGAAAATTTAATTACCAATCAAACACCAAATTTCTGTATTAATTTCTAAAAGCTTTATATCAAGTGGGTTATTTCATTTAACCTGTGGTTGTAACTACAGCAAAACTGTGAATGCACACTTGATTGGCCGTTTATTTGTTTGGTTTTGAGTGATAATGCTAAAGCAACCACACTTTTTCTTATTATGTGAAGAATTAAGCCATTGTCTAATGCAAAAGCTAATGCCATCAATATAAATGTTACATTTTAAATCCAACATGGATCAGTGTGTAACTGTGCCTTTAGCCTGACACTCTAAACTCCACTAGAGGACGCTGTTGGACCTCTTTTGACTTAGTTACAATCAGTGACAGTCTATGGATTAAACATTTATATTATTGTCCCTTGTTTACTGTCTGCAAGGTGTCATTAACAAGTTTTAGATCTAATTTCTATTTTTATTTTATACTGTTGTCAGTAATTGTAACTACTGTGTACTGTGTTTAAAAGCTGTGTTTTCCACATTTTTTTGCTGCTCTAAGTTTTATTGAATGGTGCATCTCCAGGCATGTGATTTTATTTGAAGGTTAATCTTATTAACACTTTGCCATTTTATTTTTTAAATGTTTAACTCTAATTTTATGCATATATTTCATGTTGTGCATGTAATGATATAAACTGTCATTTAAGTATGCTACTGTTAAACTGATCATGATAGGTTTTTCAATGGATTCTGTGGACTGTGTCCTTGCCTTAGCTCAAAGCACATTGCATAAATCTGTGGCTGAGCTAAAAATAAACAAAAAGTGGATCCTTTGTCTAGTTGCTTCTGTTTGTGCCAAGAAGCCCTGCTGAGAACCTAATGCAAAACCACACAATGAGTGTGACTGTTTGTTTTAGGAATAATAACAATCACATAACTATGCCATAATAATTAGACCTTTCAGGCCTGTCTGGGCTGCCAGGGTGTTTTCATTTTCAATGATCTTTCACACATTGGATATTGTAGAGCTGCTAGCACAACTCTTAAACCAAAACAATCCTTTCCTAAAATAGTCTCAATAGGAGACTTTAAAATATAAACCTTTAAGAAACATAGAATAAAAGCAAATCAGACCTGTGACCAGTAACTGTTACACTGTTAAATCTTAATGTGCTTTTGTATTTTATTTGTTTTACTTTAAACTTTAAAGAGACCACTGCAGTTTTATATAGCAATCAGCATCTCTACAAGTATAGAAGCCATTCCAATGTCTGTTGAATCCCAACTCAGGCACATCTCATTTTACTGAATGAGCTGCTGATCAGGTGATCACCTGAACCAAATCTAGTTTAATAAGGACCACATTTTTGTGGTCATCACTATCCTCTTGCAAATAAATGCTCTAAATTACAATATTTTTATTTGGAATTTGTGGAAAATGGCAGTAGTTTATAGAATAAAACAAAAATGTTAATTTTACCCAAACACATACCTATAAATAGTAAAACCAGAGAAACATCATTTTAAAGTGGTCTCTTAATTTTTTTCCAGAGCTGTATATTCCCAGCTGAAAATTAAATGTGGGCAATACATATTCAAAATCCTTTCTCAAAGACAATGCAGTTTTTTTTTCCAAAGCAGTCATGGCCCTGAATAATAAAACAATTTGTCCTATTGTTTTAATAATCATCCCAGCCATTTCCATAATCTATTGGGTGAGGTGGCAGGCAATGAGGTCCAACATTAATATGATTCAAAGCATTGATAATTCATACATCTTATAGTTATTCCATTAAGAGTTACTGTGGCAGGGAATAACCCAGTGACATACATTTCCAAAGGCCCTATTCATTACCAAGCAACAACACCCCCGCCGCTGTGGGGCTGTAGATACATGTCCAGAGTTCATACAAATTAGTTTGTGCCTCTGTAGTATCTATCTTTGTAAAGATGTTCCACATTTTTATTTCTTATCTCTATACCTTTAAACATAAAACAACCTCTTAATTCAAACCCAAAGCTACACAAAGACATGGGCAAATGTTATTGACTGAAATCTGGACTCCTGTGTTGTCCTGGGCTCTTCTTGGGACAGTGTGTATGCTGTATGCTGTATGTACAGTGCGGTTGATGCTGGCATCAAACAGCTGGCTGTGTCTCTGTATTCCAGCAGCCCCCAGTGTGCACCAACAGCTTCCCTCTACTCCTGGATCAATTGAGTAACTAGTCCAATTAAGAGCTCTTAAATACTTCACAATGTTATAGTATACACAAAAACAACACTAGTTAATTTTAGAAATGCCATTGGAACAAGGAAAAGCATTTAGCATCTCATAAAGCAAGGCATTTAGTCAATTCATAAGGTTTATTTGTGTCTGTTATTGGCTGATTAAAAGCAGGATCTGTATGTGAGACGATGGCTGTGGAGCTTACAGCAGGAATCAGCAGCAGCTCCGGGTCAGGGCTGATAATGTCAGCACCTCAGAGATGTCAGCTCAATAACTGTCAGTCATATCCACCCACCTGATCATGTAGCAATCAATTTGTGCCCATCAGTAACACAGCCGTGTTAACCAGTAAAAATATGATCTTCTAAAATTCCCTGTTTGGCTACTTTAGGAACATTCATTTGTATGATGTTGGCCATTCGTTTGATGCTAAGCGAAGAGGATCTGAACATACGTAAAATTTAACACATTGAGATACTAATGGACTGTTGCCTCAACTATTTCTCCAGCCTTAATGCAGATTCTAAAGCCATACCACTCAGACATAAGTAATATATGTTGATATACTTGAGAATTATAGACACAAATGAACAGATCATATGCTCCAAATGACAATGACCAATCTGCAGCTACAAGCACCGACTTTCTAGCTGCAAACAATTGTACAGCTTGTTGGCTCTCATAATTTCTCTTCTTCTGCCTCATTCTTCTTTTCTTTTTTCCACCCTGCTACCACTCTGCCCCTCCTTTGAATCGAAGCAGCGTCCTAGCCAGCTACCCTGAGTGGTCGATACCTTGTTACCACAGAGAAATCAATTATCTCAACCAAGCAGCAGGGAAAAGAGGCAATAATAAAAGAATGCTCCTCTTTTCCCAGACAATGGCATGGTCATTAAATATGAATTTATCAGCGGCTGCAAAGATTTATGGAGAGAGATGTGGGTTCATTCACGCTCTCTTTACAGCATAAGTTCGATGTCTGGCTACAGGTGTAAACTAAATTAACAGGTTGCCAAAGAAATGTGTTACAAACTCAAATAGTGGTTTGTTCGTAACAGATTAACACTATGTTCACACTGACTGCAAATGTGGTCGAAAAAAGATTTTTGTCTCTGAACTGATTTAATGACTTTCTTTACTGCACAAATTACATGGAAATCAGTCTTTTGACATCAGATTTGTGCCACTTCCAAATCAGATTTGAATTTGTCAATGAAAGATAAGCAAGCTCACAAGGATCACGATAATCTGAAAAAAAAATAAGGCTTGAGCAGTTTGTGTTCATGTCTTACAAATTCACTGAATAAAGATAAGCTTAAACAAACCAGTGCTTCTCCTTTCCTTTGTTACATGTGAAGAAAATGGCATCTGAACCACATGCCTTTATTGAAACCTTTTCTTGAATATGTCCTGGATGACTGAGAACCACCACAGATTTGTTACATGTGGTTCAGCACAGTGTCAACAATGGAAACTGATTTTCAGTCACCTTTTCTGACACAATTGGCCTAAATCCATGATCAACTAAAAAACTGACTTTGAATCATTAAAGGAGGGTAAAAAAGAAATTAGTAATCTGATATTGTTATTGAATATGTGGAGGGCAATGATGTTTGCTTTGCGATTAACTAACACTTGTCAAAAAAATAAATAAAAAACATGCCTCATGCCAAAAGTAGCGAAAAGAATGAAAGTCATTGAATTTTGTGGTGACAATATAACTTTGTAATTAAATTCACCAAAACGGCCAAAGCTTATATTCTACTGTATACTGTCATTCTAAACAACATTTCCTTACAAACAGAGCAATAATACCGCATTTCTAACTGTGCTTTTTATGTAAATTGTAAAATTATTATAATAATGCAGATACATTTTTATTATACTAAGCAGCCCTTTTTGAAATGCAAAACGTTTGACTTACATTTTTAGATTTTTAAAAAGGCTTTAAAATGTGTTCATGGGGATGTGTCCAGTGGGATGGTTTGTGCAGAAGATGGGGGCACCATGGCAACAAAAGCTAACAGGAAGGTGGGCATACCAAACTTTGGTCCCGTTCCCAACTGCCCATTTGAGTCTGTAATGACACACTCTGAGGACTTGTCAGACAGCTGCTGCTGCTGCGGAGGGACAACACACACACAGATCCCACTATAGCTACATCTGGACAAAAGGAATAGTAGAGGGTGTCAAAGACATTGAATGTGTAAAACTGACTTGCTCTTAAGACAGTAATAAATTTCATCTTAATGGGACACCACAGTTGCAGGCTCTCAGTGCTGTTGGGTTTGATGCCAAATTGTGCAGAATAAACTGATTTGCTGTGCAGCTTATCTAAACATACGAAGTTTCTCCTTCCACATTCTTTCTTTCTTTCTTTACACTGTTCCCTATATCCGCCATCACAAACTTGAACATCTCCCCACCCATGGTGGACAGGCAAAAAATGGACAAATCATCACAAAACTATGTAAACTTTGATTTATCTCCTGCATAACTGAGCACTTATATCCAGCTGTCATGTGTGCAGTGAAGGATTTGTTTTACCAGCCACAAGTGAGCAATGTGGCGATAATGAGAAACATGTCATATCTGGCCCATTTCCTTCACAGAAGATGAATCTGTGGTCATCCTCCACAAGTCTTGATTCGACATGGATGCAAACAGTACGTTAATAAAAGAAAAGCCTACATAACTATTTACAGTGACTGTATTTAGTTTTTTTTACTTTCCTTAAATATTTGTCTCTCAAAGTTATTTTGAGTGATGGTATGATATAATAACCCTACTATAGTTTATATAGGAGAGATTTATTACTATTTTTTATGTATTTACGGTTATCCAGAAAACAGACACCCACTATGTGATTATTTTACAACAGTAGTGCCTTTAAAGAATATTAAACTTAATCCAAGGTTAAGTAAGACTAAAGCAGGATGGAGAGTTTAAAGTAGATAATATTAAGACAATATTAAAACAAAATATAAAAAAGTCTCACACATAACCCTGGAGGCAGCCGAGTGCTACAAGTACCCCACTTTGAAAACCACTGCATAAATTGTTTGAAAAGTCTAAATAGCAAATAGAATATCAAACAAAGGAGTTAAAAGTGCTGTCCCAGACAACTTGTTATAATCTTTTCCACCACAAGATGGAGTTGTGAGCTTCTCTTTTGTTCAGACCAGTCACGAGCCCAAATGGTAAGTTCATTTACCTTCCTTAGGCCTACAGTTCAGCGCATTTCTACCGGACGTTGTAGATCAGGTTATTAGGTCAGACATGTATATTGGCATGAGGTTATGACACAGTGTAGCTGACCAACACTTTTAACGACACAGTGACGACAAAAAAAAAAAAAAAAAAGAAACAAAGACCAACATATCCCACATTTAGCAATCTTTTTATGTGGATGTTTATTACAAAAACAAGACAAGCTTTGTTTGAAAAAAGGCTTTTTGGCCATTCTCACACAGAAGTCATGATTGTCTGATCAAGGGTAGACTCACCATTTAATGTACTACATTGGTAGATGGTATGTAACTTGCATGTACTAAATTGAAGTACCTTTCCTTGTCAATCAAAGATCAGCAAGCTTACAAGCTTCGGTTTCTTGCACAAAACTGAAATCTGATGTTGACAAGTGGGCTGAGGACCATCTGACCATAATTGTTATTGACGACACAAGCACTGTATTAAATTCATGTGGCAAAGGTCAGATTGTAATTGATAATTTGATTGGCTGTTAGATTGCTGTGAAAATGGTCACTGTGGTAACAACAGCAGCTTAATAAGTACTGCAAAAGGTTATAAAATGATTGCTTTACCCAACAGTGAGGTGACATATTGACCACTTTGGCTGATGCACTCACCCTTCAAATGTGAACAAACCACTCTTATTGTTAATGTACAATTTACAGTATGTGTATAATTTAGGAAAGCCATTGTAATGCAATGCAAACACACATTGCCACAACCGTAAAAAAGGCTTGTGTGTGGAGGGGTGGGGGTTGTTGGGGGTGCTGCAATGGCAGTCTGTGACAAGGACCATGTGCATGAATGGCTTTAGTGGATGAGTGCAGTGACCATGTGTGCAGGTATGTAGGGGCTTCTGCCAGGGTTTGGGAATTGTTTTTTCTACATGGATGGACACATCTATAAATACGGAATACAGTTTAGATTATGTTTACACTCAAACCTTTTTTTTTGTTCTGCAACTGAACCAAATGTAATGTCTTTAAATGAGGAGTTAACTACATGTAAGAATACTCTCAAAAAGTATTCTATTTGTTTAATCTGTGAATCCATAAATAATTTAAAAATTTCAAACATAGCCTTGTCGTTTTACCATTCACCACTAGGTTTCACTGTTGGCTCTATAATCCACTGATGTGTGAAGGAGCTTTTCTCGCCCTAAACACACCTATTAGTTTCCTCATTTCTCCAGTCTCGTGCCTGTTTCCCATGTGCTTGTTAGGACATGCTATTGTCAGTATCTGTATCATTTGCCCCACTGGACCTAAATCATATTTCTTTGCTTACGCTGTGTAGGCTCAGGTGACAGGTGTTAAACGTAAATTGCACCTCAGGGGAAAATACAAAATTGCCTGGAGTTGTTCATACATGTATGTATGTAAGAAGAGCATTGTGTTAAAGAGCATCAACATGTGTTCATTTGTGTTATTTTGAAGAGTAAATTTACAATTACATTTGCATCTGTTTCCCGTTCTCCTTTTTTCACACAGTTCCCTTGTGTCAATTATAGCACAATCTTACACCATATATAATAATAAAACTATTGCAAAGTACACAACAAGACAGAACCAGGTTCAGTTGTTCACTAACCACTAGAATAAGGCATACCATATGGCTTATTCCCTTAAATGTGAGTTGAATCCATCAGGTTTCACCATTGATTCCTCATTTAGGCAAACACCTGCTGATTTTCAATTAGAAATCACAGCATTAGCATAATACCACAGTTCACCTATATTTAATAAAAAGAGTTGGATTTGAACCTCATTGCACACACAGCAGCAAAAACTCATTATTATTTTATTGTACATTCCCAATCATATATATTCAATTTTTCCTGAACATAATAGGCCTAAAATAATTCAATTTGTAATATTTCAAATACATTGTTGCTTCAGAGCTTGAGTTAAGATAAAGAGCAGATCTGTCTGGAAGCTTAAAAAAAAGCTACAAATTCCCAAGACACTAAAGTATTAAGTCCAGCACATAACATCAATTATGCATATTCAGTAAAACATGTGGCCAGCTCAGACTTCCTTCTTTTACAAGGCAAATAATATCGAGTTATTTTCAGTGCAGAAAAAACAATAGAGACCTTTCAGTCCTTTCAGATTCACAGTCTGGGACATATCACTGGAATAAATGGAGCTCTCAGACTATGCCAATGTTCCTGAGCTCAACAGAGTAAAACAAGCTGGTTCCCTACTAAACTGTCAGGTATAAAAAACGGGATATGGCATTGATACTTTAAATGTCAAGCATTGTAACTATACAGATATGAGATGTTTCTGTGTCTCAACAACAGCGAACAGACTTCTTAAAATTGTCATAGTGACATTAGCTCTGCTGTGTTTACTACAAGCCATTCTCTACACCCCCCTGTATCTTGCATAAAAAATGAAAGTGTTAATTTTTAAGGCAAATGTTTTCTAGTCAAACTACTGAATATATTTTCTCATGCAATAATAAGGTTGTTGCTTTGTTACAGTTTCATCTAAACAAGATCCAGACCTTTTTCCTTTCAACAGCTCTGTGATTGAGAAATTATGTTCCAATGATGAGCTCATGCAGGTTTCCTGCTGCAATAAACTTCTGAGAAGACTGCTTGTGGTAACACAAAGAGACCATTTACTAATTTTGGTCCAGACAGAGAACATAACTAAAGAAAATTATTTTTGGGAGTATGGATTTGCATCATCACCCCTCCTTGAACCGCAACCTTATCGTGGTGGAGGGGTTTGAGTGCCCGAATGATCCTAGGAGCTATGTTGTCAGGGGCTTTATGCCCCTAGTAGGGTCTCCCAAGGCAAACAGGTCCTAGGTGACGGGCCAGACAAAGAGCGGTTCAGAACCCCTTTATGGAGATGAAAATATCAAGGACCGTGGCGCCGCTCGGTATGGCGCAACCGGGCCCCACCCTGGAGCCAGGCCGGGGTTGGGGCTCGCATGCGAGCGTCTGGTGGCCGGGTCTTTCCCCACGGGGCCCGGCCGGGCTCAGCCCGAAAGAGCGACGTGGGGCCGATCTCCCGTGGGCCCACCACCTGTGGGAGGAACCGTAACACCTGGAGGGGCGTGATTGAGAGGAACGCCCCCCCGGATCTGAACCCGAGTGGTGTTCTGTTATTGGACTTCTGTGCTAGCAACAGTTTGTCCATAACGAACACCATGTTCAAGCATAAGGGTGTCCATCAGTGCACGTGGCACCAGGACACCCTAGACCGGAGATCGATGATCGACTTTGTAGTTGTTTCATCTGACCTCCGGCCGTATGTCTTGGACACTCGGGTGAAGAGAGGGGCGGAGCTGTCAACTGATCACCACCTGGTGGTGAGTTGGATCCGATGGCGGGGGAGAAAGCTGGACAGACTCGGCAGGCCCAAACGTACTGTGAGGGTCTGTTGGGAATGTTTGGCAGAGCCCCCTGTCAGAAAGACCTTTAACTCCCACCTCCGGCAGAGCTTCGACCAGATCCCGAGGGAGGATGGAGATATTGAGTCCGAGTGGACCATGTTCTCCACCTCCATTGTCGATGCGCCACACTGCTGTGGCCGTGAAGTCTCCGGTGCCTGTCGTGGCAGCAACCCCCGAACCCGGTGGTGGACACCGGAAGTAAGGGATGCCCTTAAGCTGAAGAAGGAGACCTACCGAGCCTGGTTGGCCTGTGGGACTCCTGAGGCAGCTGATAGGTACCGGCAGGCCAAGCGGACTGCAGAACTCGGGTCTGGGAGGAGTTCGGTGAGACCATGGAGAAAGACTATCGGTCGGCCTCAAAGAAATTCTGGCAAACCGTCCGGCGCCTCAGGAGGGGGAAGCAGTGCCCTGCCAACACTGTTTACAGTGGAGGTGGGAACCTGCTGACTTCAACTGGGGATATCGTTGGACGGTGGAAGGAATACTTCGAGGATCTCCTCAACCCCACCGACACGTCTTCCGCTGAGGAAGCAGGGGCCGGGGGCTCGGAGGTGGACTCGTCCATCACCCGGCCAAAGTCACTGAGGTAGTTGGGAAGCTCCTCGGTGGCAGGGCACCGGGGTGGATGAGATACGCCTGAGTACCTCAAGTCTCTGGATGTTGTAGGGCTGTCTTGGTTGACACGCCTCTACAACATCGCGTGTTGGGGACAGTACCTCTGGACTGGCAGACCGGGATGGTGGTCCCACTTTTCAAGAAGGGGGACCGGAGGGTGTGTTCCAACTACAGAGGGATCACACTCCTCAGCCTCCCCGGGAAAGTCTATGCCAGGGTACTGGAGAGGAGAATGCGGCCGATAGTTGAACCTCGGATTCAGGAGGAAAAATGCGGTTTTCGTCCCGGTCGTGGAACACTGGACCAGCTCTATACCCTCTCCAGGGTGCTGGAGGGTTTATGAGAGTTTGCCCAACCAGTCCACATGTGTTTTGTGGATCTGGAGAAGGCATTCGACTGTGTCCCTTGTGGCGCCCTGTGGGGGGTGCTCTGGGAGTATGGTTTGGGGACCACAGGATCTCGTCTCTGCTTTTTGCAGATGATGTTGTCCTGTCGGCTCCATCAAGCCAGGACCTTCAGTGTGCGCTGGGACGGTTTGCAGCCGAGTGTGAAGCGGCTGGGATGAGGATCAGCACCTCCAAGTCTGAGACCATGGTTCTCAGTCGGAAAAGGGTGGCTTGTCCCTTCAGGTTG